>OX411728.1:5794093-6120585 GCA_948252095.1 Dicycla oo | reverse complement strand
GCTATACATTTCCGTTTTCGATAATATTCTATTCTAGGTCTTGTAATGTGGGGATATATAAATAAAGCCACCCACGCGATCGGTTTAGTCAGTTTGAAGAAAAACGTACCGGGCTGCGGCTGACAATATCAACACTGCATTGGGCGCTGGAAGTACAAGCCGTGCGACGGTATCCCGGTGGTTTGACCGTATCAAATCAGGAGACCGGAGTCTTGAAAGTCAGCCACGCTCTGGACGACCACCCGCAGTGAATGATGACGAGTTACGCCGGGAACTGCAGTCGAATCCGGATGCTACCACTCGTGATTTATCGGAAGCACTTAACTGCAGTCACCATGCCGTGCAAAACCGCCGCAAAGACGTGCATGAGGTTGGGTATAGAAAAGTTTTGGCTCGGTCCGCAGTCCGTGTCGCTACGAGTATCTGTTAATCACTTTTGCTGCGACCCCGACGTAAAGAGTTTTTGTCTGATCTGGTTACTGGAGATGAATCATGGATTCATTACGAGAACGATACACGTCGTGATAGATAGAGAGATTTTTAATATGATTTTTTTCATTATTTTCACCTGACGTCGGTTTTGATATTTTTTCTCTCTTACTATTGGACGTTTGTGGATGTTTTTTAATTGTAATAATCTATCACCATCATGTCAAGGACCACCTTAAAATTTGTGGTTTACCTGGACTTTATGGAAGATGACTGAAATTGAGTAGAGAGTTCAAAGTTACTCCTCAAGCTCAATAGCCACAAAAGTTCGACTCATGATAAAAATATAAAATATAGTGGCAATGGCTTCTAAGTGTTTCTTAAAACTGATCTGAACCTTCAATAACAAAAAGCATTTTAAAAAACTGGACCTCTGTTGGGATTTATTTTCTGTAAGTACTTTGCCTTGGCCAAAGTAAAAAAAGAGTAGCTATTTTAGAATTTTTAAAAAAAATATTGATTTTAATTTTTCTTTATATTGTGTCTCAATCAAAACCGCTCGAAAATATAATTACCAATAAAGTTTATATTTACGCCACTTGCAGTTTTCCATAGCCGCAGCAGCGGCGCCAGCACAGCACACTGAGCTAGGAAGATGGGATGGCGCAAGAGTATCGACACACGTAGCGTCCCGCACTAAAGGAACTCCCACATTCCATATAAATAAAGACATGCCGTCTGGTGGTCTTTTGCCACCGTCGCGTGCAAATCCATTGTGAATTGGGTTCTAATACAGCTAGAACACCGATGGTGACAAGAGCTCCTCGGATGATGTCATTAATGTTTGCGTGCCGCGCTATGCTACCCGCACTTCGGCTGCAAAACAGGCCGTGGTGTCCGAGGCTGTTGGCAACTTCGCCACAGTGAAAGCGATGAGGAGAACTACATGGAGCTCCTAGTCGTAGGGAAACAGCGAGGCGGAAAGTAGTGTCGTCAAACAAAGTGCCTATGTTCGACGACGGTAGTGCATGAAGCCACAGACCCGACTCCCACTGACCCACAGCCAGCAGGCGCGCACTCTCTGCAGAAGTAGCAGACGTGTCAAGTAAATTGTTCTGTACTACTTGCAGAGCGGCTCATCCTACCGTCTCTGTGAAGTTGGATTATGGCGAGTCTCCAGGCATGCATAGCCTCAGTGAAGCATGGCACATCAAAATCAATCAATGTGGAGGCTAGGATTTTCTTGATTAATTTCTCAGTGACGTAAACGGAGGATATGAAAGCCGATAAACTAATACTAGAAATTTTTCGGACGCCGAGGCCTCCCATGCGAATAGGAAGAATAGCTCGTGCCCAAGCTAGGTCGTCCATGGTCACATTTAAAATCGAAGTTAATGTGTGCCGGATAATTTGGTACATTTTGTCTAAAAGGTCAGTGTTCTTTCATAAATGGGAAGCACGAAGGAAATATGTTAATTTAGGGCCGAAACAGCAGTAATGAATTCAGGTGTACTTTATTACATTTTCATCCCTATTTAAGGGTACAAATAAATATATGCACTGCAGTCACCATTATTTAAATGATTATCACATATTAGGCTTGGGCCCAAGACTGCAAACGCAATTTTAAAATAGCAGACTTGACCATCTGATGTGAGATGTTATTGTAGAGTCACACTCCTCTTTCTACTCAGATTCCGTAACTAAAAGACGAAGTTCTAAAAGAAACAGCTGCATCTAAAACACATACAAACCATAGACCAATGATATTTTATACACAAGATGTGTTACGTTCATAGTAACAAACATTTAACATCCGGTCGTGCTCAATGTCCCAATAAAAAGAGGGTCGTGTTTTTTTTATTATTACGCCTTGCTTGACGCGGTCTAAAGACCCAATTGATGAGATGTGTCCCAATTGGGACGCTTTCGAGTCTTCACAAAACACGCGGTAGTACCATATTATCTGCCTTATTTGAATATAATATCATTGCCATAGACTAAATCAATTCGAAACTTCGCTAGTTGGAGATGGGTTAATTTTGTTAACAAGCCACACTGTTCTCTATTGTACTACTGTTAGTCTTTTGTTAGCTTCACAATGAGTTAACAAAAGGATGCCTCTACTACAAATCTTTGTGAGGCATCCGGCAGTCAGCATCGTTTGATCTTTTGTGTTCATATGTGCTTAGTATAGAACGATGCACGCTCATTATTTTTTTTTTGGCAAACTTAGAACAGCTACTAAGGTATATTATGTACAATAAGCCTTTTTTTCCGTGGAGAAATGCTCATGCTTGCTGCACTACCACGGGGAGATAGTGCAGTTATGTGGGACTTCAAACCACAAAATTCCACGGTGTCCTCCACTGCCGCTTGTGGCGGGAACACGGACACGCGTTAGCACTCACCGCGAACCCGCCGCGGCAGTCCGTCGCCGGACCCTCCTCTGGGGAGCACCCCCCTTCAGTGGCGCACAAGAACAAATGGCGTGCCGTGACCCCCCCATGGACCAAATCTGCAAGCACATGGGTGCTAGATGACCCGTGTCTAGGCACCCTTGGTCCCCCTGCGACCGGTTTGGTCAGTGGCCCAGCCGCCTACCACTTTTCGGCCGCACAGGATAGGGAGAGCGGCCAATAAAATACCGATACTCCTCCTCCCCATCAGCCCCACCGCGTCCGCCATCAGACGGTGGCGACCCCGTCAAGGCCGCGGAAGGTAGGGAGAGCGGCGCACCGTAATACCGGCACTCCTCTCCCGCCGCGGCCTCCAGCTCTCACCCGCGATGACTCCCATACGACATCGCGGCCCGCCTCAGTTGCGATGTCGCCCAAGCGGCACCGCAACCTACCTGTTGGCCGCGACGTCGTCGACTTCCTGGGAAAAGCCTCGAGAGCGGCCCCTCCTCGGGTTCCACTTCGCTTCACCGTGGGCGACCAAGCCACGGCTACTGAGCCCCCCACCTCGACGATGCGGGAAACTAGGCCTGACAAACAAATAATAAAGAAACACATCAGCTTTGCTCATGTTCAGAATTCAGTTCATTCGTTTTGAATCCTTGTAATGAAAAGCAAATTATTACAACTATTTATTCTTTAATTATTTCAGCTTCTTTTAATTCTTCAATTGTTAATTAATTAATATTATTCAAATAAAACTTCAAAATTAGTAAATAGTATTAACCTGGTGCATCAAAATATTCAAGGTTTTCTCAACAAAGATTTAGAAATAGAATTATTTATGAATTTTAACAGTATTGATATTCTTTGTATAACAGAATATTGGCTTAAAAGCCACCAGTTTATGTTCAATTTTAATAATCACCAGGTTGGTAGTTCGTTCAGCAGAGTAAATGCTATACATGGTGGCTCCTTAATTTTAGTAAGTAACCAGCTGAAATTTAAAGACCGTAAGGATATTGTGAGCCTATCTGTTGAGCGGACAGTTGAAATAGCTTGTATAGAATTGGAGCAATTTATTGTATTAAGTGTGTACAGGCCCCCTTCAGGATTGTATGACTGCTTTGAAAAGGTAATGGATGAAGTGTTACACAAGATATGTAACTCAAATAAATCTATTATCATTTGTGGTGATTTTAATGTTAATTTATTAGAAAAGTCAGGTTCTTGTAGTAAAATAATAAGTCTTTTTCAGTCATACAATCTTGTAAACCTATTTTTGGAGCCCACAAGAATAACCCCTACTAGTGCCACATGCCTAGATAATATTTATACAGATGTTATTCCAAGCCATAAAGAAATTATAAATTTACTAGATTCTGATCATTGCGGGCAAAGGATTACTATCCAAAACCAAAACAAAAAAGTGGCTAAAAAGGATATCATTGTTAACCCCAAAACTACAAGTCGCTTGGAAGCTTTTAAAGTTAAACTCATTAATAAATTAACAGTTTTGGCTAATCATACTGATCCTAATAATCTGTATGATGATTTTTTTAATATGTACTGTCAACAATTTAATCTCATCTTTATTCCCAAGACTATCTCGGTTAATACTAACGCGTCTTTCAGTGATTGGGCTACCATTGGTATTCATAAAAGTAGAACACGGCTTTATGAACTATACAATGAAAGGTCTTTTGTAAACACTGCTGAATTTAATTTATATGTTAGAAACTATTCAAAATTATTTAAAAAAGTTTGTTGTATGGCCAAGTCGCGTTATTTGAGTTCGAAGATTAAAAACAGTAGTAATGTAATTAAAACGACTTGGAATATTATTAATAGTGAAACGGGAAGATCTAATAACCGAAGTCCTGACTACAGCCTGTCTATTAATGACAACATAATAAAATCAGACTCACAAGTCGCCGCGGCCTTTGAAAATTTCTTTTCAGATATTCCCGTTTCAACTACTAAATCCCTAAACTCATCAACTTCTGTTGCTGAGTCTTTGCTTAAGGAAAATGTTAATGCTTGCGATTCGGAATTTAATTTTGAATATATTACCTGTAGAGACATAATTAAAACCTTTCACACTTTAAATGTAAAAAAGACAGCAGATCTGTGGGGTAATTCTGTAGAAGTTGCTAAGTCTATTATTGACATTGTAGCACCTACTAGCTCTTATCTTTAATAACTGTATCGACTGTGGGGAGTTTCCTGACCTCATGAAATATAGTAAAATAATACCTTTGTTTAAATCAGGTAGTACATCAGACCCCACAAATTATAGACCTATTTCAGTACTACCTACGTTTAGTAAAATTTTTGAGAAATTAATTTTAGACCAATTGCAAAGATTTTTTAATAAACATAAATTATTACATAACAAGCAGTTCGGTTTTACAAAGGGTCGTTCAACTACTGATGCCGGTGTTGAACTTTTAGGACATATTTATAATGCATGGGAAGACAAATGCGATGCCTTGGGCATCTTTTGTGATTTGTCCAAGGCATTCGATTGCGTTCTTCATGAAACGTTAATCAGGAAACTCCGCCATTACGGGATCCGGAACCCCGCTCTGGATCTTCTTACTTCATACTTGAGTAATAGGATTCAGAGCGTTGACGTTAATGGAAAAAGATCGCCCGGATCTATAGTAACAATGGGGGTCCCACAGGGCTCGATTCTTGGTCCTTTCTTGTTTCTTATTTATATTAACGATTTGCCCTACCTCATTAAGGATAATCATGATATAGTTTTGTTTGCGGATGATACTTCACTTTTGTTTAAACTTAAACGTCAGCAGCTGGTTACTGACGATGTAAACAGAGCGATCTCAAAAGTAGTTCACTGGTTCAGTGTTAATAATTTACTCCTTAATGAAAACAAAACAAAATGCATTAAGTTTACACTACCTCACGTTAGGCAGGTGAAAACTAACGTGTTGATAAAGGGCGAAGAGTTGAATCCTGAAGATAGCACAGTATTCTTGGGCTTAACTTTGGATGCTAAGCTTCAGTGGGGCCCACATATAGATAAATTGTCAAAAAAGCTAAGCTCCGCAGCATACGCTGTTAGGAAAATTCGTAATTTAACCAACATAGAGACAGCCCGTTTAGTGTACTTTAGCTATTTTCATAGTATAATGTCGTACGGTATTCTGTTGTGGGGAAATGCAGCCGACATTCAGACTATCTTTGTTTTGCAGAAAAGAGCTGTTCGATGCATTTATAAATTAAGTCCGAGACAATCTCTCAAAAAGAAATTTAAGGAGATTAATATAATGACTTTGCCTTCTCAGTACATTTTTGAAAATCTTTTATATGCCCATAAAAACATTAAATTGTTTAAAAAATACAGTGATATCTACAATATAAATACTAGGAACATACACAAATTTGTTGTACCTCCAACAAGGCTCAAGAAAATAGGTGGGTCATTCAGGTGTCAATGTATACGCTTTTATAATAAACTTCCAAGCCACGTTCAAGATCTGAGCCTTAATAAATTCAAATCATTCATTAAACGCAAGTTGTGTCAGAAAGCTTTTTATACCGTTAAAGATTATATTGAGGACAAAAAGGCTTGGGATTGAACTGCTCCAATTTTATTTTATATTATTTTTATTTTTGCATACTGAATGTTGACATGAATATTTACTTTGTACTTAAGTATTATATTATTTTACTTTATTGTGAATGTGAAGACTATGTAGGTCATTGCTTTTTTTTTTGTTTGTTTTATTTTTTCTCTCAGTTATTTTTAATCATGGTCTGGCAGTTTGAGTAATCTATGCGGCCTACCCCAATGTCCTTTCTTTGGTATTGTTCGTCGAATCGTTGAGCTCCTTAAGTTCTGAGTTGAGCTGCGCGATTACTGACAAATGCGTGCACTGACTGGACAGGTCCTCTCAATCTGTGTGGTTCTTTCCTCAAAAGACCATTTCAGACACCAATCTACATGGTCTTCACATGAAGTGACCAAGATTATGTCTGGACTTTATAAGAGACTGTGACCTCTGAGTTTGTTTCGGCCTTTCTTCTCAGAGTAGTCAGATAGGAAACGCCGACCTCATCTAGTTTTAAAAAAATATATATTGACTTGTAAAAGTGTTTGTACAAACCTACTTACAGAAATAAAAATCATTTATCATTTATCATTGATATAATTTCATTGTCATGGTTTGTATTTCCAGCATCTCTTGAAGCAATGAATAGTTTCAATCTCTCAACTAATCCATTAGGATCAACAATTTACAATTTAATAAAGAAATCTCAATGTTTTGTCAAGTCGTAAAAACCGTACGAAGTTCTTATAGGTCGTTTAACACACCCAACATTATTATATCGGAGTTTTAGCCAAGTCAGCTTCAGCTTTGGATAATTTCAAATTATATTTATGTAATTTCAAATTAGTAAACATTTCATCGCTCTGTTCGTAATAAATACGGACGTAATTCTAATTAATTACCAGACTTCCACAAAATAATAAGCCCATTTTTAGTGTTCCGTACCTCAAAAGGAAAAAAAACGGAACCCTTATAGGATCACTCGTGTGTCTGTATGTCTGTCTGTCCGTCTGTCACAGCCAATTTGCTCAGAATCTAATGGACCGATTAAGTTGAAATTTTGTACACATATGTACTTCTGTGACCCAAACACGTGTAACGTAAATAAATGCATTTTAAATATGGACGTCAATTTTGGGGGCAAATAAAAAAAAAAAGTTTTGAAAACTGTACCGTGTGACATATGAAATGAAAGGGCTTACTATGAGGGTCTCAAATATATTTCATCATTCTCCCGCCTTTGCCCCATATTTATTTTATAATTTAAAAAAAAACCGACTTCCAAAACATAACACTACAAAGTGAAAATTAACTTTAATTTCGGTAGTCGGTGTCTTTGGTTTTGTATAATTTTTGTGTTTTGCCACCGATTTCTGAAATTAAAGTTATTTTTCACTTTGTAGTGTTTTGTTTTAGAAGTCGGTTTTATTTTTTGTTAAAAAGTTTTTATTTTTCACTTTTTAGTTGTGGAACCTACCCCACAGTTTCGAATACATAATTGAGCACAATAATTGTAGATATAGCCATGTAAATAACAGTGATAGGGAGTTATTAAAACATCATCACATCATCCACATAAAATAAGTGGGAAATATACGCATTATTGAAGCTAACTCAAAAACTCCCCAAGCAAAGTTAATAAAATTTATATGGGACCACCTCGGAAGTATACCCATTAAAACAAAAAAGAATTTTCCAAATCGGTCCATCCGTCTGAAAAAACATACAGACGAATTGAGAACCTCCTCCTTTTTGAAGCCGGTTAATAAATCATTTTAAAGTTATTTAAGAAAGTAGACGAAAATTGACCACTCTCCCCCTTATCTCCGAAAGAATGGGCCTAAAATTTTGAAAAAATACAGAAAATAGTTCAATACCTAAAAATTACAGAAAACTTATAAGAAGTCCATGGTCTTAAAGCAACATTGTAATTCTCTCAATATTGTGCGTACAAACTTACATTTGCAGTTGGAATGTGTGGGAGAACTTGTTTTTCAACTACAATGTTAAGTTTGTTATTGGGATTCATCCCAACTACGGAACCCTTCATTGCGCGTAAGCCGACACGCACTTGGCCGGTTTTTAAAATAAGTATGGTTCAGAAACAGCCGTTCAAGATAAAATAAAATAAAAACTTTTTAGCAAAAAATAAAACCGACTTCCAAAATAAAACACTACAAATTGAAAAATAACTTTAATTTCGGTAGTCGGTGTCTTGGGTTTTGTATTTTCGTTTTTTGCCACCGACTTCCGAAATTAAAGTTATTTTTCACTTTGTAGTGTTTTGTTTTGGAAGTCGGTTTTATTTTTTGCTAAAAAGTTTTTATTTTTCACTTTTTAGTTGTGGAACCTACCCCACACACATTCGAATACATAATTGAGCACAATAATTGTAGATATAGCCATGTAAATAACAGTGACAGGAAGTTATTAAAACACCATCACATCATCCACATAAAATAAGTGGAAAATATACGCATTATTGACGCTCATTTTAGAAGTCGGTTAAAAATGTCATAAAAAGAGTGGTAATTTTAAAAACTAAGGTAAGGTCCTGCAGGTTGTCATTCATTATGGCAATTCTTGGGGAGGCCTGTGTCCAGCAGTGCACTTCTTGCAGGTGATGTGATGATGAAGTGTCAGGTTTTCTTAGGCACAGGAGCAGGAATAGTACGTTTCACCTGAGATCCCTCTATTAAATCTGTCGACCACTGAATAAATGTCTCCAAACAAGTTTAACCTTCGACTTTAGCATAAAATAGTATTTATCTACTGCTTTCAAATCTTTGTGCTAGATGTTGTCAAGCCAAGCTGTGAGGGCCCCAAAATTACCTTACAATTCAGTGAGACCTGACTTGCATTAAGCAATGGCAGTACGACACACAAATGTAGTTAGTGATGGGCTGCATATGTACACATAGATAGCATCTCTGACTAATGTTGAATTCGGCCTAAATTCTGATAATTCACGCGCTTTGTGAGAGTGACAGGTTAGAGCATGTTTGTCAGGATGGCGAACATATCGCTTCCGTTTCATTTCATTATTAATTGCATCATTTATCATTGTGGAAACAACGATGTGCTGTTTTTGTATGAGTAAAATGCGCCTGACCGAAAATTCATTTCAGAAACCAGAAAATGCTATTCTGTAATCATCTCACCGTGAAAACTTAAGTGATGTGAGCGTGGAGTGAGCTGTCAGTGTCATCCCGCCTGATGCTAGCGATGGACTAAGCGCATTTATACAACCCTAATGGAGATTATAATAATATTTTGTGTGATATTCTAGTAATAAATTTATATTATTTCAAAGCTAGTATTTAAGTATCTTAACATTACTATTCAGGGTATTTTCAATAAAATAGCAAAACAGAAATTCAGTCAGTAACTCGATTTTTTTTCCTTTTTTTTCCTAGACTAGTACTTTTGTAGCCTGACTGACTAACAATAAATAAAATAACCCCACCGGCTATCTCTAAGTTGACGTCGTGGTGGGGTTTACGCGTTCCTGAACTCTAGGTCTGTGCCGATAGAGTTTACTTTGCCGAAAAATGTCTAGGATGGGGAGCCAGACCAAGACAGATACCTGCAGGGCAGCATGTGGCGAGATGTTGGGCAGTAGCAACCCCTGCTGTCAGTTTCAGGAGATAGGGTCCACGGGTTTGCTACTGCAACCCCATGGACCCTATCTCCGATTCTAATAAAACTAGAATATTAGTTGACACGCACAAACAAAGTACGAACATTGCGTTGAATAATGTGCGCTAGGCCGCACGTCAGTGGTAACAAAGCTGGCATCGCTTTCGACTGAAACTCCGTCTGAAATACTGACATGCAGTCGAGTGTTTACAACTGTTGATATAACTTAAGGGCACAAAGAGCTTTTGCCTTTGTCTCTTTTTCTTTACGTGTAAAGAGTAAACTAAATCTAACCGCTATTTTGTACATTTTCAATGTTTTTCGTGGTTATTTTCATCATATTAGTCTTAATCGTTGAGCTGCGCGATTACTGACAAATGCGTGCACTGACCGGACAGGTCCTCTCAATCAGTGAGGTTCTTTCCTCAAAAGACCATTTCAGACACCAATCTACATGGTCTTCACATGAACTGACCAAGATTATGTCTGGACTTTAAAAGAGACTGTGACCTCTGAGTTTGTTTCGGCCTTTTTTCTCAGAGTAGTCCGATAGGAAACGTTTATCTAGTTTTTAAAGAAATGATTGACGTGTAAAAGCGTTTGTATAAACCTACTTACAGAAATAAAAGCATTTATAATTTACTTAAATTAAAAAAAAAAAAAACTATCTCATATAAACGCCCCAGTCATCTATGAACTTTATTTTAGTAAATTAATCATACTATCAAAAGGTAACTTTCCGAATTTATTCTATCGAACCAACTTTATCAAATCGTGTTTCCATCGTGTATACTGCCTCGTATATACCCCCAGTAATATAATAGCCAATATAATTCTCTAGATATTAATTTAATTGTTTACTACTTCAAACAAGGTTTATAAAAAAAAAAGTATTTGTGTGTATAAAAAGCTTGGTGCGCCGGTAAAAGCCTATAGTAAGGCTGCCAACAGACGGACTGCATAGCAGCAACACGCAGTCGATATATTCAACTGCATGCAGTTGTGCGTTAGACTTCGTACAGTCATGACTTCACACGACTGCAGCCGATAGCGTGAAGTTGATATCACGACTGTACGAAGTCCTGCATGCATTTGAGTATATCGACTGCGAGCGCTTGTTGCTGTGCAGTCCGTCTGTTGGCAGCCTAAGCGATATCGCTGTCGCGCTCGGTAGCGATACTGAGGGCCTAGACATAGGGCATTCACTTCGGAACGATTCTATTTCTACAATCGCTATAGCTTCAAAGTGACATTGACACGATCACGTGACATTTCGATAGCTTATGTCAACCTCATACATTTTTTGGTTTTTTTTTTGGCTTTTTACTAGCATCCAGGTTATTTTCCAATATCCCTGGGTAAGGTAAACTGGGATTATTTTGAAACTACGGGGTTACTTTGATAACAACCTTGATAAACTTATTGTTTGTTGATATTACAATATTGTATAAAAAATAAGTTATTCATAAGTCAAAAGTTGTTGTCAAAGTAACCCCAGTTTACCATATGAGGAATTCAGATTTTTCTTTTGGACGCCACTATTTGGACCAACCTGTATATTCAAATATTGCTGTAGTAAATCTAGAAATAATAATAATTATTTATTATTATTAGAATTTTCTGCTAGGCAAGTAGCTGTAGTTTAGGTAAAGCTTCATAATCCGGCCTTGTAACCACAAGAACTGATTATTCATTACCAAGGCTACCGGCCTATGCGTATTAAAATAGGGACAATATCTATAGAACCTAGACGCCTACGTATGATGTCTGAGCACATTGCTAGGGTAAACTGCTGTACCTATGTCGGTGTCTATTGTCTAATTTTGAAGCCATTGGAATGGAAACCAAGGGATTATTTTCACTGTTTTCAGTTTGAACAAACCACTTCTGCACCCAGTTGTTCTACCAGTGACTAAGTGGTATGATTAAAACTGTAATGTCCATTTGTTCCTACTATGTAGTTGCTTTATTACACTAGGCTGGTAATGTTGGATTTAAGAGAATTAATACTATTAATTAAAAAAAAAAAAAAAAAAGAAGTCAGACTGAACAGTTTCAGTCTGACTTCTTTTTATTTTTTTTCTCATATTTCCATATTTGTTTCCAATTCTTAGCATTATTTATAAATTCTCGTAAAGCAAGTTAAAGGAATTAGCGCAACGGTCTTGAAAATTTGATGAACATAAAAGGAGACTTTTGACGCAAAATGAAAATAAAGATTTAAAAAACCGGTGTCGATGTGACTAAACTCGGAATAACTTTTACCTATACCCTGCCACTTTCATCATACAATTTGGCAATAGTCTACCAGCAAGAAAACTACACTCTATAAATTTTTACACTTAACAGTGAACGTTCTCCGAACAAATTAGCCACTAAGCGCCTGTAAACAAGACTTCAGACTTATTTCAAAACCAGAAAAACCTACTCATATTATAAATGTGAAAGTTTGTATGTTTCGATGTTTGTTACTCAATCACGTAAAAACGGCTGAACGGATTTGACACACAGGTATTATATAACCTGACCTAACACTTAGAACGATAAGAATGAATAATAAGTTTATTTGTCACAGAAACACGTGCATACAAAAAGATAATTAACTCGAATTTTACAAAAAGAAAAATAAAACAAAATAGATCTAAATACAAATCACGAGCACAAAACAAAAGTCGGCAGCTGCTGGCACGCCATGACTGTGACAAGAAGGCTTCCACTCAGCATGATGCTGTGCTATGGGGGACCCACAGCACCATGGCCCATAGGATACTTTTTATCCCGTGGGTTAATTTCCGACCACCATGCGGGTGAAGCCGCGGGCAAAAGCTCTATAATTCACAATTTTACTGTAAACAGGCATTATCTGGCTTCTCGGAAAAATATAAAAAACTTTGAAAGTAAGACTATTTATTTATTAAAATCATAAATTGTTTGGATTTTTTCAAGAAATGAATGTGAAGAGAGTTAGTATTACTTATTGAAAGTTATAAATGGTTTTAAATCTTACCAACTATGTCTTTATTTTATTGTGTAATTCATTTTAATACCTAGATTTTTGTTTTTATATTAGTAATATTTTAATTTTGTTTTTTTTTCTTTTTTTAAATTTTCTCTGGTTGCTGTGCCCTTACAGAGTCCATATTTTTGTACATAGCTTGAAGACTTTTGTAACATCTTTTTTAGAATATGGAATGCAATAAGTGAATAAGAAATATGAAACTTAGAAGTTTATATTACAAAAATAAATATATTTCATCACAAGGCCGATTCACGTATTTTTGAGAACGTTTGCATTATTATATATATTTTAATACATTTTTGACAAGTTTTAGACATTAATGGTCGCTGAGATGAGTCTACGACAACATTTTGACAGTTTTTCATTACGAGAATTGGCCTTCGCCTAAAATTGAAGAGGAATATAACAAAACAACGGTTAGGCCTGCCGTTTTGTACCCAGGATCAGAATGTTAAGTCACAGAAGAGATAAGCAATTGCATGCAGCTGAGACAAGGTTGCTTAGAGGGATGTGTGGTTATAGGCGAATGGATAGAATAAGAAATGAGCATATGAGAGAAAGTTTGAAAGTGGCACCGATGACTAAAAATTTGTGCGGAAATGGTTGTCATCATGAAGATATAGTGTGGAAAGTTTTGAGCATGAATGTGGATGGCTATGGGTACAGTAAGACAAAAAAAAAAAAAAAAAAAAACGATGGATGGACTGTGTGAGGGGCTAACGAGTGAGATAACGAGTAATAGAGAAGTATGGAAGAAGAAGACATGTTGCGTCGACCCCAAATAAATTAAGAAAAGGGCAGGATGAGATATTATAGAATTTTAATATAAAAGCATTGGAATTTGTTTGTTAACTAATAACGCAATGGCTGAACCATCTCCTGGATTAACACAAACAATAATTAAGTCCTGGTAAATGAAATTATTTCAGCAAGAAGTCGGCAGCCAGGAAATATACAAATTAAAAAATATATGGCAAGGCCAAAATAGGTTTATCAACATTTATTTCTCAATGTCAAACTAACTTTACGCCTTGAAAAGTTTTTCTTAGGAACTCAACAAAGGTGTATCGAAAGTTTTTCTGTATTGTACTTATCTTGAAAAATGTGTTTGGATTTTTTTCAGATATCCTGGCTCGAAAAACTTTTGGGCAGATTTTCTTTTTGTACACTTAGTTATACAACTTTGGCCGTAAATAAAAAAGTACGAAATGTTTTAGGTATATATTCGAAGCTTAATTTTACCTTATCCTAACCCCAAGTATGGGAGTTCAAAATAGCATTGACCACGAAGGTTACTCACGGTGTTTGCAATCACCGACTATCCTAAACTACACACACACACACACACGACTATGAATGCTAGTGGGCCTAGCAAAAACGCGCGGAGTAAAAGTATCGTGAAATCGAATGATTTTAAAATTGAAAACATTCGTTTCGCACATAATATTTAGGTATCGATAAAACGAACGCTTTTCACCTTAAAGTTGCTTTCTAGGGTTCCGTACCTCAAAAGGAAAAACGGAACCCTTAAAGGATCACTTGTGTGTCTGTCTGTCCGTCTGTCACAGCCAATTTGCTCCGAATCTAATGGAGTGATTAAGTTGAAATTTGGTACACATATGTATTTCTGTGTCTCAAACACGTGTAACGTAAATAAATGAATTTTGAATATGGGGGTCAACTTTGGGGGCAAATAAGAAAATTAAAAAAAAAACGTTTTGCAATCTGTACCGTGTGATATATGAAATGAAAGGGCTTACTGTGTGGGTCTCAAATATATTTTTATTATAATTTTAAAATAAATAATTTTAAAGTTATTTAAGAAAGTATACGAAAATTGACCATTCCCCCTTATCTCCGAAAGTACTGAGCCTAAAATTTTGAAAAAAAAAAATACAAAGAATAGTTCAATACCTACATATTACAGGAAAACCTATAAGAAGTCAATGTTCTTAAAACAACATGGTAAATCTCTCAATATTGTGCGTAAAAATTTACATTTGCAGATGGAAAGTATGGGAGAACATGTTTTTCAACTACAATGTTAAGTTTGTTCTTGTGATTCATCCCAACTACGGAACCCTTCATTGTGCGTAGTCCGACACGCACTTGGCCGGATTTTGTATACACTGATTCAATGAAGAAATCCTGCTGCCCCTATGGTCCTTTATTTGATCTACAATGACAGCTTGCAAGCAAAATAATTGTTTTGAAATTGGAAAAGCCTGACGTTTGTCGATAGTACTTAGTACGTACTTTATCCATATCTATAGATAAAAAATTAAACCAAAACGCCAGGTATAGGATGATTGTATTTTCGATTAAAAATCGATCGAATTCGTTTACGAATTCGGTTCGTGCTAGGGCCTCAGGTTTCTTCTCAATGATTAAATTCCATCTCCATTTGCCTAAAACTGTTCCTGCTCCACTTAATAAAATTAAGCAGGCCTTTGTCCACATATCAGGTTTTTCTTTGGTCATAGACCTAAGTCAAGGGTCAATCAAGATTTGCTGTATATAAATAAAACATTTTGATAAAGTAACAATCGATTTTGTCATGCTCCGAACCGCTTTAGAAGCAAATAGTTAAACCCCTGACTGATATTTATAAAACTCTCCAACGTTAGCAAAATTAACAATCTTAAATAACACTCTGAAAATAAAGAGCACTCCACACGACACCTCGTATGCGCGTATATCGTAACTCCGCCGCGCAATTTTGTCGCAAAACCTAGTAATTGCAATTACGTAAATGTACTGCAGTCGTCTTAATTAATTAGATTACTGAGGTTAATATTCCAACGCGGGAGTTACTACTGAACTTGATTGAATTAATCAGTTTGCTTAAGTGAGCTGGAATATATTGCATTTCAGTCCGGTGAGAGGGGGTTTATTTTTAACGCAGTTAATACGTATCAGATAGTAGCATACAAGCAACAACCTTTGCATGGATAATTATGTGGGATTTATTGACCCATGAAATTAAGATAGAACCCATTATGTGGAGGCAGTGAGCTCGACTTCGATAACAATAAGTTAGAACAAATGATAAAAAAAAATAAAGAAGACTTTTGTTAGAAGGTGGTTTAGTTACTCTCTGCCCAGTCAAATGGTCCTCAAGTACTAAAAAAATATTACTTTTTCTTTACATTTTCCCAGTGGTAACTAATTGGATGCCCCGAGCTCCTCGAAATGCCCTCGACCCCAAAACAAAGACCACTCCTGCACTAATAAAAAATAATTCAGTCTCTTTGATAAGCATGCTGATGCAATTAAGTTTGAATATCTGAACTGGTCTTCACCCAGCACCTAGTCAGTATTTATTTACTATAGTAAGAGCTCGAGACTACCTCCTTGGTTTAGTGGTCGCAAGCCTAATGCTGAGCATGAGGTCCTGGGTTCGACTCCCAGGTCGGGCAAAAAAGGTTTTTCCATCTGGATCCCCGTTGATGGCAATAGTTTGCGAAATCTGGGTATACTATAGGTACTGTGTACTGATATATGATAGATGGGATGAATTTATCCCAAAAACAAACTTAACTTTGTAGTTAAAAAACATTTTCTCCCATACATCGATATACGTCTCGGTCAATTCTCCAAATGCAAATTTAAGTTTGTAATCGCAAAAAAAATATGGGATAAAACTACAAATTAATGATTTTCGGACATTTTCCTTTATTTGTGCTGTGAGATCTTGCTTTGTGCCAAATTTTATGATTCTAGGTCAACGACATTTTCCTTTATTTGTGCTGTGAGATCTTGCTTTGTGCCAAATTTTATGATTCTAGGTCAACGGGTACTTCCCTTAATATGTTTCGATTTATTTGCGAGTATCAAAATATGTTTTCTTTTTATTTGAGATGGGTTTGCTCTTGACTCTAGTGTAGGTCAGAGGTGATAGAGGCAAAGTTGACGATAGAGTGAGCTTACTCAGAAGAAGCCTCTTCACTCTCACTTTGAAGAGATTAGGGTTGTATGCGCTCGGAAACACAGACTCAGGTAGTGAGTTTTACTCTTTTGCTGTGCGAATTATATTTGAAGAGACATTTTGAAACGCTTAGTGCGAATTGGTGGAATAGCAACTAGGTAGGGATGGTAACTGAGAGTACGTCTAGATGTCCGATGGTAGAAGGGGGCCGGTGGAATCAGGTCGTGGAATTGGTCGTGGTACACTCACCGAAGTACAATCTGTAGAAGACCGATAAGCAGGCAACCTTGCGGCGATGAGCCAAGCTGTGAAGCTTGGCATCCACCAATTTTACGTTGCCAATGAGCCTCTTAGCTCTGCATTCCACTGAGTCAAGCGCGGCTAGTTGGTACTTAGCTGATCCATCCCAAAGGTGGCTGCAATACTCCATGCAGGATCGGACTTGCGCTTTGTAAAGGATTAAAAGCTGTCCAGCTTCATATGTCTCCGTAATTTTATAATGCGTAGACTTAGAAGCTTGATTTTTTTAGAGCTCCAAGGGACCGTAGACCCGCGTATTTGATATTACTTTCAACTTAATACCTCCACGCGTCCCTGAGAAAAAGGGTCTTGACAGACTTACAGACAGACTGACGGACAACGACGTGAAATAAGGGTTTCGTTTTTTCATTTTGATGTACGGATCCCTGAAAATAATCAATTCTGTGGTTGTGCAGTACAAATGTAGAAATATATGCAGATAGACAGTGGCACATGCATTTATTAGGTTATCTGTATTAGTTAATCACTTTTTTTTTGTTTATTCATATCCAAGCTTAGTCAACAAAAATATGATGTATGACTAAAATTAACAAAATGTTTTATATCTCTGCCGTCCGCATCCCCACTGAAAGAAGCGCGAGTGTAAAACTTTATTATAACTAACGGAATGTTTAAGTGTTTGTTTTTATCTGTTCAAATAAGTTCAAAAGTTTTATAAACTGAAATCGTATTGCTGTCTCTGTTCGTTAATTAAAGAGAGAAAAGGGCAGGTAGAATATAAAGATTGTAAAGAAGTGTCAAGCTGCATAAGAGGCTTTACCTAGCAATAAATAAATTACGATGGAGGGAACAAAAAATACGATGAAAGAAAAGCAATTAAATTCGCATGCAAAATGTAATCTAATACAATATGTCATGATAACTTACATGCGACCTAATGTATTCTTAATGGAAGTTATTTCTAAGCTTTTGTATGCAACCTAGAAGATTAATAACACGTTTGATGTATTAAGGGTGCCATTCTAGCAAAGGTTGTTTTGAAAAGTAATTATGTATCACGATTTCAAAGGCCAATAAAGAATATCGACTCAAGTGCAGACGAGATCTCTAGTTCCCAGATTTTTTTCGAAGATTAGGTACAAACTTGGTCCAAAAACTAAATCTATACTAATATAATAAAGCTGAAGAGTTTGTTTGTTTGAGCGCGCTAATCTCTGGACCTACCACTCAGATTTGAATAAATATTGTTATATTTTGATAGCCTATTTTGTGAAGAAGGTTATAGACTAATATCCATCATTCAGTGAGTTAGGAGCCGAGCAAAAATAAAGTCAGAAAGAACACTAAGCTAGAACAAAGTTAGAGCACGGGCGCGCGATGCGATTCTTTAGTACCTTGTGATGTCTTACGACTATCACGCGAACGAAGACGCGGGCAGAACCCAGTAATTAATATGACACAAAATAAAATGTTTAAAAAAATAACAGTGTGAGTACCTATATATAATAATTAAAAAAAAACCAAGTGCATGTCGGACCACGCACAATGAAGGGTTCCGTGGTTGGATTGAAGAAAGAAGAGAAAGAGTTATCCAAGAACAAACATAGCATTGTAGTTGGAAAAAAAATTCTCCCATACATTCCAACTGCAAATGTAAGTTTGTACGCACAATATTGAGAGGTTTACCATGGTATTTTAAAACGATAGATTTCTTATAAGTTTTTCTGTAATCTATAGTAAGGAGCTATTTTATGTTTTTTTTTTAGGTTCAGTAGTAGGCCTAGTTTCGGAGATAACTTTACTTCTGGTCTCATATAACTACTGTAATAATAAACGAAACGAAAGTGGGGTGATGATAATCTGGTCTCTTTTAACGCCAACAAAACCCGTCGTTTCGCTAAAACTCCTACTTTTCGGGTTACATCTGTTCCTGTAACTGATCGGCTTGAGCTCCTAGGCATGGAGTTAACATCTGGTCTCAACTTTGGCGCCACTATCGAGTACAAAGCCCAAACTGCGGCCAAGAAACTGGGCATCCTAAATAGGGTGAAGCGATACTGTACGCCTGGACCGCTTTTAACCCTTTACAAAGCGCAAGTCCGATCCTGTATGGAGTATTGCAGTCACCTTTGGGATGGTTCAGCCAAGTACCAACTAGCCGCGCTTGACTCGGTGGAACGCAGAGCTAAGAGACTCATTGGCGACGTAAAACTGGTGGATGCCAAGCTTCATAGCTTGGCTCTTCGCCGCAAAGTTGCCTGATTGTCAGTCTTCTACAGATTATAGTTTGGAGAGTGTGCCCGAGAACTCCACGACCTCATTCCACTGGCACCCTTCTACCATCGGACATCTAGACGCACTGCCAGTTACCATCTCTCCCTGGTTGCTATTCCACCAATTCGCACTAAGCGCTTCCAAATGTCTTTTATAATGCGCACAGCCTTATAGTAAATAATTACAGTAGTATAGAGCACGCGCAACGAAGTGGGAACAGTAGGTACGGGTGAGAACAACACGACGTTCCCGCAGCAAGCGCTTATAGTCGTGGTTGAGTGCTGGCAGTGTGCGTTCCTCCAGAGATTTTTTTCATATTTCCGTATCAAAATGGTCAAATGTGCAGATCGATCTTGCAAAAACGATACTAGGAAACACACAAAACTGAAATCCAGTATCACATTTCATCGGTAAGACGATTTTTATACTTATTTTTGTGAAATCAAATCACGCATCGTGGGGGTAAACGAGACGTGGGAGGCGGGCACGCTTAGGCCCGCGCACCGCGCTCCCTTTGCAAGACTGTAGTGATGTGCCGCGACCAACGCTGTAGTCGATATTTAAAATATTTTTGAAATGTTTGCTAGGAGAACTACATATTATATGTATTTTTAATTAAAATTTTATTATTATTTATTAAATAATTTTGATGTGTGTTTTGTATGATATAATACCTAACATTTTTAATGCGATAGTAATAAAGCGTAAACGTAAAGTATTAAATTTCACATCATATGGAATATCATTTGAAAAAAACAACGAAATATTCCCCGTTTCTTTCATGTTTTTCGGTTTATTTAGGAAATATTGGGAAAAACATGAAATATGTACAGGCGAATCTTCTTGAAAATTTGGAATCATGCATTGAAAAAAACGGTAAAATCGACAATTTGTTTTTTTAGCGATAATTTCAAAATGATTTTTCGAAATTTTAACGCTAGTATTGAACATAAAAAGTACCTAACAAATATATTTATTTACATAACTTATCGATAGCTCGTTGTCGATAGGCACGTAATTGATACATCCCTATCTGTCATACACTCATCAATATAAGTATCTATAGCTCATTTGCCTACGATGCGTACTAAGCAATTTGTGCAATATGCGTCCTCTATACTACTGTAATATATACTCTAAGCGCACAGCAAAGGAGTGGAACTCACTACCTGCGTCTGTGTTTCCAAACGCATACAACCCTCAAAGTGAGAGTGAACAGGCTTCTTCTGGGTAAGCTCACTCCATCGTCGACTTTGTCTCTGTCACCTCTGACCTAGACTAGAGTCAAGAGCAATCCCTTCACAAATAAAAATAGAGATAAGGCGGGAAGGGAATGGTCAATTTTCGGTTTTTTTTTTTTCTTAAATAACTTGAAAAAAGTTTATTTTAAAATTATAAAATAAATATATTTAAGACCCTTACAGTAAGCCCTTTCATTTGAGATGTCACACGGTACAGTTTACAAAACTTTTTTTCTTCTTATTTGCCCCGCAAAATTGACCTCCATATTCAAAATGCATTTATTTACGTTACACGTCCGTGTTTCGATCACAGTAATTCATACTTGTACGAAATTTCAACTTAATCGGTCCATTAGATTCAGAGCAAATTAGCTGTGACAGACAGACAGATAGACACACGAGTGATCCTATAAGGGTTCTATTATTTCCTTTTAAGTACGGAACCCTAAAAAATAAGTCAAATTACAGATGCATATCTAAAATTTGATCTGTTATTCCATGCTGAGGTTTGGCCTTTTGGTCTCGTAAAGGACTTATTTTTGCTTTGACGCAGGCGCGTCAAAGTTATGCATAATCATCCTATCAAAAATATACATGCAGGTATTTTTTAAACTGTGAAACAGAACTGTAAAGATTTGCAAAAGGTATGCCCTAATTTCTATATGAAAACAATCATGGCGCACACACGATTGCCATCAAACCGTTCTGGTGAACAAATTATTTTATGTACAAGAGACAATACTGAAAACTGAAAATTTCTCAGGGAAACTAGCACCCTAGTTGCGTAACACACTTTCAATTACGTCATCATCTTCCTGCTCTTATCCCATGTTACGTGGGGTCGGCGCAACACGTTTTCTTCTTCCATAAGTATGATGCCTGGGTAAAAAAAAAAAGAAATTATATTTAGTCCGTCAGTCAGATAATAAAAAAAACATATTAGACACGTATCTTTTGCTGTATCATAATAGTAAAAAATGACTTAGATAACACGCATTAAATTTCGGGAGTGGGGGCTCGCTACGTCACTTCTACGTATAAAATCTACCAAGTCGTGACTTCATGCCACATTTTAACTCAATGTATCGCCGTTATCTTTTGATTACGTAGAAAAATAAAAAATACGTGTCCAATATATTTTAATAATATACATGACGGACAAAAAAAAATAGTCACCATCCCTATTATCCCCTGTCAACCGTCACGCTATCATTCACTCCCTTCTCTTTCAAAATCGATATTCATTCATCATCCATTCATCTTTTCTTTGACCTTCCGCTCCCTCTCTACACACATTCAATCACATTTGAAGGAAATTTCTAATCCATTGGTTTTGAATAATTCGTCTGCTCAACGACATACTTTTGTCATTTAATTGACGACATTAACTTAGGTTAATTTCCCACAATTTGCTAAAAGTGCAATTTTTCTTATTTTTTACAAAATTTAGGGATAAGTTGTTAACTTAAACATAGGAATTAAAGTAAGAAGCCATTCTGAAAGACAAGATTTGGTAAATATTAATTGGATATTTTTTTTGTAGTTCAAAATGTATTGGGTTGGCTAATAAGTAATGAGCGACATACAACTATTTTATTTGTATTTATTTATTAAATGAATAATTGTTAATCATTAATAATATATTCACCGTCGTTTTCTACTACCATTCGCCATCGATCTAGCAAAGAATGAATGGCGTCCGCATAGAGCTTCGTTGGTTTTGAATTGAAGAAGTCATCTATGTATTGTTTCAAGTGTGGTTCATCGTCAAAGCTTTTTTCCCGTAAATTATTACTAAGTGATCGGAACAAGCTGAAATCAGTTGGTGCTAAGTCCGGCGAATATGGAGGTTGGGATATTATATTATTTCCCAAATAAGCTCCAATAGTTTTAGCCTGGTACTCTTAGCAATATGCGGCCGGGCATTGTCGTGCAGGAAAAATATTTTGTCGTGTTGTGGACGTTTGCGATGGATGTCAAGCTTCAGCTTGATCACAATATACTGTTGCTGTAATCGTAGTTTTAGTAGGAAGGAATTCCCAGCTTATTACTCCATGTATATCCCACCAGACAGAAAGCATTACCTACCGAGGATGAAGATCACCTTTTGACGTTGGGTTTCCCTGTTCTTACATCCCAGCCACTGGCGCTTGCATGTGATATTAACATAGAGAACCCACTTTTCATCTCCAGTGACAAGATGATCTAACCAATTAAATGTGCGGCGGAAAGATAAAAGTTGTACACAAATCTCAGCTCGGTAGGTCAGCTGATCTTTACTTAATTGATGGGGTACCCAAACACTATATTTGTAAGTCTTTCCCAAACCATGTAAATGATTTTCTATGGTACCATGAGAGCACTCGAGCTGAACAGCCAAATCGCGTGTAGTTCTTCGAGGATCTTCTTCGATTAATAGTTTTAATTTATCGATATCTATTTCCACGGGGCGCCCAGACCTTGGTTGATCGGTTAAGGAAAAATCGTTATTGCGGAACCGTTGGAACCAGCGCTTTGCTTTTGCTTCGGAGACTGCATCGTGAGCTATCCTTTGACATATATTACGTGTAGCTTCTGCAGCAGAATGCCCAGATTGAAACTCACATAATAAACAATGTCGTACGTGGGTTTTAATATCACTCATTTCTTTGTGAACTTTAACGCACTAACAGCCAAACTATCAATAACGCGCATGAGCGCGACTCGCTTTTTATATACCCTCTGCTACAGAACGTCCTCGAACCTTTCCGAAAATTTTAGAAATTATAAACTAAAACGCTCATTACTTATTAGCCAACCCGATACTTGATCCCT
Source organism: Dicycla oo (assembly GCA_948252095.1). Taxonomy (NCBI): domain Eukaryota; kingdom Metazoa; phylum Arthropoda; class Insecta; order Lepidoptera; family Noctuidae; genus Dicycla; species Dicycla oo. Next base: position 6,097,003 of record OX411728.1, on the reverse strand, counting down.
TGAAAGAAATAAAAAGAAAGAAAAACTGTATATTCACGTGAAAGTGACGCACACAAAATACACATGAAAAAGCAAAATATAAAAATACAACAAAACACACAAAACAAAACAAAACTAGCAAAAAAACATAAAAACAAATATAGCACATAAAATTGTTGGAAATGTGCGTCACTACCGCGCGAAACGGCTTGACACTTTTGATTGTGTAAATGAATGTTGCTGTACTGTCAAAATAAAAGGCATTACCGTCGTAAATGTGTTACTCAATCACCCTGCTGTAAATGCTTATAAAAGAAACGAAGTTATTGTTTGCGTTTCAGCATGGCAATAACGGTCATTGCTGTTCCCTAATATCTCTACGGAATCCAAACAATAAACTATGCATGATTATGTGCAATGACGTTTATATTTCAGATTATTTTTTTTAATATTAAATGCTAGAAAATATAGCTGGGCCACTGAACTTTTGCATTGCTAAAACGCTTCTACAACTAAATATTTGCGAATATACCAGACCAGTCCAAACAAAACGGTTAGTTTTTTGTAGGAATCGAGGACCAGTAAATCGAACAAACTTTTATCGTCACTACCATTATTTTAAATCACAATATATTTACACGGTACATTAATGTCAGTAAGAAGTAAAATTTATTCACTGCGAATCCGACCGAAGCTTTGCATAATGTAAAAAACTTGATGTATGGAATAATATTTTCCCGTGAAAACATTAAGCTTGGCAAGATCTTTCAAGATATACTTTATATATTTTTTACTTGATACATTATACTGATTTTTTTACTACCTAATTATACTTTTTAGATCTCTCATCACCATCATAATAAAGATAGTAGTAGGTTCAGTACTCAATACAAATCATAAATATTTATTTGCCTGAATATGGCACAATAGATGATAAAATAATTTTGGATTCAGCATATCCTGCCATGAGCGTGCAAATACATTAATTCCATGTCACTGACAAAGTCACTATATAAATTATGATTATTATTTTAAGATTATTATACATTTACGTATATTAGGTTCTATCGACTTATCCTCTAAATATTCCTTAAAAGTGTAATAGGTCTTTACACCTATGAAATTTCCGATTTACATAGAAAACAATGAAACATTTTTTTAAAGAAATATTGTCGATGCACTTTTGACCTTTTAATTAAAGTTCTTTGATGCCTCTGCTATAGATATCCTGGGAACGGGATTCGATAAATTCTTTAAAAGCATTTTCCACCGCCTCGTTGGATTTGAAATTTTTCCCTGGAACTAATAGTTGAGATCAAAATTTCCAGAACGGAAGCGATCAAACCAAAAACGCACCGTGCGTCCATTTGCGGTACCTTGTCCATACACGTCCTTAATATTTCGTGCTGTCTATGTTTCGTTGGTGTCACGACGGAACTCGTATTCGAAAATAGCGCGCAATTTCGATTTTTCCATGGTTACAGAAACATTGATATCAAAGAAAAATCGAATGGCGGGAAAACAAATAAACAACAGATTTTATTTCTAAATGTCATGCTATATTATAAAATTAATTTGAATTTGGAATTCTAAAAAGAATGAAAGATATGGATCGAAAGTAATCGGTTTCATTCTTTTACCTATTATTTACCTATTATTACCTATTATTTTTTACACAGTGATTTACTCGCGTCTGTAATTGGCTTTATTTTTTTATCGATAAAACTCAGGATTCATTTCAATTATAATTGGCACATTTAAATTGTCAATGAGTCGGTCAGTCTGAAAAATGTAGGTACGTAGTTGCCTAATCCAAAGCGTAGAAAAGAACGGGAAAGAAACTCCACGAACACTCGAAAAAAAAAATTTTTTAGTTATTATTTTTATTTATTTAGAGGCTTTTCCCTTACAAGGTATGTCAGTCTCATCATACTCTAATCTGACTTATAACTAATTACATGTAATTATATATAATTATTCCTATAAACTTACTTATTATTGTGTAAGCGAAGGGGATAGTGCTGCAGCAACCATTTCATAAATGAGTTCCGCTTCTTTTGAATTTGGTAAAGATAATATTCTAATGAAAGCCCCGACATCATATCTTCTAACTTTTAGCTCTCGCATCACTATCTCTCTCTCTTTTCTGTTCTTTTCGCATTCCACTAGTAAATGCTGGACATCGTCAACTTTATTAGGTACACACTTGGCAATTAGGTGAATCGACTTTTTTGATTAAGTATCCAAACTTCCTGGATGGAAAATGACCAGTACGCTATCTATGTGCCATAACAATATATGCCCTCTTTGTGCGACATTCAGCAAACCAAGGGATTCGGGGAGGCTCACTTTGCATAGTCTTATACCATATGCCTTTTTCTCTCGATTTGCTGTCGAAATATTCTTTAAAATGATTGTAGCATATGTTCTTGTAATAGCCTATAATTTCTGTGTAGAACGGAGCGATGTTAAGTTCCACTCCTTCCAAAATAGCTTTCTTTGCAAATATGTCAGCCTTCTCGTTTCCATGTATGCCAATATGATATGGAATCCTCACCTCACTCAACCTCAAATTACTGTCACCAAGTTCATAAAATTGTCTGAGCACTACATAAGCTATCGGTAGACCTCTGCAACCAGAGGCGCATCGAGCTAAATGCATTAAACCACTTTTGCTATCCGTGCATATAACAATGTTTTGATTTGTATTGTCCCAACAAATTAATTATATTCTCTAGTGTTTTTGAGATTGCAACGAGTTCCATCGTCATTATAGATACGTTTATATCGGTAGATTTAAACAAGGCCGAAGTTTCATCACTTAAACTATAATAGGCGGCACCACATCCACTTTTATTCTTAGACCCATCAGTAAAGTACATTTTCCATCCTGGGTACTTTTCACCAAGTTCTTTGATGACCTCGAATTAAAGGGATGTAACCTCATGGCTGCGTTTTGCTAACTTAACACAGTCCAACTTACAATTAATTCTATCTCGCACGTTTATACCGGTCACCCATTTCTGCAGTGAGTATATGTCTAAAATACTCGAACAATGTATATTACCAAGTTGACATTCATTGTATACTATCACGAGTAGCGGTTTTTTTTTATTGTTCCAGTATTTTGCGACTGAACTATTATTCAAGTCATCTATTAGTTTAATAGTTACATTGTTCACATGTGACATACTTTTTATACAGAACTTGTAAGCTAAATATAATCTCCTAATATACAAAGGAAGAATGCACATTTCAGCTTCCATTACATGTATTGGAGAGCTTTTTATAAAACCGCCTGTAGTCCTCAAAAACTGGTTCTAAATTTTATCGAGTTTACTCAAATGGCTCTTCGCACTATTATCATAGAGAAAGCAACTGAAGTCAATCCTACTGCGTACCAATGAAATATACAAAGATCTTAAATGTTTCGGATGTATACCCCAAGTCGGCCCCGCCAAAACTTTTAACAGATTTAAAAACTTTGCAGTCTTTTCCCGTATTTCGTTAATATGTCTTTTCCATGGAAGTGACCGATCTAACCAAAGTGTTTCACACAATCTACTGAGGAAATTGGTAAGTTGTTAATTGTAAGTCTTATCTGTCGTCTTCTTCTGCCTCTACTAAAAAGACACATCTTTGATTTGTCTGGTGATAACTCTAGACCTATGTCCTCTAGTATTACACTCATAGAGTTAAGGGCAACTTGCATTTCCGATTCCGCGTGATTTAAATCTTTATGTCCTAGGTAAAATACAAAGTCATCGGCGTACTGCAAGACAATTACATTCTGGATCTGTTGGCAAATTGTTGATGTAATGATATTAAAAAGCATCGGTGATATTGGGTCGCCCTGCGCCAAGCCGCTGCTTGCTCGTCTAACATCAATAGTTCGTCAATCACTACCATTTGTTATCATCAGATATCGCTCTGATAGAAATGAGTTTAAATAACTACATATTTTTAAGCCAATTCCTAAATCATCCAATTTCTCAACAACCTTTTCCACCAAGACATTGTTGTTAGCATTTGTAATGTCCAGAAAGCAAGCCAATGTAGGGTCATATCTAGTGAAACCCACCTGAACATAAGTAGATAATCTTGAAATGCAATCTAAGCAAGATTGAGCTCTCCTAAAACCAACCGTGTGAGGTGACAAAATTGAATTCTTCTCAATATACCATTCTATTCTCTTCTCGATCATATTTTGGAATATCTTGCAGACACAGTATATCAGAGATATTGGTCTAAGTTTAGCCTCCGTATTCCTGTCACACCCACCATTACGAATAGCAATAACTGATATCACGCGCCATTGTTTTGGAATATCTCCAGTTCTATAAATGTTATTATATATCCTGAGAAGAAATTCTTTGGCTTCGCCTGGTAGATCATATATCATAGAGTACGCTATTCCATCATTACCCGGAGCAGTGTCTTTCTTTTTTAAACTATTCTCTAATTCTTCTGTTGTAAATACTGACTCCATTAACGCGTTCTGTGATTTAAATGTTGGTGGTAAATTTATCACGGAATCAGGTGTGAGTGAACGTAATAAAACCTTTAGTTTTTCTTCCGACACATTAAATTTAGCTTGACGATAACCTTTAATCCATCTCATCTTGCGCCACATATCAGAAACTGAAGAAGTTTCATCTATGCTAGTGCAGATTTTTTTCCAGCTGCCATCTATAGCTTTCCTTATTAACTTGTTTGCATTTGTTGCTTTCTCTTCTAATCTTGTAAGATTGTCTGGAGTAGGATTTCTTCTGAATTTGGCCAAAGCCAACCTACGTTCTGCCACTGCTTTGGATAATGATGGATCCCAATACTCTTTTGGTTTAAAATTCCTTAAGGGACTAGTACAAATTTTAGTCATAGGTATGTGTTTGTTGGCTGCCCTCTCTACCTGTTCTAAGAAATAGTCGTATAATACCAGAATGTCATTGTTGACTTCAACTACCTCAGAAAAAGATTCTGTAAGCTCATGATGATATGCCTCCCACTTAGCTTTTTTGAAGTTTCGTTTTTTTCTTATATTCTATGTGTTCTTGAAAGTTTATCGAAATTTTCATTACGAAGTGATCCCTACCTAAATTTTCATTCATTACAGCCCAGTGAAATTTAATGGCTATGTCAGATGACGCTAATGTTATGTCCGGTGATGATCTTTGTATATTTCCCTTGACGAGCTTAATTCGGGTTGCCTCTCCACTATTTAATGTCACAAAGCCGTGTTCCAAGGATGAGTCTAATATTTGTGTTCCACGCTGATCCGTTTTATAAGACCAGTTGGTGTGGTGACCGTTAAAATCACCTGCAACTAGCGATTTTTTTGGCACTAACGAGAAAATATTGTCCCAATCTGACGGTGTTGTACGGATTGAAGATGGACAGTAAATAGATACTACATATTCTAAACTCTTTCAATTAAGTATTTTCATACATATAATCTCTATACCTACATTATTTAAGTTAATGGGGCATCGTTGTGCCTGTATATACTCATGGATAATCATCGCGACACCACCATAAGGATCGTCTCTGTCTTTTCTATATACATTATAACCTCGTATATTTAAACGAACGTCTGGATTAAGCCAAGTTTCACTTACAATAACAATATGTATTTTTTCTTGAGAGAGTAACGCTCCTAAGCTAGGTAATTTGGGCTTTAAGCTTTGACTATTCCATTGTAATATACAAAGCGTCTTTACGATAATTATCCATTTAAAGATTTTAACAACAATTGACATAAATTTCCTCCAATTAAAATTTCCTTAATAAATACCTTGCATTCCTCGTAAATTACTTTTAACACCGACATTATTATTTCTTCAAATCCCTTGTCCGAACTAATTATTTCTTTAATTTTTAAAAATATTTCTACAAATCTTGACCTTCTTGTCTTTTTCTTTTCCGCTTCCTCTTTTTGGGATTTACTATTTTCCTGACTACTTCCAGTTACCTTCCACAGTGAACGATTCCCACTCTGTTTCCATAAATGTAGTTTGGTTTTCTCGTCCATTTTTATTTTTAGATTGCTTCTTAGACCTGTCCACTTTTTGTTGTTGTCTGATGCCTGAATTTTCGGTGCGATTGCATGCATTTTCATTAGTCAAGACGTCTTGTGTGGTAGTTCCAGATTGCACAGCACTACTGTAAGTTTTCTTCAGAGTAATTTGGTTTTCTTTCGTTCTTTCATTGGTATCCTCAATTGTTATACCCATACTGTCTTTATTTTTGTTCCTTAGATATATTTCTAATGCTTTTCTATAAGATACATTATCTGTACTCATTATTGTTGGAATCTCTTTCTCCTTTAAAATTGCAGGACACGTTTTGTCAAGTGCCATATGAGGTCCTTTGCAATTAGGGCATACAATTCTGTCTGTATCACCGTTTTCATGTTCTTTGCTGCATTTAGGGCATAGAATCTTTTTTATTGGGCAGAATTTCTTTATATGCGCGTATTTCCAGCAGTTAGAGCATTGAGAGACTGGAAATACATATCGCTCTACTCTAAAATGGCATCCATAGGCAAGAACAAATTCTGGAGTTATATTGCTCTCAAAACACACACGTACAGTCTCACTGTTCACCCATTCCCCATCCTGACTTATGCGCCTTAGTCTTCTAACTGAAAGTATTTTGCATGACGTCTCCAATCATTCTAATATTTCTGACTCGCTCAGTTCTAAATCAACACCCTTAATAATTCCGTAAGATAAGTCGAGTTGATTAACAAATTGAATTCTTATTCCTAGATCCAGAAACTTCTGACATTTTATTAATTTTTCTCCATCTTCTTTCTTAGCAATATGTATAAAAACTTTGTAGGGACTCTTATAGTTAATTTTCACTATGTTTTGTATATTTTCATTATTAAATAATCTTGCTAATGCCATTTATTTGGGCAGAACTTGTAAGGCCGTTAAACTCATCTTATATGTGTCACCCATATTGTCTTCTCTCATTTCTTTCCTCGAGTCGCCTTCAATGCCAGACTCACTCCTTAAAAGGCGCTTAGGTCACCTTCGAATCACTGTTATAAAACCCTCTTCACTGCTGCTTTCTTCGCCCTTTTCTCTATCCCTTTTTTCCGCAATTCTCACACTTTCCATCTCGCAATCCTTCTGAAATCAAGGTAGGCATTAAATCGTATTCCGCGTTATCTCCGTCACTTTTTTCTTCCATTCTCAAATTATGACGGTACTTCGAAAAAAAGTTGATTTAAGCGATACGGAGTAAACAAACTACGTGCGCTCGCCTCGGCGTCTCGCGCGCAACGAAAAAAAAAAATATTGAAAATAGTTACTATGCCAAGATGTCGTCTTAAATGGCAATACTCGTACAATGAATATAAATTAACGGCTCCATATATCATACCTCTAGATGCTGCGCTGTGTTCACCAACTTTCAAACCACCGGTTAGGTATTTAAACAGTCGGTTTATGACAAACTTCCTTCCAAATTTGATATAAACCAACTGTTTAAATACCTAACCGGTGCGGTGGTTTGAAAGTTGGTGAACACAGGCCTAAGAGCCGGTTTTTAACATGGCTATATCTACAATTATTGTGCTCAATTATGCATTCGAATTTGTGTGGGGTAGGTTCCACAACAATAAAAACTTTTTAGCAAAAAATAAAACCGAATTCTAAAACAAAACACTACAAAGTGAAAAATAACTTTAATTTCGGAAGTCGGTGGCAAAAAACGAAAATACAAAACGAAAGACACCGACTTCCGAAATTAAAGTTATTTTTCACTTTGTAGTGTTTTGTTTTAGAAGTCGGTTTTATTTTTTGCTAAAAAGTTTTTATTTGATCCGTAGATAGATAGATCTCAACCAATGGTTAAACATAGTAGCTAATGGTTGAATTTTGGCTAAATGTGTTTGCCAAAATGCCATTAGTTACTCATTTTTAACATGAATGAGTTAACATGAATACATTTATATCAACTCATTCATGTTTAGCCTTTCACATTAAGCCAAAATTCAACTTTTAGTTACTATGTTTAAACGTTTGAGTACGGATCAAAACGTACGGCACTAAGTGGAAAAATCTGCGCTAATCAAAGACTTAGGACTTATAAGAAAAAAAAATCATGTCCTTTTCTACTTCGACGCCTCTGTGAAATTGAATTGAGGGAGTAATGAGTTCTGGAAGAGATTTAGTGTTCTGAAAGTACCTTTCACGGCGTTTTTTATCATTTCTGTGATTTACGGCCGCTTTTAGAATTTTTATATGCGTGGGTTCTTATTCTTTGGTACCCAGTTTTACGTTTTAGGATAATGCTGAATTTGTGACTGATAATAAAGCTGTTTAATGACTATAGGATTTTACTGTTGAGTTTTTTCCATGTACGATTAATTTGAATTAATATGAAAGAATTGAAACAGTGGCTTAGAGGAGCCCGTGGCTAAGTAATAACAGCCGCACGGGCCGATCCATCAGGTTAAGCAACTCTTGCCGGGGTTGGTCCATAGATGGGTGATCATCTTTACATACTGAGACTCCTCCGTGCCTCGGAAATCACGTTAAGCCGTTGGTCCTGGCTGTCATTCGTGGATCTTTGACAGTCGTTACGGGTTGTCAGAAGCTCGAAAGTCTGACAACCAGTCTTACCAAGGGGTATAGTATTACCCAGTAACTGGGTTGTGGAGGTCAGATAGGCAGTCGCTCCATGTAAAATACTAGTATTCAGCTGCATCCAGTTAGACTGGAAGCCGACCCCAACATAGTTGGGAAAAGGCTAGGCAGATTGATATAATTGAAACAGTGGCTTAATGCAAAGCAATTAAAATAAAAAATAAACAAAAGAAGTAATTACCTACGTGTATCATTATAATATTATCTATAGAACGTAGGTATGTCTAAAACTGCGAATCGAACGTAATGAAGACGTGTGAAATTCCTTTTACGGCCCAAGTAGATATTAATATCTTGTCGTGTCAATTGGTATGTGCCTGCTAATGTGATAACCGATGAATAGGATATAACACGGAATCCTATTGCAGTCACAGTATACAACAGTAGCGCAACTGGGACGCGTCATTGAATCGTGGCGTTGTCGGCACCTTTAACAATTGACATCTCATTTGGAACTTATTGGATGAAAAATAAAGTGCATATTGCTTCGTAATCAATGAGAATAACTGAGTGGCAGCTGTGTAGCTTGGTGCCTTCAAACACGTCTGAAAGGTCATTTTTTATAATGGAAATAAAGCTTTGATAATTCTGCTTGGGCTATCGAATGAGTTGAAGTCTGAATCCGCGAATAAAAAGAGACCGCAAGCATCGTGCAAGTGAGACAACATACCAACAACGAAAATAAAATTTTTCTACTGCTGTATCTTCATCTGTGTCACAGCAAAACAAAATTATGGATGATATCATTGATAGGTCCGCCATAGTTTCAAAACAACATCAATCGCTTGATTTATGAAGTGTACAAACTGTAGTAGCAATAAAATTTATACAATCTATTTCGGTATATTTTTTTAGTACTGAGTATTTTCGTGAACCGATTCATTGCGCCCTTCGAATTAATATCGATAAAAAAAGAAGATTTATTATCGTGTCATGTATGTTGATACATCATGTCAAATAACACATGGAAATTGTCAAACATCGATCAATGCGATTGTATCTAACAACTAGTTATTAGCGACGATATTTACCTGCGGAGGGGTCGCCCTAGAAGCACATAATAGTGACTTTATTGGTGATGTTCTTCAGAAAGGTCAGGTACGTGGTACTCGCAGCCGGCGTGCGTGTTGACCTGCGGGGCAATTACGTAACACACTATCAATCGGAATCGGTTTCATTTTGACAGTTCAACAGTTTTTTTCAGCGTTATGTACGTTGTCGAGCAGACAAATTTGCTTAAAAATTATTCAGAATTCGATTAATAGTGTGTTACGCATTTAGGATGCTGCACACGTAGCATGACGACGAAAGAATAGACAAAATAACTCATTGCCACACGTAGAATGCAAATGCATGCATGCATGAATACGTTTCTACAATCTGTCATTTTGTCCATTCTTCTGTCGAAAAAAAAATCTGTTTCTATAGTGGCTATGCTGCGCATGCAGATTTATGAACGTAAACGAAGCAAAAGGAGTAGGTATGTATGGGTCGTAGCAGGAGACTTTCTGTAGTTCCTGCCTACTCCCATGGGAAAAACGCGTGAGTTAATGTGTGTACGTAATTTTACCTGACTGGGTACTCCTGAGTACCTACATCCGACTCGTCTGGGCAGTCGGCTACCAAACTTGGTCACTAGTTATAATCATTTCACGACAGAAAATACAAATATGACCTAATCGTTACTTCGAAATTCGAATGTTGTCGAAGTGTGAATTCAATTAAAAAGAAAAAAAACGGCCATGTGCGTGTTGGACTACGCACAATGAAGGGTTCCGTAGTCGGGATGAATCCCAAGAACAAACTCAACATTGCAGTTGAAAAACATGTTCTCCCATACATTCCAACTTCAAATGTAAGTTTGTACGCACAATATTGAGAGATTTAGCATGTTGTTTTAAGACCACAGACTTCTTATAAGTTTTCCTGTAATTTAAGGGTATTGAACTATTTTCTGTATTTTTTTTTTTTTTTTCAAAATTTTAAGCTCAGTACTTTCGGAGATAACGGGGCCCGGGAATGGTCAATGTTCGTCTGCTTTCTTAAATAACTTTAAAATAATGTATTTTAAAATTATAAAAATATATATGTTTGAGACCCTCACAGTAAGCCCTTTCATTTGATTTAATTTTCTTATGCCCCCTAAATTGACCCCTATATTCAAAATTCATTTATTTACGTTACACGTCCGTGTTTGAGTCACAGAAATACATAAGTATACCAAATTTTAACTTAATCGGTCCATTAGCTTCGGAGCAAATTGGCTGTGACAGATGGACAGACAGACAGACACACGAGTGATCCTATAAGGGTTCCGTTTTTTTCCTTTCGAGGTACGGAACCCTAACAAATGAGTTGGGTGGATTTCACCAATGAAACTGAACCTGATCAGCACATCTAAATTGCGTTCAAGAGCTGGCAGTATCATCATTTTTGTAGAATATTGGCACTGACAGCGCTCAAACGCAGCTTAGATGGTACAGATCACGTTCAGTGTCATTGGTGAAATTGGCACTAGTTTGTGCCGTCACAGAATGAGGTTCAAAGTGAACATTACTGTACAGAATAGCACTACTTTTGCTGCTTCATATCTGATACCTTGGCAGGGTAAAACGGACTATTGAACCACAGAGCACGGAGACGTCTTGGCAGCCGCTGCTAGAGTTGGCATTGTCAATACTTTCCTTAGGAACCAAACGTATTACCGTTTACTTGCACTATGACACATATGCGTATAAAATACAGGGTATACAGCGTGTATCAGAAATACATGGACATATTGAAGGGTGTGATACAGTCCATCAAACTTCCTGATACACGCTGTAGAAACTGACAACTTTAAATGGAGGTCCGTGACATCAGAAGTTCGGCATCACGAAATACGAAAGTCATTTCAACAGTTCGCCATTGTCCATTCCTAAACATGGGCGCTCTTCCTATGAATATTATCGGTACAATAAAAGGTCATATTTCCTTACCCCTTATTATATTCTCTAGGGCTACGTTGTTCTGATGTATTCCGTATGACGTCATCAATTTTAACACCTTAATATTAGTTCAATCAATCAATCATTATTTTATGTTGTACAAGCTACTTTGACGTATGTAGGTAATCCGGGCTGGTGTGCGCAGCTCCACGGCATAGTGCGTATTTATGTCTCTTCTGTACCAAATACTAGATGTAAGGTATGTTTTACGTAGAAACCGGTTTCAAAGAGGCGGGGCGTGGTCTGCCTTCGTGCTGGGTGCAAGCGATTTTAGCCTTAAGGGTGGTCGACCGGAAAGTTGCGCCGTAGTACATAGTATAGTACCTACAATAAGATCGTACTCGTAGCACAAAATAAAAGTGTTTTTAACACATTGGCTGCCATACGTATAGGTACTTACTACTCGTAGTAACTTTTTTACTCATTTCCTCCATACAAAATTGTAGGTACGAGTATACAAGTACCCAAAAAAATCTATTAAACTTCATTTTTCTGATTAAATAATGTTTTACTTCAAATGCCAAAGAATTTAAACCCGCCCTCCTTCCACTACCACTCTTATAGAATTCGTTACAAATCACATAAATCAATTACGAGAATACTCGTTGGCAGTGGAGCCCAGATCGTGTACTACGATTACACGATCGAGTACATAGGTTGGTAGTCAATAAACTAAAAACGGAATTCCTAGCTACCACACCACGTCAGAAATAAAATTAAAAAACTGCAGTCAATACTTTATTGCATCCCACAGTGTATAAGCTTAGGTGGTAAACATTTGCTTAAGAACAATTCAGGACTCTGTCGGGCACAGCAAAATAAGCACTAACACACTTATCGTTTATCTTATAATCTCATTTATTCTAAAAAACTATTTTTGTGTATTTTACACTGTAATAATAAGTAATAACATTTTACATAATATTGATCAGGCAGGGGACATAGTCCTTCCATAGTTCTAGGTACCCTAATCTACTATAGTCACCCAAACCCATAGCCCAATATGTTTTGTATCCATGTTCTGCAATAGTCCTGCACTTGCTTAGTGCATAGAGTCATCATTTAAAATTATCTAAGGGGCCACTGCGAGTTGGCTTTGGCTCCTTGTACGCCTTCCAAAGGTCCGAGATGCCAGGGTCCCGAGAAATGTCAAAAAGTAATAAAATTTACTTATTAATAGCTTGTTTAATTTATTCGTGAATAGGTGGAGTTTTTATTTCTCAACTAAGAATTTTATACCCCCTAACAAAAAACCATCAGTACCGTGACGGCCCAGCACAAAATTATCGGCAACATCTTACACTCAATATCACCAAAACCCTTCGTACCTTAAAAAGTTGCAACTACTGGAGATATAGCAACACAACCATCTCTACCTTTCAGTCTGCTTTCTATGCTTTCATCGTCAAATTTTACTAAAATGCAATTGGGTAATTCTCCCTCCTTGAGTCCTCCCTGGAGTGATGGCCATTTAAATTTTTTCACAATACCCGTAGTACCGTCGACGAGGCCCTCAAATACTGATATATTACGTCTCAGCATAACACGGGATTCGGTAGCTAATTTTACCTCAGATAAAAGGCCACCGCAATTATTCACATCTTTTGAAACTACATTATCTGAAGGTTTATTTCCATAGGTAGCAACTTTACGAGACTCATCTATGGAACGAATTATATAAACGCGATGGTGTTTTGAATTCATAGCTGTCATTTCATTATTGTACTCGTCAACCTGCTTGACGGTAGGGAATATTCGAACCACAACACCATTCTTGAACTGTTCACCTAAAGACTGACAGAGCAGTTTCAGTTGGCCTGTTGTCATTTCGCCTACGCGTAGATTAATTTTTTTTTTTTTATTATTTAACAAGTCAACGAATTCGATGTCATTTCGTTGCCTCATGTTAATGGTTAATTCGCAGAAAGAAAATACGTGCCTTAGGTAAATTAACTTCTGCAGCATTCCATGATGGCCGTGCAAAGCACCAATGTAATTTTACCGGGGGCAGATGCATGATGTCAACAAAGCGAATAATATTTATGATATTGATTGTATTGATTTTTTAAACTAAATTAAAACAAAAAACCTGTAATTTTAAACTGGCATTTATTTCAAAGATTTTTTTTCCTTTAATTGTTAATTTAAGAGGGTCGCGCCCTATGTTCCAAGACTTATAATTAACAAAAATAATTTAAAAAAATTAAATCGACTTCAAAAAAAACGAACTCAAAATTATGAAATAACTTTAATTTCGCAAGTCGGTGTCTTGGGATCTGTATTTTAGTTTTTTATCACCAACTTCCAAAATTAAAGTTATTTCATAATTTTGAGTTCGTTTCTTTTTGAAGTCGATTTATATTTTTTTAATTATTTTTTATTTCGTAATTTTTAGTTTTTATTAAAAACTGGAATATTTGTTTGTAAGAAGTAGTTAATAGTTTTGTTATAAATATTGCACTAGAATTTGACAAAGGTTTTGAGATGTTTTCTCTTTGACACCACATCCGTAGCTCGTATCAATAAGCCAGGCCGTCACACTTACACGTCCATTATCTTGAAAACTACTGAACCGTTTACGATGAAACCTTCATGCCCTAAGTTGAAGTAAATGTAAGCCAACAAAAAAGAATGGTCACGATCCGATTAATAGTTTCGTAGAAATGCGTGGACAAACTTACATACATACAAACATACATACATCTATAAAATTTTGTATATTTGTTTGGAAGCCGTAATAGATTATCATATGTGAATATATTGCAGTTCCAATAATATTACATACATACGTATCGAATTGATAACTCCTTTTTTTGAAGTCGTTAAAATGTAAGGAGAAGCGTGGCCGAGCTCTCCAAAAGTAATAAGTTATATTAATAATATCCTGGGACATTTTCACACACGGTCATCTGGTCCCAAACTAAGCAGAGCTTGTACTATGGAAGCCTGGTAACTGATATACTACATATACTGCATTTTTGTTTTGTAAATACATACTTATATAGATAATTACACGCAGACTCAGGACAAACAGATATGTTCATGCGCACAAATGTTTGTCCTGGATGGGAATCGAACCCACGACGGTATCTTAACCAACCACGCCAACTGGCCTGTTGCCGTACCTACATTATTTCTATTTTGTTTATTTTTTATCGTTTTTTATTTAGCTATCTTGAAAATTTCGTTGGGTACGGAGACCTAGATGACTGATGATGTCACCTACCTGATGGTGGAATCTGAAGGTGGGTATAGGATCTCAGTGACGGCACTATGTAGAACCATCGTGTTTTTACTTATTTGTATAGAATATAAGTTAAGGAATATAAATGTTGAAAGCTAGGTCATCCTAACTATTTCCATTACTGAGGACCAATAAGCACTTACCTGGTCGTCATCAGACCTTCAGAAAGTATCATGTAGCAGCATCCGTGCTCAATTAGATAAATGTGTAAAGCTGGGTCAACCTAACTATTTCCGTTACTGAGGACCAATAAGCACTTACCTAGTCATCATCAGACCTTCAGAAAGTATCATGTAGTAGCAACCGTGCTCAATAAATGTTGAAAGCTGGGTCATCAAAATCAAAATCAAAAGTCATTTATTCAAACTAGGCTGAGAATCAGCACTTTTTGAACGTCAAAATTACATAAGACAGTCCCCCAAAACGCCCGCCCTTCACCACTTCCTAGTGCTTTAGCTGGGGAGAAGAAGTGGCGCAACAAACTCCCCAGCAGCACAGCTGTCTGTTCAGTTAAAAAAAAAAAAATGAATGTATACAACACTGCGCATAATAATTTAGGTACATTACGCAACACAAAACATTAAATTAAATTATTTGCTATACGTAAGCTAGCACACACCAATATACCAAAAAAAAAGATAAAAATAATAATCGAAAACTATACTCAAGCAGAAATAAAAATACAGAACTTAAGCAGAACTTTATACCTAAATAAAGGCCTCCAGTAATAAAGGATGTGCCCACTTACATATATGAAGATTGTATATGAAGCTGAAACTCGAAGTATCAAATGATAAACTAGGACCATCGAAGTAATATAAACAAAGTTAATTACTAATAACAAAACAAAACCAAGGACAGCAAGACGACCAGTCACCACAAGCAGCACCCGTTCACGAGCATAACGCAGAGTTCAGCCATCACCCCCCTCGCCATATTTGAGGAAAGGAGGCAACCCGACCCCCGACGCTACCGCAAGCAGTGACATCTAAGGGAGCATGACGAACTTGCTGCCGGTTGCTCAGGCAAGAATAATATGATCAAATGTCGAGGTCACTAGCTAACCACATATTGCAATACCACTCATAATAAAACATTGTAATGAGTAGATTATATCAATGATAAATAAAGATAAAATTAAAATAAATTGACTTTTACAGTCAAAGAAAATAAATAATTATATGAACACATATAACCTGTCAGAAGATAAGCTAATTCTGGAGAAAGAACATAAACATTGTCTTGAGTTAATCACAGCGATCAACTATTCTTATCGTTTAAGTAGTCGTTGATAGAATAGTATGCCTTCGAACAAAGGTTAGATTTTACTTTAGCTTTAAACGCATTGAAGGGCAAATCTAGCAAAGTAGCGGGTAACTTGTTATAAAAGGATATACCAAGCCCAACAAATGAGTTATGAACCTTTTGAAGCCGGTGAAACGGAGCACATAATTTGTCCTTATTTCTGGTGTTAACATTGTGGATATCACTGTTTTTAGTGTATAAATGTATATTTTGTCTAATATATAAGATGTTGGCGAAGATGAATTGTGATGCCACCGTGAGAATACCAATATGTTAAAAAAAATCTCTCAAAGAAACTCTAGCACCTAGCTGGTAAATTGCTCGAACAGCTCGTTTTTGAAGTACAAATATATTTTGAATGCCAGCGGCTTTGCCCCAGAGCAGAATACCGTAGGACATAACGCTATGAAAATAACTAAAATAGACTAACCGAGCAGTATCAACATCAGTCTTACTTTCCTGACGGCGTAAGCGGCTGAACCGAGCCTTCCCGCTAGGCTTGATATATGAGGGCCCCACTGAAGTTTGGCATCTACTGTTATGCCCAGGAAAACTGCCGAGTCTACAGTTTTAAGCACCTCTTTATCTAAGACGATGTTGGGTCCTAGATTTCTAACATTCGGTAAGGCAAACTTTACACATTTCGTTTTCTTGGCATTGAGAACTAAGTTATTTGTCGTAAACCAATCCGTAACCATTGATAGTGCACTGTTTACGACGTCAAAATCTTGTTTGTTCCTGTCTACTTTAAACATAAGAGAGGTGTCATCTGCAAACAGTACGTCACAGATACCCTTTAAATAGAATGGTAAGTCATTGATATACACTAAGAATAAGAATGGGCCCAGTATTGAGCCTTGAGGTACACCTAACTGAACATCCTAACTATTTCCGTTACTGAGGACCAACAAGCACTTACCTGGTCATCATCAGACCTTCAGAAAGTATCATGTAGCAGCATCCGTCCTCAATTAGATAAATGTTGAAAGCTAGGTCATCCTAACTATTTCCGTTACTGAGAACCGATAAGCACTTACCTGGTCATCATCAGACCTTCAGAAAGTATCATGTAGTAGCAACCGTGCTCAATAAATGTTGAAAGCTGGGTCATCCTAACTATTTACGTTATTGAGAACCTTATTTGAGATGTTTTCCCTTTGACACCACACCCGTAGCTCGTATCAATAAGCCAGGCCGTCACACTTACACGTATTAGTCTATTATCTTGACAAGTACTTAACCGATTTCGATGAAATTTTCACTGTGCCCTAAGTTGAAGTAAATGTAAGCTAACAAAAAAAGAATGGTCACGATCTGATTAATAGTTTCGGAGAAATGCGTGGACAAACATACATACATACAAACATACTCGTACATCTATAAAATTTTGTATATTTGTTTAGAAGCCTTATTAGATCATCATATGTGAATATCTCGCAGTTCCAATAATATTACATACATATATATATCGAATTGATAACTCTTTTTTTTTAAGTCGTTAAAAAAGTTGTATGGCTGTGATGACCGGAATCCTGAATGGTACAGTCGCCGAATCAATGCTTACATACA
Source organism: Dicycla oo (assembly GCA_948252095.1). NCBI lineage: Eukaryota > Metazoa > Arthropoda > Insecta > Lepidoptera > Noctuidae > Dicycla > Dicycla oo. The sequence continues at coordinate 6,079,262 of OX411728.1, read as the reverse complement.
TTTTGCTTAATGTTATTTGTTATTAGGTTAAGCCAATGGGGTAAAAAACGTAATTTTTTCTCTGCAATTGCATTTATTACAGACTACATTAGCTACGACTCTACCTATCTAGACCACATCCAACCACTCATTCCGACACAGCTAAGTAAGTAAAATACTATTTAAAACCAGCTAAATGTTGAAACAAAAAGGGCACGACCGACGCGACGTTGTATAAGTAAATTCAAATCTCAGTTTAAACGACCATAATCCCCGTTCCTTTTCACGCAGACAACGGCCTTGTGTTTACATAAAAAGATTGCCGTGTTCCGTTTCACGTAGCTTTACTTGTTCTATAAATACGTAAGGCTTGTAAAAACACACGGTGATGCTAATCAAATGTTAATGAAGTAGAATTAATGGTGTTAAGTTAAGTGAAGGTAGGTAATGTACCTTCATTCTACCCAAGAACCACATTGAATATTATAATCTGCCTATAATGTTGGAATTGCTAGGACACAGGCCTCCTCTATTGTCTTATCTGAGAGGGAGTGGGAGTGGGCCTTACTCCACCACGCGGGTCCAGTCGGGTTGGTAGATATCACATTTCTTTGTTGGTTCTAGGACATGCCGGTTTCCTACCGCTGTTTTTCCTCACCATTTTGAGAGAAGTGGTGACGAAATAAGTTTCACAAAGTACTGCCTGGGTTCGAGCCAGGAGGATTTATTCGAGGAGCTCGTGGCTAAGTAATAACAGCCACACGGGTTGATCCATCAGGTTAAGCTACGCTTGCCGGGGTTGGTCTGTAGATGGGTGACCATCTTTACATACCGAGACTCGTCTGTGAAAGCACGTTAAGCCGTTAGTCCCGGCTGTCATTCGTGGATCTTTGGCAGTCGTTACGGGTCATCAGAAGCCCGAAAGTCTGACAACCAGTCTTACCAAGGGGTATCATATTACCCAGTAACTGGGTTGTGGAGGTCAGATAGGCAGTCGCTCCATGTAAAATACTGGTATTCAGCTGCATCCGGTTAGACTGGAAGCCGACCCCAACATAGTTGGGAAAAGGCTAGGCAGATTGATTGACTGCCTGGGTTCGAGCCAATGACTTACAACTCGTAAGTCGATGTCGTTACGACTAGACCAACACTGATCTCACATTGAATTATCTCTATATTTGTGTTTATTCGAAGCTTATAGTTCCATTTGATGGTTCTGTGAATTACTGTCTAGACTTGTTAAAACAAATTATTTGTGAATCATTTTATCTTTGAGGACAGTCTCCTAAAAACAAGCTCTCTATCAACATTATTCTATGTCTTCTCAAATAAATTTTCCTGTTTATTTATTTTTATTTAGCGTTGCCGTTCGATAGGTAGCTACGTATTTTAGACTACGATATGGATGCTGCCTTTTTAACCGACTTCATGATTATTTACAACGATTTCTCCGAGATTGCTTGGTCGATTTATGTGATTGTTTATTTTTTTTTTTTTTGGTAGTAGAAGCTCGCGCGTTGGTAACGTATACATTTTACTAACTTTGCTGGAATAGTTTATGAGTTAGCTTCAATTCTATGTTTTTAATCCACTTTTTGTACATAATTTTTAATTACTGTTGATGTTATAATATTCACATAAGAAGTTATACGAATTTCTTCGGAGTAAGTCTACCACAACTACAGAGTGTAAAATTTAATACCTTTTACAAAAATCTTTTTAGCAAAAATTAAAACCGACTAGTGTTTTGTTTTAGAAGTCGGTTTTATTTTTTGCTAAAAAGTTTTTATTTTTCACTTTTTACTTGTGGTATACAAATTCGAATACACCCTGCTATGTAAATAACAGTACTAGGAAGTTATTAAAACATCATCCAGATTAAACTAAGTGGGAAAAATACGCATTATTGAAGATAACTCAAAAACTACCCAAGCAAAGTTAATAAAATTTATAGGGGAGCACCTTGGAAGTATACCCTTTCAAACAAAAAAAGAATGTTCCAAATCGGCTCATGCGTCTTTGAGTAATCGCGTAACACACATACAAAAAAAAAAAAACAGGCGAATTGAGAACCTCCTCCTTTTTGAAGTAGATTATAAAAACAACCGACTTCTTTTTCGATAGCGAAACAGAACGTAGTAAAAATATTGATGGAACTACATACAAAGGTGAGAATCTATTGATTTTATGCATTATTAATGACACCACATTATTTTAACGCCTTCGATCGTACCTAATAGGCTCAAAACAAAAAGTGTTCAAATTCTGTCACTTAACACAATGTCAGTGTTTATACAATTGGATAGATCAATAATGATGATGGTGATATACGGTTTTTCCATTTTGTTATTAAGGTTCCGTAACAAAATGGTAAAAAGTGACCCTTATGGTGCGACTCAGTCTGTCTTTATATCGACTTGAATTTTGAAATATTAGGTTGGGGAAAAAGTCTTTTCGCATTATAGTATGTATGAACTTGTTATAAAATCTCTTTGGCTATACTATTTGTATCTGGCTGGTTTTGGTATCATTGAAAGTTTAAATTTTAAAGAACATAATTCCAAATTCAAATTAGGAAAATGTGTGATTTTCATTTGTTTTTCGTACCGTCAAGATGAGTGAATCTAATGAAGAAATTCGATACATTTTAAAATTTTACTACAAAAAAGGTAAAAATGCAACGCAAGCCGCGAAAAAAATTTGCGATGTTTATGGACCTAGTGTAGTGTCTGTGAGAGTAGCACAAATTTGGTTTAAGCGTTTTCAATCCGGAAATTTTGATGTCAAAGAATGCACGTCGCTCTGGTCGCCCTATTACGGATAAAATGGATGCCATTTTTGAAAAAGTGGAGCAAGATCGGCATATCAGTAGTTACGACGTAGCTGTAGAACTGGAAATTGACCACAAAACAGTTTTGGCGCATTTGAAAAAAACTGGGTACACAAAAAAGCTCGACATTTGGGTACCTCACGAGCTCACTGAAAGAAACCTAATGAACCGTGTACTCATTTGTGATTCTTTATTACGACGTAATGAAACCGAACCATTTTTGAAGAAGCTGATAACTGGTGATGAAAAGTGGATCACGTATGACAAGAACGTGCGAAAAAGGTCGTGGTCAAACGCCGGTCAGGCTTCACAGACTGTGGCGAAACCCGGGTTAACTCGCAACAAGGTGTTGCTGTGTGTGTGGTGGGATTGGAAGGGCATTATTCATTATGAGCTGTTACCACCAGGCAGGACCATCGATTGTGAACTCTACTGCGAACAACTGATGAGATTAAAGCAAGAAGTTGAGAGAAAGCGGCCGGAATTAATCAACAGAAGGGGTGTGGTTTTTCATCATGATAACGCTAGACCTCACACATCTTTAGCCACTCAGCAAAAATTAAGAGAGTTTGACTGGGAGGTGTTAATGCATCCGCCGTATAGTCCTGATCTTGCACCTTCAGATTTCCACCTGTTTCGGCCTCTTCAGAATTCTTTAGGCAGTGTCAGGTTAACATCACGAGAGGACTGCCAAAACCACTTGTCGCGGTATTTTGACCAGAAGTCCCAAAATTTCTATAGCAATGGGATCATGTCCCTACCTACAAGATGTACAAGATGGCAAAAAGTTATCGAACAAAATGGTACCTACATACTTTAGTTAAATGTAGATGACGTTGGCCAACTATTTTTTTTTTTTTTTTTGCAACAGGTCCTGAAAGGAGGTCTTAAAAATTCGAAGTGGGGCTACTAGGGCATGTGGGCTGTCATATCAAAGAGCGCTTGTCTGCACATTCTTTCTTTTTTTTAGGCCGCATAGTTTTCGACTTTTGATAAAAAATGTAAATAAAAATAACGCCCCCCCCCCCCCCCTTATCTTTGATTTTTGTATAGAGAAAAATCTGAAATTATTCTGTGTGATAGGAGTTTATGTAACTTTACAGGAAAAATAAAAAACGATGTCAGTAAATAGCACACTTTCTTTTTTATATATGACTAGTAGCGCCCCGAGGTTTCACCCACGTAAGTCGCGTACCCGTAAGAATATCGGGATAAAAAGTATCCTATGTGTTATTCCGGGTTATAAATTATTTGTGTGCCACAAACTTTCGCATTTATAATATTAGTAGGATAGGAAGTAGGAAGTAGGATGATACGGAACCCTCGGTGCGCGAGTCCGACTCGCTCTTGACCGGTTTTATTCTGTTTTAGATTTATTTAAATAACCGCCTTTGTCCACTTGAACTCAATCAACCTAGCCTTTTCCCAACTTTATTGGGGTCGGCTTCCTGTCTAACCGGATGCAGCTGAATACCAGTATTTCATTTACTCCATATCATTCATTATATGGAGTGACCGCCAATCTGACCTCCACAGCCCAGTTTCTGGGTAATACGATACCTCTCGGTAGAACTTTTTGTCAGACTTTCGGGCTTCTGACTACCTGTAAGGACTGTCAAAGATCTATGAATGACAGCAAGGATCAACGGCGTGCTTTCTGAGGCATGGAGGTGTCTCGGTATGTTATGAATGGTCACCCATCCACGGACCTACCTCGGTAGAAGCGTTGCTTAACCTTGAACATTGACCCGTGCGGCTGTTATTATTTAGCCACGAGCCTATCTGTATTAATTTTCTAAATGAGTTTTAACGGAACAAACAGATGTTAATACTGAAACAAATTGGTCTTTTGATTAACTTTCTATTAGGTATACTCGTCTAAAGCTGTCTTAATTATTAGTATCTACAAAGACTTTGAAGAATAATATCTAAACTAAACTAATATTGTAAAAAGGAAAGTTAGGATATTTGTTTTATTTGTTTAGAACTTTAGAAGATTCTATTAAAATCATTTTAAAACGGCTGGATTTGACACACAGATAGGAAATAAATCAAAAAAGTTTTTTTTTTTATATATATAGAAGTGAAGCTTGTAGCTAAATAAGAACAGCCGCACGGGTCGATTGATGAGGTTAAGCTACGCTTGCCACGGTTGGTCCGTGGATGGGTCACCTTCTTTACATACCAGGACCCCTCCGTGCCTCGGAAAGCACGTTAAGCTGTTGGGCCCGGCTGCCATTCGTGAATGTTTGACAGTTGTTACGGGTCGTCAGAAGCCCGTAAGTCTGACAACCGACTGGTTGTAGTGTTTGAAGTTCGATTTTGCTTTTCTAAAAATATTATTTTTCGAAACCTGGCTTAAGGTTCGAAAAATCTAATAATATTGATAGTTAAAAAAAGTATGTTTAAATATCTCAAAAAATGACGAAATTGTGTGCGTTTTAAAGCCTATGCTAATGCTATCTGACGTCACAACAACACAGAAACCTAGACAACGCGCCATTCAATACAATGATCATTTCAAAAGCGTACCTATACATCTCCATTTTTCCACAGAATTTGTTATTTTTTTTTCATAAATCGTTTTTTTATAACATCTTTAAAGTAAGTATTAATTCATGTACTACATGTAAAATAAGTATTAATTTATGTCAGAGTAACAAGGAGATCGACGTACAATCTGTTACCATGTATACATTACATGATGACCCCACCCCGTTGAAAGTTTTCGTCGGTTATCCAAATAACCGTTTGGAGTGTTCTAATATACACATATAAATAAAAGAGATGTATAAAACTTCCCCCGGGGTACCCTTCAGTCGGAGAGTGTGTACAACCACAAATGGAAAATTGAGGAACGGTCGCCTTCACCCATGAGAACAAAAACAAAAGCACATCGACCGCACTCAGCAACACACCACCCACTGTGAAAAGTTCTAAACTACACTTACATAACATACAGGGTTATTGGTAAAACACCAACAACCTCTTAAGGGGTCATCGTACTCATCATTATGAACAACTTTTACAATGGGACCAAACCTGAAATCGCGAAAAAAAATCAGCTTTTCAGTACATTTATGTTCGCATAATTCGTCAATATGTACTGAACAGCTGATTTATTTTCGCGATTTCAGGTTTGGTCCCATAGTAAAAGTTGTTCATAATGATGAGTACAATGACCCCTTAATCACGCCTTCTTTCCATGCGGGTAGGCTGAAACTACAGAACGCCACCTGATACGATCCTTACATATTCCTTTTGCGTCGTTTACGTTCATACATCTGGTCATACACGCACGCCGGTTGCGAGTACAACGCACCTGACGTTTCTGAAGAACATCACCAGTAGGTCACTATATTATGACCTTCTAGGGCGTTCCCCTCGTAAATATATTTTTGCTCTAAACTAAGCAAATACTTCTGCTTATCCGTAAGTGCACAGTAACTATATACATATAACATGCAATAAAAATTCTAGCAACTGGCATGCCTTTGTGCTATTACAATTATTGCTAAATATCACAATGTGAGCTTGTATAATTATTTTCTAATGTGACGATATTGTCGTGGACGTCCACGTTCATAAAATGTATGGAAATACGTGCAAGTTATAACGTTACTGTGGAGGCTTTAAAAGCGTGGTCATATAATTTCCATACATTTTACTTCCCTGTGTTATCGTGATGCCGTGGACGTCCACAATAACATCGAAACTTTAGTAATTATACAAAATACAAAAAAAAAAAATACAAAAATATTTATTTCAGCGGAACATTGTGTCGTACATAAATTGAGGCAGCCCCAGTAAGTTACAACAGTACTTGTGTCGGGGAACATTAATTTAGCAGTTCTCAATGTGTGAGCACACCTCACACATTGAGAACTGCTAAATTAATGTTTTATTTTGATTTTGATTTTTTCTTCATACCACCCTCTTTTTACTTATTAGCCTCATCATTGTTAAGTTACCACATAAAGGAAGAGTGCGACAGCCCCGACACAAGTACTGTTGTAACTTACTGGGGCTGCCTCAATTTATGTACGACACAATGTTCCGCTGAAATAAATATTTTTGTATTTTTTTTTTTTGTATTTTGTATAATTACTAAAGTTTCGATATTATTGTGGACGTCCACGGTACAGATGACTGATACAGATGACTGATACAGATGACTGATACAGATGACTGATACAGATGACTGATACAGATGACTGATACAGATGACTGATACAGATGACTGATACAGATGACTGATACAGATGACTGATACAGATGACTGATACAGATGACTGATACAGATGTATGAACGAAGGACGCCGGTTGCGAGTACTACGCACGTGACGTTTCTGGAGAATTTCACCAATAAATAACGTCACTATGTCTGTCATAGTTTTTATTCAATTTATAAAGGGGCTCGTGGCTAAGTTCCCTTGGTAAAAGTGGACCACTTTAAATACCTAGGTCATTTAGTTACTGCCGGTAACTGTAAGTACTGTTGTAACTTACTGGGGCTGCCTCAATTTATGTACGACACAATGTTCCGCTGAAATAAATATTTTTGTATTTTTTTTTTTTGTATTTTGTATAATTACTAAAGTTTCGATATTATTGTGGACGTCCACGGTACAGATGACTGATACAGATGACTGATACAGATGACTGATACAGATGACTGATACAGATGACTGATACAGATGACTGATACAGATGACTGATACAGATGACTGATACAGATGACTGATACAGATGACTGATACAGATGACTGATACAGATGACTGATACAGATGTATGAACGAAGGACGCCGGTTGCGAGTACTACGCACGTGACGTTTCTGGAGAATTTCACCAATAAATAACGTCACTATGTCTGTCATAGTTTTTATTCAATTTATAAAGGGGCTCGTGGCTAAGTTCCCTTGGTAAAAGTGGACCACTTTAAATACCTAGGTCATTTAGTTACTGCCGGTCTCAGGGACGATACTGACATCGAGAGGGAGCGGAGGGCATTGTCAATTAGAGCTAATATGATAGCCCGCAGGTTTGCACGCTGTTCCAAGTCGGTCAAGCAAACTCTTTTCAGGGCTTACTGTACTTCATTGTACGCGTGCAGCCTGTGGGTGAATCACAACCAAAAAGTATATGAAGCCCTCCGCGTCCAGTATTACAACGCCTTTAGAGTGCTGATGGGGCTGCCGCGACACTGTAGTCGACTGCTTCTATGCAACGATGCGTAACCGGAGCGTGTCTCTGGTGCGCAGGGTGCGCGGCAGCCCCAACAGTGTGCTGATAATGATAGCGGACAGGCTCGACTGTCCATATATTAGGCGCTACAGTGACTTGCACGTCACCTACAGTCGTCGGTCACTAATATAAGTGTTTTTTATAGTGCGGTAGTTTTTTGTTATGTTTTTTGTATTGTCTGCGGTGTCTGTAATGTATGTGTATTTAAATAACGTATAAATGTATGAGTCATGTAACTTGAAAAATAAATGAATAATAATAATAAGTGATAACAGCCGCATGGATCGATTCATCAGGTTAAGCTACTCTTTAGACTCCTCCGTGCCTCGGAAAGCACGTTAAGCCGTTGGTCCCGGCTGTCTTTCGTAGATCTTTGACAGTCGTTACTAGTCGTCAGAAGCCCGAAAGTCTGACAACCAGTCTTACCAAGAGGTATCGTATTACCCAGTAACTGGGTTGTGGAGGTCAGATAGGCAGTCGCTCCATGTAAAATACTGGTATTCAGCTTTATCCGGTTAGACTGGAAGCCGACCCCAACATAGTTGGGAAAAGGCTAGGCAGATTGATTTTTGGTTTTTATTTTATTTATGGGTTTCATGTCTAGTCACATCGTCACAGTCGTTATCGTCACTCTCATTGTTTGTACTACTAAATACTAAATTGTTGTTTGTATTAAAACTAAATCCCACTGCAGCCATTTTCAATAAACTTGTAATTTTCATTCCATCCCTAAACCGAAGTGTACATACGGCCCCAGTGAAAAAGCGTCCAGCGGAGCGTTCAGCGTTGCGTGCAAGCGGCGAAAGAGCGTTCACCGGGTGGCCTTAGTGTAAGTGCACGCTTAGCGTTCGTATGAGCCGGTCATATTTTTCATCATGACGATATATAATTATGTATTTAGAAGTAAATGTGTGGTTAAAATATTTTTATAACTCGAGACAAGGACCAAGTGAGATAATTAAACAAAGAAGGCTGTGTAGGGAGTTTTCGACATTGTATGAAACTTGACTACCTTCAGTTCCTAGTTTAACTGCTAATTCGTTCCACCCTTTTTGTTTAATTGTTCTATTTTTATATAGGGCATGTGATGTTGACCATAATTCTGGTTTAAGTTGAATTACGATATTATTATCTTCAAACGACATGGCTCGCAAACATCCGTCACCGCTACAAACACAAACTGGTTTGAACTTGCACGCGACGCCACGCTCGACGCTCCACTCACCGCAAACAAGCACGTCCGTCCACCCGCGCCGCTCGGCTGTCACTCAGGACACTCACAAGTGTTTGCATGTGTTTAACACAAACGTCGCACGCCCCGCCCCGCTGGACGCTCGAGTCGAGCGTGCACTCAGGCCGTACACTAAACCAATTTTGAATAGATCTGTCGTTCATTGTAAAAAAAATTCATCGCGGAAAACCAAACGCGGCTTTATCAAAACCCTAAACCAATTTTGAATAGGTCTGTGATTTTTGCAAAAAAAAAAAGTCATCGCGGAAAACCAAAAGCGGCTTTATCAATAAAAATATAAAACAGGCTTCTATTCGAATTAACCCTTGTAGTCATGTTTCATATGAAATAGGCTACTATTCATCCTGGATCGCAGACGAAGTCGCGGGCAACAGCTCTATGTGCGCCCATCTAAATCCTATTAGAATCATAATACAATCATATATTACTGTTAATTCATGCAAGCCTATGGTCTGTTTTTTTTTAATCTCGGAGACTAAATTGAAAAGTGATTATGGTAAAATGACCTTTATGATAATGTAATATAAGCCAGTTTGACATTTGCACTTGTCAATTTAGTCTCCGAGATTAAAAAATGAACCGAAGTACTTTTTGTTAGGTTTACTGCTCAGAAATTGTGCACAACGTGTCGTGTCTTGAATTGATATACCTACTATCTTGAATTCATACAATCCTAGTACTTTTTGTAAGGTAATACAGGTATTTCTTTCCCATGCGTCTGAGCCGCGCGGGTACACTTCGTAGAAGGATATCTAATTTCTTTGAAAATAAATTATAGCCTATGTTACTTACTCAAAATTAAGCTTTCCATTGGTGAAAAAATGGTTTAAATCGGTCCAGCAGTTTCAGAGCTTATTCTGTACAAACAAACAAACTAACAAAAAATCTTTCCTCTTTATAATATTTTTAGCTGTTACGCGCGGCTTCGCACGCGTTTTGTCAATACTTCCCTATTTAAATCGGATGTTTATTTTTTTGCGCGGAACCCTAATTATTTTTCCAAAAATAAAAGTAGCCTAAGTTATTCCTTATAACATCAGCTATCTTCCAGTGAAAGTCCCGTCAAAATCGGCCGATCCGTTTCGGAGATTAGCTGGAACCAACAGACAGACAGGCAGACATAAATCATAAAAATTGTTCTTTTGTTATAAGTACCGTATATACTTTCATATGCATTTAGTAAAAAAGCAGATTTTTGACATGACAAAGAGACACTTTTATTTTATTTATTTGTATGCATAGATTAGTATTTATAGATAAACGCTTTGATTTTGGTGTGAGTTTGATTCTATCAGTGATAACGATTATGGAGAAGTCAAAGTTTAGGGGACTGACATAAGCTACCGAAAAGCATATTTTAATCCTTGAAAGTCGCTGTAGAAATACGAAACGCTTTGAAAGCAATTGCTATGTCTAGGCCCTCGGGGCATGTCATCTAAAGGCTGAGACTGATTTGTAACGTTTGTTTATTTATTTGCTTTTGCATTTGAAGCGAGCTTGGTTACAAGACGGCGGTACATAAGACCGGGCGAACGCTCACTTCGCACACATGGTTCTTGCGCGCTCCATTTTATGGTACAAAACGGCGATAAAATAAGCGTGGCGAACGCTCGCTTCGAGCATTTTGACACAACCTGCACTGACTTGTTTGTAAACATGCGCTCGCAATGCTCGCATCTAGCGGCTCGGCACGCCCACTGACTACTGTAACGTGTTATAAAACCTCAAAACATTACAAACAAACGTTACAAGTCAGTCTCCACCTTAAAACAATTTTTGTTCCATTTCCTATAATCAATTTTTTGTCAGTGAAATCAACTTTGAATGCTACGACATTTATATTATGTGGCCTACTTATGTACATAAGAGCATACATGAAAAACCGCAGGCAAGATAAAAGGAGCTTTATTTGATGATAGTGTTCTTACATCTCGTAAACGATATTTGAAATAAACAGTCATGCTTGTGAATATTTTGAGAGCAATATTGTGCGACGTGTTGCTGAAAATACAAAACCGAGTGTGTTTAGGGTACGATATGCATTGCGATTATAAAAGTCCGTAATTAAATAAAGAATAAAAAAAACCGGCCAAGTGCGTATCGGACCACGCACAATGAAGGGTTCCGTAGTTGGGATGAATTTATCCCAAGAACAAACTGAAGATTCTAGTTGAAAAACATGTTCTCCCATACATCGATATACGTCACGGTCAATTCTCCAACAGCAAATGTAAGTTTGAAATCGCAAAAAAAAAATGGGATAAAACTACAAATTAACGATTTTCGGACATTTTGCTTTATTTTTGCTGTGAGACCTTGCTTCTTGCCAACCTTGATTCTAGGTCAACGGAAAGTACCGTATAGGTTTTGATTCTCTTCTGAAATAGCAAAATAAACGGTCATATCTTTTAAACGCGTTGACTTACAAGTTTGATTTTTTCACAGCTGAAAGAAACTATACACGCGAGTATTTGATATCGAGGGTTCACGGGCTATTTGTATTAAGCGACATCCTGGCCGATATTGAGTTATTATTATATCTACCTGCATTAAAATGTGAAAAACGTAAAAAAACGGAGATATACACTATTGATTATATTAACCCTTGATAGGCCACTTTTTCGAAAAAAATATTGATACTTTTTTACAATGTTCTTTTTTTCCGAATAATGAAACTTTGAAATGCTCTCCTGTAAAGTTCCAAACATGTCGCTTAATACAAATAGCCCGAGAACCCTCGATATAATTTTCAACTTGATAGCTTTACGCGTCCGTAAGAAAAAGGGGCTTGACAGACAGACGGACAACAAAGTGATCCTATAAGGGTTTCTTTTTCTTTTTGAGTTAAGGAACTCTACAAAAAATGAAAATACTACATTATTTGATGTTTGAACACAAACGATATGTTTGAAACGTTCACATTTCCTTTTAGGTAACAAGTCGAGAGGAGTACCTGCGTGTGAGTTGGAACCTATTATTTTGTATTGTTGCTAATTGGAGAAAAAACACACTGAGTGTAGGTGCACTGAACGGTAAAATTAGCTTGTAAGTAATTGGAGTAGGGTTCCATTGCGATTGGATTTTATTTTCGACACAGGAATTTGTGAGTCATGTTTTCCTCCAGCTGAGGTATTTATATTTTATTTTTACTTTAGTTTATTCTATTTTCTAAATCATTGAACAATTGAAGTGCTTTAAGTACAGTAAATAATACTAACGACAAGTTATTAAACCATTGGTTCATGCATCTAAGTAATTTATATGAGAACAGATTCTATCATTTGCAGAGTTTTGTATCTTCAATTAAAATTATTCACAACACTGCGTAGTCCTTGAGTTTTTTTTACTATTCAAAAAGGAAATATATAATATAGAAGAATCATCATTCCTGTCCTTATCTCAGTTTATTTGCGGTCGGCGCAACATGTATTTTTCTTCCATACTTCTCTATTAGTCGTCACCTCGGTAGTCATCTTTCACACAGTCCATCCATCGTTTCCTTGCTCTTCCCCTACTCTTTTATCCATCGAAATTCATACTCAAAACTCCTCACGATATTTTCCTCATTCCTCCACATCACATGCCTATACCATGACAGCCGATTTCCACAAACTTCCTCTTATGTAGAATATAAATAAAAATAGAAAAAAGAAACTTCCTTACATCATCCCAATCCAATAATCCGATATGGACATAAGGAGTAGCGGTAAAAGGACGCTGGGCTTTCCTCGATGTTTCTCAATTTTTTTTTACGGAACCAATGACAAAGAAATAAGGCCCACTTGCCATTGTAGCGTAAGTTCTTTGCTACAGAGCCTAATTATAGAGGTCCTAACGATAATATATATAACCACGAGAATATGTATGTAGGTACCTACTACATAAGTATTTATTCGGGTTCAGTTAACTTTTATACAGAGTGTATGAAAAATATAAAGTCATATTTAAGGACGTACAGACCATCAAACTGAACCGCTTTCTCCATGGGACCAACATTGTAATCGCTAAAAAGTAACTGCTGTAAAAACTAACTACATTTGGGTCGGTATTGAAGTTTTGTTTTTTCCTTTTAACCCAGCTGACTGTCACATGCAATGTGATGCATGTGACAGTCAGCTTTTCGTAGAGTATATTTTGTTACGTCCGTTGCTGTCTAGTCTGGTGGATTTGTGGGCGGTCAAGGCCATTAGCTAGCTCATCTATTACGTGACAAAATGTGGGAGTAGATTCAGTCAACCACACATTAGCGGTAACACTTTCACTTCTAAAAACGCCCTTACTGCTACAAATTAAAGGCGCTGTCAATGTCAAGTTGTGACGTCTATATGTGGAACGAAATACTGTTTAAATAATTGAGGTCCATTCATACATTATTAGGTATAAGTCTTTAGTATAAATCAATCAATCAATCTAGCCTTTTACCATCTATGTTGGGGTCGGCTTCAGCTGAAATCCAGTTACTGGGTAACATGGTAGCCCTAGCCTCAGGTAAGACTGGTTGTCAAAAAGGATCCAACCCACATTAGATGTAATGTGGGTTGGATCCTTTTCGTTTAACTATGGACATATGTAGTTGGAATGGATGGGAGAACATGTTTTTCAACTAATATACAATGTTATGTATGTATTTGGGATAAATTCATCCCGGAACCCTTCATTGTGCGTGGTCCAACACGCACTTGGCTGTTTTTTTTTTTAATCAATCGGCGAAACACTTCACGACGGGACGGTATTTCCAGAATAAATATTTTTTTTCTTTCTGCTACTTTCAACTATTTTTTGTTTTCAATTTACTTTTTTTATAAAATCTCGTTTTTCTATTACATGGCAATAGCCATCATCAGTAAAGGTATCATTAAAGAAAATATATTTTTGTTTATTTTGTGTTATATTTTTGTTTTTTATAACTCCTATATTAGGTAAAAATATAGATCAGAGTCCCAGTTTGAATAAAACGAGCAAGTAGCAGAGTCCTAGTAGGAAACTTAAACCGTTTCATACTAGGACTCTGGAGCTGGCTCTTTTTACATTTGAAAGTCCTTGCGCATTTGAGTCCCAACGGCGAAGTCCTAGAGGACGAGGGGGGCGGGGAGGAGGAGGAGGGGTTCTTTTGAATATAAATGGGCCAGCGTTACGTATTCAAAGTTCCGAATCGAAAAGGATTCATTCATTCAATACGTTAAGTTTCAAACACACATTCAAACTTTTGCAAGTAGGTAAAGTAAAATAAGAGCATTTTTCATTTTATTCATAAAAACTTAGATTAGGTATTTGTACAGATGTAGGTACAGTAAGGTTAAAGTTTAAAGACTCGATTCTAGTATGAAGTTTTCATAGACATTGTTCCAATAGAGTCGCGTCGCGCCTGTCTGCAGGACCCTTAATGCTGATATCAGACGCTGCATTGGAGTGTTAATTTTTGTATCATCCTACATACACACGCCACCGATAAAATTACAAAGGTTAACCTTACATTTTTCGCACATTCAGTACCTACTTAAAGGATGCCGAGTTGTGAAATCTAACATTACTTATTCGGTTCACTGATCAATTCATTTTTCACCTTAGATTACAGACGTTTTGTGTTCAGACGTTACGTTTCTAGTAAAAGATTCTGAATGACAGACAAAAATAAAAAGTCGAGATGTGTCATGGGACCCTAATTTAAACACAATCAATCGCGTTAAACACTATCAATCGGAATTTGAATAATTTTGAAGCAAATTGCTAATTCATTGCTTTATAAAATATGGTCGAAAAATTTGTCTGCTCAGCAACGTAAATACCGCAATGAATGTTGTTGAACTGTCAAAATAAATCCGATTCCGATTGACAGTGTGTTATGCAATTTCCGCGCCGGTTGGAACGAAGTTCCTTTCGCTGTATATTATGTATAAATACAGAACCATCTAGTATGGCCTCAAGTTTCAAGTGTCAAAAGTTTTCGTTTTTGTTTTTCAAAGGATGCATATCGGGTACGGCTCTAATAATCCTCCACATCCTAAGGGTACGTCTTCCCTACCATTACTGCACCCCCCGGCCTACTCTTTGATATGCAATAGTCGCCGTAGCCTCATAAGACGTGAGGCTCCAGGGGCTTTTTTCTTTTGGATGGAAAATCATCAAATAACTTCTCCCGCTCTGGGTGGAGCAGGAGGGCGTGTCAGACTTGTACTGACTAAAACCCACCCGTGTTCCTTCAGTTGCCTGTACCAGGGCCACGGTAACTCTTTCGAACAACCCGCAACCCTGGTAGGCATCGGCCCTAGCGGACCCCTTCAGCTAGTGCTGACATCTCTTTGAAACGCGCGTGGAACACAACGCGCCGTCGACCCGGGCCTGGTCCTTACCGGACGGCCAACTACCCATTGCTCGCCATCCGCAAGCCCGTGCCTACGGCGGCCGGGAATCGGCTATCGATTCCCGACGCCCAGGGCGTCTCCTGCGGCGACTAGGGGCGTGAGGGCGCAAAGATTGCCTCGCCCTCACGCGTTCAGCCTCCTCCTTCGCGAGCATTACTCCTTCGCAGAAGGAGGTGACGGCTTCCCATGCACTCTCGCTCCATACCATGGCCTGTACCAGGGCCGGGCGCAAGAGATCGCCGTCGCGAGGACGCGGCGGTGCTCTGCCCAAGCCGGGCAGACCTCCACCGTATGCTCCACCGTGTCCTCCGGGCGATCCACACAATGGTAATACCCGGGCGTTTCCTCCCGCCTTATCCGGAACAGGAACCTCCCGAAGCCACCGTGTCCGGTGAGGACCTGCGTCAGGCGGAAGGTGAGGACTCCGTGACGCCTCTCCAACCACTCCCCAAAGAGGGGACTTATCACCGCAATTGTGGCGTGCCCATAAAATCTTTGGGTTCATTCGAGTAATCGAGTCTGATCAAACCACGCTGGGGTCGGTGCATTTCATTTATTCATTCATAATACAGAGCGATAAAGGAGGTCGTGGCGAAGTAATAACAGCCGCACGGATCGCTCTATCATGTTAAGCTACGCTTGCCGGGGTTGGTCTGTGGATGGGTGACCATCTTTTCATACTGAGACTCCTCCATGCCTCGGAAAGCACGGTAAGCCGTTGGTCCCGGCTGTCTTTCGTGGATCTTTGACAGTCGTTACTAGTCGTCAGAAGCCCGAAAGTCTGACAACCATTTAAGAATGGTTGAATCCAAGGGGTATCGTATTACCCAGTAACTGGGTTATGGAGGTCAGATAGGCAGTCGCTCCATGTAAAACACTGGTATTCAGCTGCATCCGGTTAGACTGGAAGCCGACCCCAACATAATTGGGAACAAGTTAGGCAGATTGAATACAGAGCGATATTTTAGAGTAATAATTAACTAAATTCTACCAGTTTACTCCTACCGCAAGCAGCGTTAAAGAACTTCTTTAAATAAAAAGTAATGCTTCTGATATCGGCTTTAGAAAGAGCAGGACTTATTCTTAGGGTCAATCTCCACCAAGCGGAAAAATCCTCGCATATGCTGGAGCACTTTTTAAATTTCACCGAATAAGTAACTGTATCAACGTTGTCATTAAGTATAAAATTCGATGCTGACAGCGTGCTTGACAAACACTTGATAAACGCTTGATGTTTGCGTCGAATTTTATACTTAAAGTCAATTTTGATAGGGATATTATTAATTGCACATCAAATATATAATCACCTATCAATTTATTTCCATCATTATACTTTTTTACATCAAAAATACTGACTGCACTGTAAATTAACCAGAGCGTACACTCATAGCAAAATGACATGGCGACTAATATTAATCCTGGGGTTAGGTTTGGTTAGGTTACTTTAAACCCTTTATACAGAAATAGGAGCCGCATGCAAGAGCGAGCGAAGGGCATGAAGGGTAAGTGACAATAATTTGTTTTTCTCAAGCAACGACCATGGTTGTTGTTCTCAAATACTCGTAGGTTTAATGTGCGCTAGTCATTATTAGCTATGCATTAATAAAAAGCTTTACTTTAAGATAAATAGCGGTGCGCCACGAATATAAATCGTTGATTATTTAGTTAGTTGATTATTTAGTTTGAGTTAGTATTTTGCTGTGCAGTCAGCAATTTTGATTGGAATTCGGATTATTTTTGTAATTTATTGGTTTGCGTTTAAATACATCAATACAGTTACTTGTTCAGTGAAATTTAAAAAGTGCTCGAGCAACCGCGACGATTTTTCCACTTGGTGGGGACTGACCCTTATACTCGATGTTAAAAAATATCGGCCGCGTATCAAAATATCAAACACAATTTTATTGGAGCCCTACTACCTTTCTAAAGCTATGAATATCACGATTTCAACCTATCTCCTAGAAACAGTTCTTTTAATAGTCACACAGACAAATATAAAATAAAGTCAATAACGTAACTGCCTATCCCAGGCTTAGGTAACAATTTTCAGCTAAATTTAGCCCGTCTGGATCTAGATAAACACTTCAACGTTGACGCCGTCTAACCCGGTGAGGGAGTAATACAATCCGTAGGGTCAACCGAATGATATTTCTCTATAGGTACTACAGGCTTTTACCACAGCAAAGTACAGAAGGTCGATTCCATACAACAAACAAAAACAGGCGCACTCGCTTATTTATACGTACTATCAGAGGAACGAACGTCTATACACCGTAAGGACTATTCTTGCTTGCAGCGCTCGGCCGTTATTGTAGTGCTTACAAACAGATGTGGTCATCTTGTGCACGGGATTTTGTTTTCAAATTAGTCAGACGTAAGTTTTCACGATTTTCCTTCATTGACGTCGAGGGCGCTTTTGATAAAACCATGTTCAACAATATCAACATGGCCCTTGACAGACATAACATAGACTCGACCCTGAGTGACTGGATCACCAACATGCTCAAACTGAGAGTTGTGCAAGTGTCAGTGAATGACACTACATAGACCATAGTGGCAAAGGGCTGCCCGCAAGGTGGCGTCCTCTTTCCGCTGCTATGGAACCTGGTCGTAGACAGCTTCATCAGAACACTCAATAACAAAGGTTACTTTACCGTAGGCGAAGCGGAAGGCATAAATGGCACTCATTAAAGTACCATAAACAACCTCATGCGCCAAGCTTTAAGCTTTGAAAATAGTAGAGGACTAACTATAAGTGAACCCTACAAAACCCGAACCCGAAATAAAAGAAGATATGACAACACTACAATTACCTTCATTCTTTGGAACTACCCTAAGCCTATCAACTGAAACAAAATACCTGGGCATATAATAAAGTAGTGTATAAAAGTAGTGTGTATAAACCAGATAACTGATATACTATATATGTAGTATATCAGTTATCTGGTTTCCATAGTACAAGATCTGTTTAGTTTGGGATCAAATGACCGTGTGTGAATAATGTCCCAGGTTATTATTATTATTATATTTTTGGACAAACAGCAGAATTGGGCAAAACATACCAAATATACTATACAGCACCACAAAATCCAGCATATCCCTGTGGCAGTGCAAGCGACTGCTGGGCAGGAATTGGGGGATTAGCCCCAAGGTCACTTACTGGCTATACAGCACAGTCATCCAACCAATCGTACTCACATACATACATCACTAGTCTGGTGGCTGAGGACAGACCTGAGCATAGCCCGAAGAGATCTTGAAAAACAACAGCGGATCGCTTGCGTAGCAATCACTAGCTGTATGAGAACTGCAGGCAAAGCTTGGACTGACACCTCTACACCTCGTGCGAGAGGAGGTGGCCCTGGCCACCTGGCCTTTAGGCTCAATATAAAAGGAACCCTACGCAAAGACTCTAGAGTCAAGCACATCGTAAAGGAGCATAAAGGAGGATGCGATCAAACGACAACCAATGCCGACATCATCCTACGACGATGCCGTCATTGGTTGTAGTTTGTTGTGTCGCCCCAAAACAATACTACTTTCAAAAGCATTACAACATAATACTCACAGAAGAACAGTGTGACTAATCAGTCCTGAAAGAGTTGGGAGTATACACCGACGGATTAAAGACCTACTCCGGAACCTTTTTTTTTTTGGGTGTGAAATCATCAAATAACTTCTTCCGCTCTGGGTGGAGCGGGAGAAGTTAGTGTGTCAAGTGTCAGACTTCTACTGACTAAAACTCTTTCGAACAACCCGCAACCCTGGCGGGCATCGGCCTTAGCGGACCCCTTCAGCTAGCGCTGACATCTCTTTGAGGCGCGCGTGGAACACAACGCGCCGTCGACCCGGGCCTGGTCCTTACCGGATGGTGAGCAACCCATTGCTCGCCATCCGCAAGCCCGCGCCTATGGTGGCCGGGAATCGGCTATCGATTCCCGACGCCCAGGGCGTCTCCTGCGGCGACTAGGGGCATGAGGGCGCAAAGATTGCCTCTCCCTCACGCGTTCAGCCTCCTCCTTCACGAGCATTACTGCTTCGCAGAAGGAGGTGACGGCTTCCCATGGCCTGTACCAGGGCCGGACGCGAGAGATCGCCGCCGCCGATCGCCTCCGCGAGGACGCGGCGGTGCTCTGCCCAAGCCGGGCAGACCTCCACCGTATGCTCCACCGTGTCCTCCGGGCGATCCACACGATGGTAACACCCGGGCGTTTCCTCCCCCCTTATCCGGAACAGGAACCTCCCGAAGCAACCGTGTCCGGTGAGGACCTGCGTCAGGCGGAAGGTGAGGATGCCGTGACGCCTCTCCAACTACTACTCAAAGAGGGGGGACTTACCGCCGCAATTGTGGCGTGCCCAACACTGGGTTGCGACAGTCGCACTCTCACCGACTCCGGAACCTGAGTTGGAGTTTTTTCACACGACCTCAACATAAACATGTCCAGCCCGCTGGGAATGTTTAACACTGTCTACCAGGCAGAGTGAGTGGGCATTATACTAGCGGCTTACGCCATAGAAATCAGGAGAGTTACGGACATCCATATAGGTATACTCTCCGACAGTGCCTCAGTACTCCAATCCTTAGAGCAAAAATACAATATATGACTTGGAGACTAACGCTAGAATGTCACAATGCATTAGAACGAGTAACGGTATCTAACCGCAATACAGTGACACTGCAATGTATAAAAGGACACAGTGGATCTCTCTCGATCATGTAATGTAGTGTAGTGTGTGTATTAATTTTGATTGAATTTTTAATAATTTTAATAATTAATTTTAAATGTTTAATTTTAATTAATTTATTTATTTTAATTCTTAATAATAATTAATTTTTATTTTTTAATTATATATTGATTTTTTTTAATAGTTGTTAATTAATTGACAATTTATTTTTAATTTATTTTTTAATTTTGTTTTTACTTTTGGTCTTAATTTTGATTTTAATTATTTATATATATTTATAAGGTTGCGATTTTTTTTTTTTTTTTATTTTATCTTTTATTATGACGTAAAATTTGCCTATGGATGCTTATCTGAAATAAATGATTTGATTTGATAAAATTCTATCGATTTGTATTCTAAAAAATCTAAACCATTCGTGCAAAGGTGGGTCAGCTAACTGCTATAACTGACTGTACCTACTTGCAGCGATCTCAATCTATCTTCAACCGAATTACCCCGTGGCCACGAGGTATACCTTCAAGCGACAAAAAAAAATGCGGAGGAAATAAATGAAAGAAGTTGTTTAGAGCATGCCACGAATCACTGCGACGCGACTTATGGTGTAACCATCGGAAACAGATGACGAGCAAGAGTGCGTGTCGCTAGACGCAAGTCCTTGAACGGGGCCTTAGGGAGCGTTTCCACAGAGCAGTTGTTGTGTGTACAGTGCTCGAAATCTCCACTCCGTGTCAGCACAAACAACGTGATGGGTCAATTCACGGTCCACTCCTCTCTTCTCCGCCTAGCTCTGCGTAAGTGTAACCGGGTCCTACCCGCAGGGACAGGGTAGTGTTACAAGGTAGTGCAATACAGGGAGTCAGGGTCCTTAAACAGGGCGACCGAGTGATAAGCGGCGTCCTGCCTGGTAAGCAGGGCACACGATAGACGGGGCCCAAGAAATCATGTAAAGGCCCTTCATTCAGTGTGTTTGCGTTTTCACTCTGTGCATGGAGCAGACCTTCTGTACCGATTACTGTAGCTTGTTTGAACAAGACTGACGTCATGTGAAAATGGTATTTCGAGTAGCAATGATATTGGAGGTCAAAATTATTATGAACAGCACTTCAAATAGTCTCGATTCCATATCGGTCATTGTTGGCGTAGGTACTTACTATACAACTTTGCCTAACCTTTTAGGAAAATTAGGCATGATGTTATATTAAAATTTTAAAACTGAAGGAAGGCAAAAGAAAATTAGTAAGGTGACTTTGAAAACATGCGACAAAATTTAACGGAGTGTTGTACGCATCAATATGAACAACTTTTTTTAGGGACCAACCAGAGTTTGCAAAAAAGAAAATCGATCTTTCCATGTAAAAGTACATACCCAATTGGACCATTTTGACAGAAACATTTTGACCATTTCGACAGCAGGTCGAATTTTTTTTGCAAATTCCAAGTTAGTCCCATAAGTAAAAATTATTCATATTGATGGATAGTAAGAACATCGTATTACCTAGTAACTGGATTGTGGAGGTCAGATAGGCAGTCGCTCCATGTAAAATACTGGTATTCAGCTGCATTCGGTTAGACTGGAAGCCGACCCCAACAATCAATCTGCCTAGCCTTTTCCCAACTATGTTCCCACTTATTTTCCCACTTATTTTATGTGGATGATGTGATGATGTTTTAATAACTTCCTATCACTGTTATTTACATGGCTATATCTACAATTATTGTGCTCAATTATGTATTCGAATTTGTGTGGGGTAGGTTCCACAACTAAAAAGTGAAAAATAAAAACTTTTTAGCAAAAAATAAAACCGACTTCTAAAACAAAACACTACAAAGTGAAAAATAACTTTAATTTCGGAAGTCGGTGGCAAAAAACGAAAATACAAAACGAAAGACACCGACTTCCGAAATTAAAGTTATTTTTCACTTTGTAGTGTTTTGTTTTAGAAGTCGGTTTTATTTTTTGCTAAAAAGTTTTTATTTATGAGTAAATACCAAAATAACAATAAAAAAGATGTATACATACCACCAGCACCACCATGGCCTGTCCTGCTGCACAGGTCGCCTAGCACGGCATACCTACATCAACGATATTATTCGTCGAGCTCTTGTCCCCGCCGCCTTCATACCGGCAGTGAAAAATTAGCGGTATTAAAACGGCTTGGTACGTGACGATGGAAAGAGCCAGAGACCAGACGTCATGACGTTGATGCCTTGGAAGATGGGTAGGCCTCTGGTGTGGAAGCATCCTGTGCCGACACCCTCGTACCACCTCATGTTCCAAGCGCGGCGTGCTGTGCTGGTGCGGCTGCTGAGACCCTCAAGCGGCTCAAATATTCGGTTGGCACAAAAGTAATGAGACACCCTACAAAACTCTATACATTTCCTTTTTCAAGTTAATTGTTTTCGATAATATTCTAGTATGTTGTAGAACATTCTAGGTACTTGTGATGTGGGGGTATATAAAGCCGGGCCGCCCTCGCGATCGGTTTAGTCAGTTTCAAGAAAAATGGACGAGCGACAAGATCGAAACATTATACTTATACGATTGTTAGACCACAGTGCACGAGCTGCGGCTGACAATATCAACACTGCATTGGGCGCTGGAAGTACAAGCCAGGTGATGGTGTCCCGATGGTTTAACCGTTTAAATCAAGAGACAGGAGCCTTGAAAGTCAGCCACGCTCTGCACGACCACCCGCAGTGAATAAAGACGATTTACGCCGCGAACTGCAGTCGAATCCGGATGCTACCACTCGTGAATTAGCGGAAGCACTTAACTGCAGTCACTACGCCATGGAAAACCATCTGCATATCCTATACCGCACATCCTTACAGACGCCAGTCGTGCAGTCCGTGTCGCTATCTGTCAATCGCTTTTGCTGCGACCCCGAAGTAAAGAGTTTTTATCTGATCTGGTTACTGGAGATGAATCATGGATTCATTACGAGAACGATACACGTCGTGCATTTTGACTGCCTTCAGAAGAAACGCCACCAACTCAACCGAAGCCGAGTCAAAGGAACCGCTTAAAAGTTTTGCTTTGCTGTTTCTGGGACGCGCAAGGCATGCTGTTTCATGTACTATTACACAATGAAACTATAAACGCTGACAAATATTCAACCCAGCTCACCAAACTATCTGCTGCTATCAAGAAAAACGACGAAAACTAGTCAATGTAGTTTTACTACACAATAACGCTCGACCTCATGTCGCATCTGCCGTTCGCCAACAGTTGGAGAACTTAGGCTGGGAGACGATACCCCACCCACCTTATTCCCCAGACCTCGCTCCATCAGACTATTATTTGTTTAGAGCCCTGTAACAACATTTGCGGGGTATTTCTCTGATGTAGACGCTGAGTTGAACAGTTGTTTCGAGGTACAGCCATCAGAGTTCTGGACGAAAGGCAATCAAGCTTTGCCGGATCGTTGGCAAGAAGTCTTAGATGCTAATGGTGATTACATTATTGACTAAGTTTTTTGTATTGTAATAATAATAAAAAAATATAATAGTTTTTTAGCCAAAGAATTAGCATTGCCATTCAACGTGGCAATGCTGCCAGTCTTCTGGGCACGTTTCGGGATGACAGTAACGCGGACGAGTACTTCGACGCCTAAATTACCTTTTGTTTTTGTATTTATTTCTATTTTGTTTTTTTTTTTTCTATACTAGCTGTGCCCCGCTACTTCGTTCGCGTGGAAGTCGTCGTAAGGTCCACAATATACTAAAATAACAGCCACATTTTATTAAAAACTCCCTCGTCCCCCGACCCGCCGCTTTGAATTTCCCGCCCGCGCTATTTGTTTACAATTTCATGGGTTTTAGTTTTTTTTTTTTTGTACGGAACCCTGATTCTGTGTCTAAAAAACTTTTTAGCAAAAAATAAAACCAACTTCCAAAACAAAACACTACAAAGTGAAAAAAAAAATAACTTTAATTTCGGTAGTCGGTGTCTTGGGTTTTGTATTTTCGTTTTTTGCCACCGACTTCCGAAATTAAAGTTATTTTTCACTTTTTGTGTTTTGTTTTGGAAGTTGGTTTTATTTTTTGTTAAAAAGTTTTTATTTTTCACTTTTTAGTTGTGGATCCTACCCCACACTAATTCAAATATATAATTGAGCACAATAATTGTAGATATAGCCATGTAAATAACAGTGATAGGAAGTTATTAAAACACCATCACATCATCCACATAAAATAAGTGGGAAATATACGCATTATTGAAGCTAACTCAAAAACTCCTCAAGCTAAGCTAATAAAATTTATATGGAACCACCTCGGAAGTATACTCTATCAAACAAAAAAATAATTTTCTAAATCGGTTCATCCGTCTTTGAGTAATCGCGTAACAAACATACAAAAAAAAAAACATACAGACGAATTGAGAACCTCCTCCTTTTGGAAGTCGGTTAAAAATAAAAGTAGCCTAAGTGACTCCTTATAACATCAGTTATCTGCCAGTGAAAGTCCCGTCAAAATCGGTCGGAGATTAGCCGGAATGAACAGACAGGCAGACAGACAAAAATTTGTTTTTTTTTTTTTTATTATAAGTACCGCATATACTTTCATACGCAATTAGTAAAAAACTGTTATTTTAACATAACAAACAGGCACTTCAATTTTATTTATTTGCATAGATATTTATAAATATAGTTAGTTAAAAAAGTCACTTGTGTTAACCTCGTTTATTTTATTTGTCCCATAATCATAGGACGTTTTTTCATGAGCGGTAGTTCCAAATACCTTTGTATAGTCACGAACAGGGATTGTTGAGCTACTAGCTTACCATCTTAACTTACTTATAAACTTATTTATATACATAAAACAATATATTTTGTTTCTGAATCGAATATGATCCAGACGTAATAAATAGAACGAGACCTTTGTTCCACTTACTTATACGAGTATGAAAACATATAACAATCCCCACAATAATAATAAGTTAATTTTGTTTCGTTCACTTTATTTGAATAGTTTGTTTTATTCATTGTTCGGATTTAATATACATCTATCCAACAGTAGCTGTATACTCGTATCATAAACCTAATTTGTGAGTTTTATCTAGAGTATCTTCGGATCTACTGAATCGAATCCGAAAATTATTTCACTAATGAAATTAAGCCTATGATTCCCGAGTGTCATAGTACATTATACTATATTTCGAAAGAAGCAATTCCACGCGGACGAAGTCGCGGATAGGAGCGAGTGCTTATATATGTGAATGCAAAAGTGTCACGGTATTTGAGTTTGTTTGTTTGGGTTTCACCGCTAAACCACTAAACTGATTTTAATGAAATTTTATACTGGATGACCTTTTTACCGTCTTGAAAAAAATAGGGTATAATAGGTGAACGGAGTAGAAGCCTATGGCGTACCTAGTTTTTTATTCTTTTTTATTTAATAATATCTAAATTCAAATCATAGTCATGTTCTAGTTTACTTCAAATGTGTAGTATTTATTGATAGAGCAATTTCTGTTTAAGCTATTGAAAAAACATTTAAAAAATAACTAGTTATGCCATAGGCTTCTACTCCGTTCACCTATTGTATCCTATTTTTCAAGAAGGTAAAAAAATCATCCAGTATAGAGTTAGCTAGAATCCTGAGAAATAACATAGGCGTACCTATAAAGAACCACCCCTAAAAGGGGAGAAATGGGGTGTTAAAAGTTTTTATGAGGTAATCAAGATCCACGAGAAAAAAAGTCAGTAAAACCCTAGTTACATCGTCATCTACCTAGCCTTTCCCAACTACGTTGGGTTCAGCTTTCAGTCTAACCGGATGCAGCTGAATACCAGTATTTTACATGGAGTGACGGCCTGCCTAACCTCCACAACCCAGTTACTGGGTAATACGATATACCCCTTTTATGACTTGTTGTCAGACCTTCGGGCTTCTGAGTACCCGTAATGACTGTCAAAGATCTACAAATGACAGCCGAGACCAACATGCTTCCCGAGGCATAGATGGGTATAGTTGTAATGGATGGTCACCCATCCACGGACCAGCGATGTAAAGTGTAGATCTCTTCGATTCTGTGCGGCTATTATTATTTAGCCACGAACCCATAATAGAATAACTGTTCCACGGAATAACTGTTAAAAACGTTTAAATTTTAATTTTAGTTTCCTTTGCTTTTATTTTTGCTTTGTGTTTTATATTCAAGACTTATTTGCTTCTATGATAAAACAGAACGGATTGTGACAAGAAAACGAGCAGCGTAACGTTTTAGCTATTTATTCTAGATGGAACTCACCCTAAAAATGCCCTGCCACGTGCTTATAAACGTTTCTACGTCTCAAAACTGTAAATAGGTGGCGTACCAAGCAACTTCCGGAAATAAAATATTATTGCAATCGACTTCCGTTCTCTAACCGGAGACGGTATTTACAGTACCGGAAGTCAGTTGCAGAAAATCACAAACGATTAAATAAACTTTAACAAATGAATTCTGTACCCAATCAACAAGATTTAGTTACAATAAACCAAAAGCTAACACTTCAGATGAAGATTTTTTAAATCTTAAATATCGAACGTAATTTTTAAAATAGTTTCTTATGTCATGATATAATTTTAACGTTCGAAAAGTGCTGATTCTCAGCCTAGTTGAATAAATGACTTTTGATTCTGATTTTGACAAATACTCGAAGAGAAAAGTAAATATATACAGTTTCCCAGGATTAAACTAAATACAACTCTGCGATGTTTTCTGCGTATGACATGGATAGGCCCATAAAATATTTATTAAACAATCCAAGTAGACGCTTCATTACTTCCAAAGTACGTGAAAAACAAACATTTAGTTAATGTAATGTAGGCTTTTTAAACACACTATGTTGCCTACTGTTTCTTCTTTTGGTACCAACTGAAATATGCTGCTTTTTATTTCTAGCGAAATAATGTTATTTAATAATCCCCTAAAACAACATGGCAACTTAACTGGTGAAATATGAATGCACTGGTTCACCATGCCTATGTCGCAAATGGATTGTTGAATCCACTGTTTTACATAACCGCTAGCCGTTTTACAAAACAGCTGCAGAGCAGTTTTTCATAATTACTGAACTTTAACACGCCAAATTGCATAAACGTTTTTCATTTATCAATGCAGCGATTGATGTCAACGATTAGAGGTTATGTAAAAAAGAGTGAAGTGATATATGTCTGATCGTAGATTTTAATTCTAAATTTTGACGCTTAAAATAACTATAATGACGTCCAAAACAGAAATAAATAAAACGAATAATATCAGTAAACTTGACCATAACTCAAGTGAAAAGAGTGATTTTCAGGACAATTTTAATATAACCTTTTCAAAGTTTTATGAAATTCAGTCCTAAAAATACTAAATAGCCAAGTAACTGCGACCAATTTGGAAGTACTTAATGCTTGCCGGTCGCTGCCACGGTGCTGCTCGCTTCTCTCATCCGGTTCGCATGCGGTTGGTCACAGTTCTGACCTAACCTAAACCAATTGGTCAGCGTGCTTAGTTACTGCGACTGATACGGCAGTAGAAGCCACACTAAACATTTATTGTGACTGCAGACAAGCCATTCTGCATTACGTCTAAACGTGGGTAATGACAATCTAGTTGAAAGTTGTTCAGCTGTTTTACAAAACGGAGCTGTTTTGTAAAACATCTGGCGGCTATGTAAAATAGCGGATTCGACAATCCGTCCACGACACCAACACATTCCAGGAAAGCTGGCTTGGTTTCAAACATTTTTCAATAAGATTTTTGTTTAACCGAATAAAAATCATACTGAATAACATTTATAAACATGAATTTCTTTTAATTTTGAAAACACCCGCGACATAAATCTTCGTCACGTCAAAAAATGTACACAGTTAAAATACAACGTGACATTTAACTGCCCCCGATATTGTTATACATGATCTGAATAAATTAAAATAATCCCACGCAATCACGCAGTTTTAATAATCTCCAACAAAACATTTCTTTGTGACCAAAATACAATAGTATTCCGGAATAAAACAGATTTCATTCGTTAAAGAATGCAAGTTCTAGATATTTTTTTCTTTATCCATACTTTTTTATATTCACGGACTAAAAGCCTATTGTATGGAACCGATGGGTTCTAAGCCAGTGGGTTCTAAGTAAGAGATTCCACAAAGCATATTGACCTGATATCCCAGCCAGGTGTAGGTTTAAGTAATAAGATTACAGACACACACAAGAGAAGTTTTAGAGAATAGTTTAGGTAAGTAAATAGGCGTAGTTGGACTCGCTCATTGTGGTGAGTTCTATCTGATTCCCGCGACGCTTCTAAATATATCTACCTTTCTCAGCACTGACTTCTTAGTGAAAAGTAGTAAATATTTGGACGTAACAAGAAAACACGACCCATCATTTTCATTCGAATACTCAAGAAAAATATCAAGGTTATTATTTAAAAAGAGAATTTCTATGTTTACCTACTGTAAAGGCCTTAGGGACCTTTACTTCTTTTAGGACTGTATAAATAATAAACTATTAGGTTGGGGAAAAAGTCTTTTCGCATGTATGTATGTATGAACTTGTAATAAAATCTCTTTGGCTATACTATTTGTAAAGTTTAAATTTTAAAGAACATAATTTCAAATTAGGAAAATGTGTGATTTTCATTTGTTTTTCGTACCGTCAAGATGAGTGAATCTAATGACGAAATTCGATACATTTTAAAATTTTACTTTTAAAAAGGTAAAAATGCAACGCAAGCCGCGAAAAAAATTTGCGATGTTTATGGACCTAGTGCAGTGTCTGTGAGAGTAGTACAAATTTGGTTTAAGCGTTTTCAATCCGGAAATTTTGATGTCAAAGCTGCACGTCGCTCTGGTCGCCCTATTACGGATAAAATGGATGCCATTTTTGAAAAAGTGGAGCAAGATCGGCATATCAGTAGTTACGACGTAGCTGAAGAACTGGAAATTGACCACAAAACAGTTTTGGCGCATTTGAAAAAAACTGGGTACACAAAAAAGCTCGACATTTGGGTACCTCACGAGCTCACTGAAAGAAACCTAATGAACCGTGTACTCATTTGTGATTCTTTATTACGACGTAATGAAACTGAACCATTTTTGAAGAAGCTGATAACTGGTGATGAAAAGTGGATCACGTATGACAAGAACTTGCGAAAAAGGTCGTGGTCAAACGCCGGTCAGGCTTCACAGACTGTGGCGAAACCCGGGTCAACTCGCAACAAGGTGATGCTGTGTGTGTGGTGGGATTGGAAGGGCATTATTCATTATGAGCTGTTACCACCAGGCAGGACCATCGATTCTGAACTCTACTGCGAACAACTGATGAGATTAAAGCAAGAAGTTGAGAGAAAGCGGCCGGAATTAATCAACAGAAGGGGTGTGGTTTTTCATCATGATAACGCTAGACCTCACACATCTTTAGCCACTCAGCAAAAATTAAGAGAGTTTGGCTGAGAGGTGTTAATGCATCCGCCGTATAGTCCTGACCTTGCACCTTCAGATTTCCACCTGTTTCGGTCTCTTCAGAATTCTTTAGGCAGTGTCAGGTTAACATCACGAGAGGACTGCCAAAACCACTTGTCGCGGTATTTTGACCAGAAGTCCCAAAATTTCTATAGCAATGGGATCATGTCCCTACCTACAAGATGGTAAAAAGTTATCGAACAAAATGGTACCTACATACTTTAGTTAAATGTAAATAAACTATATTAAAAAATGTTTTGAATTTTCTTAAAAAATGCGAAGAAACTTTTTCCCCAACCTATTATTTAAAAAGAGAATTTCTATGTTTACCTACTGTAAAGGCCTTATGGACGTTTACTTCTTTTAGGACTGTATAAATAATAAACTATTCACGTAGATCTCTAATATATACACTTTACAGTATATATTTTAATCTAGCTAGCCTCTTGGCCCGGGGTCGTGTCCCTTTTTTTGCGTGGAGAAAGGCTCATGCATACTGCACTACCACGGGGAGATAGTGCAGTTATGTGGGACTTCAACCCACTAAAACTCTACGGTGTCCTCCTCTGCCGCTTGTGGTGGGAACACGGACACGCGTAAGCACTCACAGCGAACCCGCTGCGGCTGTCTGTCACCGGACCCTCCTCTGGGGAGTACCCCCCATCACCGGCGCACCAGAACACATGGCTCGCCGTGACCACCCGAGGGACCAAACCAGCACATGGGCGCTAGACGACCCCGTGTCTAGGCATTCTTGGTCCCTCTGCGACCGGTCAGGTCAGTAGCCCGGCCGCCTACCACGTTTCGGCCGCAGAGGATAGGGAGAGCGGCCAATGAAATACCGACACTCCGCCCGCTATGCGGCCCCACCGCGTCCGCCATCAGACGGTGGCGAGAGCAACGCCGTTAAGGCCGCGGAAGGTAGGGCAAGCGGCGCACGGTGGTACCGCCTTAGGTCATAAATGCAAAAATTTCATCATCAATTACCCCCACTTTAATTACTTATAACGATTTACCGATAAACAAGCTACCCAAAAATATAAATAAGTCACCCATTTTACCTAATTATCACTTTTTTATCGACCTCCGAAGTGAACACATCATCACGTTTGCGCTCGCCTTATCAGTAACTCATTAGCACATATTGTTTGTGTAACGATGAATTCTCAGAATTGCATTGTTTTTGAGTAGTGTTTGTGACCTGGATTTCCAAGATCAAGGTATGTCCTTACCATTTAGTTATATTTTAAAACTTTTATTTGACTTATTATGACGTGTTTTTACGTGCTACGCCACACAGGATTTCTACCAAATATTTAACTTATTGTTGACTTCACATAGACTTACAACTAATTTCAACCATAGTTGAATACTCTCACATATCTTAAATTAAAGATTGAACTGTCTATTTCGAAAATATAATCGGTTTTTTTTACGTCCTTTTGCGACTTTAGTTGCTATATAGCCTCTACGACTGCGTAGGCTCAGGCGTAGCACGGTCTACGAAACATACGTAAAAAAAAAAATTTTTTTTAGGTACTTTGATTAAATGTACTTTGTCAAGGATGCATTTCTTTGAGATTTGGTCTGCCATAACTGGAAGTGTTCCTCAGAAACATCAACACGTGTTGGGAACTATTCTAGCTTCACTGGATGAGGTGGAGAATCTAGACATAAGGAACTTAGATAGTAAGATACTCAGTTATGTAAAAGTCTTGATAGATTTTGGAAAATTGTCTCTTGAAACAAATCACAATTTTGGCATAAGTACTCAGATTGGTGTAGTGAAATGAAATTGCATGTGTCGAATTAGTAAGAAGTGATGAGCAGTGCATTCAAGAAAACGCGAACCAGCCCGGGTCATCTTGCAAACGCGGACGCCCGAGGAAAGATTTTTCAGAATTGTCTAAGCGCTCGAAACGTAGAATATTGGCAGAATTATTTCAAGTAGATGAATCTGCTGTGAATGCACTACTCAATACTTCTGATACGTCTAATACTAACTTAAGATTGAATATAAACAACATTTTTGAAGTATTTTTTATTATTTACCCTTCAGAATAGTCTCATTTAATAAAGTAAGGTGTTTATGACCGCGCTTGTAGGGCGCTTGGACCACCGTGCGGCGCACCGTAATACCGGCACTCCTCTCCAGCTGCGGCCTCCAACCCTCAGCCGCGATCCTCCTTTAGGACATCGCGGCCCATCTCAGTACAGGACAACCTACTTGTTGGCCTCTTTGTTGTCGGCTTCCTGGGAAAAGCTCTGACTGACGAGCGGCCCCTTTTTTGTCTCTTTATCTACACTTTACACCTGAAGAGGTTGTATGCTAGAACACACATTATTAAAACTTCTACAGTATAATAAGTTTGAATACAAATAATATACATAAGGTTCTTTAGGCCACAATCCAAACAATAACACGATATTATTTGACCATCCGCACATTACAAATTGAATTTTAACAGTCCATAAGGTTAAAAGGCTTCAAACAACAGCTATGATAATCAGCAGTGATTACAGACGGACAGACGGTTGGGGCTATTTTGGCACAGGACGCTAAAATAGCGTCAGATAGACGCAAAAAAAACAATCTGAGAAAGTAATAATTGCGGATTAATGAGCAAATTTTTTTCAAACGAAAAGAGAACTATTTATTTTATGTCACCATGTTTTCTCAATTTCTAATCTTATTACCGTTGATGAACTGAATAACATTTGTCACGAAACTAGTTTCATTGGTTATTTCAAGGGATATACTTGAACGAAAATAGCATAGAACATACAGATAAAGCGATTTACGCCATATTGACGTGCTTTTATACGTCCATATGACGCGTATTACGTGAATTTGGCACATTGTCCTCTAAATATGCACGAAAAGCACGCGGTTGTTTAAATTCATGAGTTGTTTGTAACGACTGAATTGATTTCTAGTCTCATAACGTATGACGTGTTGGTACCTACGTCACTATTGTGGTTGAGGATAAGAAGTCCGCAAATTAACTAATTTATCCTATTTGAAACCTTACCTACCAGACCTTATGGCCCGTTTTCAATCTTACAGCACTTTTATAGAACAACGGCGATACAAAACAAGAAGACAACGCAATGGTCTGAAATCAAAAGCACGCAATGACGAATGCTCAATGCTCGTTACTTCAAATTAAGGGCTTTTGTTCTTCACTGATATTATTACCAACATACTTCGCACGCACTTAAAATGAATTAATAACCAACATTATCTTTCCATCTAACTGCTTTCAGGCCTAATAACCAATTCGGTAATCGAAACACGAAAAGGTAGCTATTACAGGCAACCTTATTATCTGTAGGAGACAATTTTCGAAATAGAATCCTATATTTTTTTTCTTTCTTTTTAGTGATTGGCAAACCAGGTTAAGTGACGGCAGGCTTAGTGCCGAGTTTCCGTTTTTATCGATCTACAAGCTAATCAATGGGGCTAAGAATAACGAAGACACCTTATATCTTTGTGTACCGATCTAAGTGCAGGGTATGTGCCAAATTACACACTGTAGGTTTTTAAAAGTAAGAATATTTATCCGTTTTTTGTGACTTACTGCGGCTACTGCAGCAGAAACGATTCAAGGCTCATTCATGGCCTCGACGAGCGATGCATGTGACTTGTGACGCGATACGCTCGTCATCTGTTTCCGTCCGTCGCTCTGCAAGTCGCGTCGCAGTGACTCGTGGCGTGTTCTAAACCACTTCTTTCATTTGTTTTGCGTGCTAGAGCGTGTAGCTCGTGGCCATGGGGTCAAGGATTTTGATTTAAAATAATTTTCTGGTTCATCTCCGTGCTTTAATAGGCTACATTGTTGACGTAAAAACGTCTTTTCGCTCGGTGTACTGGTGGTAGGTTCAATATTTCTGACGGACAAAAACATGTAAGATTTCAACCGCTAATAACCACGAGAATTTTAATGCTAGGGTAATGGTTGTGCATTTAAAAGATGGGTCGTATTTGTAACAATTTTTAGGCCCGATATAATTTACCTAATTAAAAAAAAAAATTTTTTTCTTTCTTTCTTTCTTTTAAAGGGTGAATAGTGGACATATCGGCTAAAACCCTCAGATTGTGTGAAATATATCACACAAAGCAAGGGTTTTTTTTTTTATAACAATACAATCCAGCCATCGTTTCTTTGGTCATCCCCTATCCACACCACCCACAGGCATCCCTAAAACTGAATACTTTGTTTGCGTCATGTGCCGACGTATAGACAACCTCGTAATGAGGGTTTTTTTGAAATGACGTTCACTAGGTGGCAGCACTGAGACGTCAGGTCCGGGCACCTGTCAAAATTGTATAAGCGCCTATATTTTCTTTGGTCGTGACTGAATGGTGAACGAATGAATGAAACGATGAACGTATATATTTTATATTCATTGTCGAAACGGAAGACTTCTCGTCAAAACAATTCCAGCTTGTGCAATTTATTGCGATATGTCACAGGCGTTTGATTATGTAGATCATAATATACTAATCAGTAAACTTGAAGCATACGGCATAAGGGGCAATATTTTAGATTTAATTAGATCCTATTTAACGAACCGACAACAGATAACTGTAATAACTAAAGTGAATCCTAAAAAAAAAAAGAGGAAACATTCAGCTCCGTGAGGAGAAATGTTACATACGGTGTTCCTCAAGGCAGTGTCCTAGGGCCGCCGTTGTTTATTATCTATATCAACGACTTGCCAAAGGTAACGCAGCAACCAATGACATTATTTGCTGATGACAGTACAGTTTCAATTGCATGTAAGGACATTAATAATTATCAATCTGACATAAATAATTCACTGACATCTATAATTTCTTGGCTTGATAATAATAATTTAAAAATAAATTTATCTAAAACAAATATAATGCACTTTGGACAAAGATTGCATAATCCATTAAATGTAAATTTGATTCACGATAACTACACTATAAATGAAGTATGTAATGTCCGTTTTCTCGGCTTAATTATAGACAGCAAACTAAACTGGAAAGAACACATTGACGCACTATGTAAAAAAATCAGTAGTCAAGCATATGCTTTGTACCAACTTGCTCCATCTATCAACACTAATGTGTTACTATCGGCTTATTATGGACTTGTGGAATCTGTCCTAAGATATGGCATTATCTTCTGGGGCAACTCAGTAAATAAAGATATGGCATTTAAAATGCAAAAGCGATGCATACGTGCTATGTTCGGTATTCAAAGTACTGTGAGCTGTAAGCCACTTTTTATAAAGCATAAAATCCTCACACTGCCGTCACTTTATATTTTAGAAATCGCCTTATTTGTAAAAAATAACCCCCATTTGTTTCCTCGAATATCGGACCTTGTTATACGAAATCGTCGGGATAATAGTAAACTTCGTGTTCAGCCAGCTAAGACAGCACTACTGTATAAAAGCGTTGTATGCAGAGCACCGATCATTTATAACAAAATCCCT
This sequence comes from Dicycla oo, assembly GCA_948252095.1. Classification (NCBI taxonomy): domain Eukaryota; kingdom Metazoa; phylum Arthropoda; class Insecta; order Lepidoptera; family Noctuidae; genus Dicycla; species Dicycla oo. The sequence continues at coordinate 6,043,995 of OX411728.1, read as the reverse complement.
ATCGGTGTCAAAAAACTAAATATTGACCAGTTTAAGAAAACATTAAAAAAAATACTGACAGGAAAAGCCTACTATAATATCAGTGAATTTTTAAATGACAAATCGCTCTGATATACTGACTGAATCTATTATTATTATTATTTTGAATCGCATGAATGTTTAGCAATTGTTTTTATTTATAATTTAATATTAATGTTAAATGTGACTTCTTTTTGTTTTCTTTTTTTTTAACTTTGTATATTTCATTTTATTTTATTTTTTGAAATCTTATGGTCATCCGACCTAATTTGTACACCAGCCATGGTCAAACATGTTGTGCCAAAGAATATCCTGTAACACCTATAATAAACATTATACCATGTATATTATCTACACATGTTTTTGCAAATAAATGAATCTTTATCTTATCTTTATCTTTATCTTTATCAAGGTGGCGCCAGCTGGTGGCGTGACGTGAATTTTCATGGAAACCTTCGCTGCTTAACTTTTGACAACAATATTACTAATATTATAAATGCGAAAGTTTGGATGGATGTTTGTTACGCAATCACGCCAGAACGGCTGAACGGATCTGGATGAAATTTGGCACAGAGGTAGATTATAGACTGGAATAGCCCATAGAATACTATTTATCTCGGAAAAAATTACGGTTGCCGTGGGATAATTTCTTACATCCACGCGCGCGAAGCCGCTGGCAAAGCTAGTTCCCAATAAATTGAAGCTACACTAAGTTTAAGATTATCTAACTGTCACATGGATAACTTACTCGACGTTGTCGTTTTATGACAGGCAAATGTCATTTAACCAAACGGCGTTTGTCCACCGCAGCCGTCACCGGGATGTCAAAGAGAAACGAGATTATTAGAACCGAACGTGATGTCCCGGTGACGTCGATCATTTTTTCCACCACAACCGAACTCGGCGGGTCAGTATGTTATGATAGACAAAATAAAAACTTTTTAGCAAAAAATAAAACCAACTTCCAAAACGTAACCCTACAAAAAAAAAATATAACTTTAATTTCTATAGTCGGTGTCTTTGGTTTTGTATTTTCGTTTTTTTTTTCACCGACTTCCGAAATTAAAGGTATTGTGTTTCGTTTTGGAAGTCGGTTTTATTTTTTGCTAAAAAGTTTTTATTTTTCACTTTTTAGTTGTGGCCCACACAATTTCGAATGCCACTACCTGCTATGAAAATAACAGTGATAGGACGTTATTAAAACATCATCCACATACTAAGTGGGAAAAATACGCATTATTGAAGCTAACTCAAAAACTACCCAAGCAAAGTAATAAAATTTATATGGGGCCACCTAGGAAGTATAACCCTTTCAAACAAAAAAAGAATTTTCTAATTCGGTCCATCCGTCTTTGAGTAATCACGTAACAAACATACAAAAAAAAAACGTACAGTCGAATGAGAACCGCCTCCTTTTTGAAGTCAGTTAACAAAAGCCGGACTAACGGTGCCGGTGGACAAACGCCTTTAATTCAATTCAATTAATTTTATTTGCATTAAAATATGATATTACGTGTTACATTAAAATTAGTGCGCACATGTTTTGCTAAAGATACATAGCATGCAAACTTATAGGTATACGTTACATCACAAAATATTAAACTATTGTATTTGCATACTAAATATTTCTTATAGAATAAAAATTTTAGGTTGATAAAGCAATAACAAATTCTGTTACCTGATATTTTAAATTATCTTATTTTAATTCTATCGTCACCCTCTGACGCTTATGGCTTGAACCAAAGCCGCCCATTATGGGTTCTTATTACGTCCGGATATAAGTGCAGACGTATTGTTTTACTTGCGGTTGATTGGGTTGATTGCTTATCACCGTGACCACGGAAAATTTGCCTGAAATTAATGATTTTGCGTTCTATTTCTGGAGCAGTGGTGGCCCAGTGGCATCGATCCCGTCTTACGAATTGTAGGTCGTGAGTTCGAACCGAGGCAGACACTATATATATTTAGGCCGGACAGATGGCGTGGTTGCTTAAGATACCACCTATCATGCCGCTGGTCGTAGGTTCGATTCCCAGGACAAACATTTGTGTGCATGAACATGTCTGTTTTTCCTGAGTCTGGGTGTAATTATCTATATAAGTAAGTATTTACAAAAAAAAAGTAGTGTACGTAGTATATCAGTTATCTGGTTTCCATAGTACACGCTCTGCTTAGTTTGGGAGCAGATGACCGTGTGTGAATAATGTCCCAGGACATATATTATATTATTATATATTTAATTTAATTTCATCACCACTGATCTCAAAACGGTGAAGGAAAATATCGTGAGGAATGTCCTAGAACCTAAAATTCTAAGACATTTGTGACATCCAACTACATCTACTCGCACTGGCCCCGCGTGGTTGATTATGCCACTCCCACTCACCGAGAGGAGGCATGTGTCCCAGCAGTCAAAATAAAAAAAATCAAAATCAGAAATGTTTTATTTCGTTATTACACGTTGTACATACATTATACAGTTGGTGGCGTCTCCTTTCAAGCATACAGATGCCTGTGCCAGGAGGCGCCGCTCTTTTATATCTTACAATTAGTGTAATATGTAACTAACAAAAGTTTATGAGTTATTAATTCTTATTTATTAATTTAGCAGTGGGAACATTATTGGCTGATTATTTACTAGGATAACATCTTAGCTTAGATTGAGCAGTCGAGCTGTGTTATTGGGCTTTTCATTACGGAATGCCCAGTAGAATAGAATATTCATTTATTTGCTCAGAATGTAGGTTTTTACAATAAGGCGGTTACAAGAATATTAAAGAATCCTTGTACATATAAGAACTCCACGACCTGATTCCACCGGCCCCCTTCTACCATCGGACATCTAGACGCACTGCCAGTTACCATCCCTACCTAGTTGATATTCCACCAATTCGCACTAAGCGTTTCTAAATGTCTTTTATAATGCGCACAGCAAAAGAGTGGAACACACTACCTGCGTCTGTGTTTCCGAGCGGATACAACCCTAATCTTTTTAAAGTGAGAGTGAACAGTCTTCTTCTGGGTAAGCTCACTCCATCGTCGATCGTCGACTTTGTCTCTGTCACCTCTTCCCTAGACTAGAGTCAAGAGCAAACCCATCTCAAATAAAAAAATTAAAAAAACATTCTACCATTTTGGTATGCATACATTTTTTTTTTGGCAGTGATGCAGTTTATCGTCACATATACAAACTTTGATACACAAATAAAATTTATGAGCTAGAAAATCCGATACGAAAGTAGTTGACCGGAGTCTGGTATGTAAAGGCTGTTTGTTATAAGCAATATGATTGTGGGTGTATATACCATTTACTGTGGTGTAGTGTGTAAGTACTTTGTATATGACAGGTGTGTGTGTGTGTGTGTGTATGTGTTTGTTTATATTACTTTAAAACGACCTAATACCAACAATATCTAACCAGCATTCGATGTTTCATCCATAAAAGTGGGGGTTTCAATTGAAACAGTTCGCGTTAAGGCGAAAGTGTCAGGGTACCCGCGAAATTTAAATTTTCTTACGTTTTTTTTTGCAATTTACAAGTCAGTATTAGGTTGTACGTTGATCAAAGTGGAATTCGCGGTCGTAACAAGTATGTGTTTACATAGTTATAATCATTAAGCTGATCAATACAACTCTTTAAGACCAGGTAATCCTAATGAACGACTATTTCATGAAATCTTGACATTTGAGGATTATACTAACTTATGGAGTTGTATTACTGATTGTATTGATTATAATTCTGTAAATACATATTTGTTACGGCCGTGAATCATACTTTATTTAACATAAAACTTAATACTGACTTGCAAATTGCAGAAAACGTAAGAAAATTTGAATTTCGCGGGCTACCCTAACACTTCCCCCTTGCGGGTTATTCGAAAGAGTTATCGTGGCCCTGGCACAGGCAACTGAAGGAACACGGGTAGGTGAATCAGTAGAAGTCTGACACGCCCTCCCACTCCACCCAGAGCGGGAGAAGTTATGTGATGATTTTTCATCAAAAAAAAAAAGTCTGGACTAACCTCTCTGTGACACTTGTCAAGTGGCAAGCCATATGGATTCTATACTATCACATGATAGTGTTACTATCATTATGATACTAACACTATCATATGATAATAAAACTTATTCTGTGAATTTCTGAGTATACCTACTATGAACGTAAACGACGCTAAAAGAGTGTGTAAGGTTCGTAGCAGGTGGCGTTCTGTAGTTTCGGCCTACCCCCATGGGAAGAAGGCTTGAGTTTATGTATGTATACCTACTAATATTATACTGCCGACAGAGATCCATCCGTCCGTAGTATACAGAGTGAATTTTTCAAGTGGGCGTGGATGGCCAAATCCGAATCTATGAGGAATAGCGACAAGTACTCAAAAGAGTCTCGGGTTCGATTTTGATGAAAACTAAAACTGCATCATTGGATTTTTGAAAAATCAATATTTCTAGCCAGGAATCGAACCCGTTGATTAAACAAAAAAAAAAAAAAACACTATTATTACACCATTCGATAGTTTCGCTAATAAGGATCGAATTCTAGGAAGTAATGACAGACGGCAAATTAAAGGCTCATTTTAAACAAAATCCTTTTTTTTTATTTTTCTTTTGTTACCTACCTATTAAAACTTAACTGATTAATTGTTCAAAATGATGACCATTGTTTTCAATACTTACCTGGATTCGAAATTTCAAGGATTGTACTGCATTCAGCATTACAATATTATTGATTTGATTATAGAATTTGGCAATCTACGCCCACTTGAAAAAATCAACCTGTATACAGTCAAGCTCACGGTCTTTGTATCAATTTTACTTTGATAAAGCCTTCATGTTGTAGCTTTAAGGCTTATGCTATATCCTCGCCGAATATTGTATTAAACCGCTTATTCCTTATTCAATTACGTATCAATCTCTAACCTTATCAACAAAGAGCATAATCTGAGCCAACACTCCAACATCAGTCAGACATATTCGATATTCGCAGAGATTGTTGAAACTAATTCAATTAATTTCTAAGTAAGTTACACTAAGATTCAACTATAGTGGATTAAGTCTACCGTAATCGCGGGATTATATTCCGCGGGTTTTGAAATACCGAATTGTTTGTAGATTGTCACAAGGAAATGTGAAATTAATTATTGCCATAACAACATCGCGCCTGTATATTTGTAAGAAAACTGTTACAGATTTGTTAAATACTTTTAAAAGTTCATAATATTCTGCCGTTTCCGGCGTACAAATACATTATCAGGGTTGTGGTTAGTTTAATAAGTGGATATAGCATTGAAGAGCCTCGATAATCCGAATTGACATAAACATACCTCTGTTCGGACTCACGGAGCGTTCGGCTTATAATATGTTCAAAAGAAAACTTTAAGGCCCGTCCTCCCTAAAATACGGCGAAACTAAGTAACTTTGTGTCCATTTTTTACAGTAACTATAGCATATTTTTGATAGAAAAAAATATATAATAATCTACAATACATAAGAAGTGATTTCATGTGTCCAGAAATCTGCTTTAGTTTATATAACTAAAGAAAAAAAAAGGTAAACCCAGGTCTATTTTTTCTAGTTTTTACCATATTACTCCTACAATTTTCATTAAAAGTGTTCATAAATTTACACAGTTCTCTACAAAATAATAAGAAATGATTTCATGTCATTACTTTTTTTAAATTATTTTTATTTGATTTTAAATTAATTTACAAAGCAAATCATTAGCGGCAAATTTATGCTGCGCCCCGCTCTCGCCCAAAATCTCAGTGCGGGGCGAGACGTGTTGCTGGACGGACCTGTGCCGCGTTGTGTGACGACCTCCTCGCTTCGATAAACATTGTTTTTTTTGTGAACAGTGTAGCCACACGGACAGAGTTTCATTTGATTTTTGGTATCTTACCTACCTTATACATTGACTATATTTTTTTTTTGTGTGAATACATCCTTTACTTTGTTAATATTAGTGTATTCAGTGTGTTTTATTATATTATAGTAAAAAAATTAACAATCATTTTCTAAAGCATAGTGTGTTCAAGATGGGAAGTAAACAAAGACAAAAAAAAGAAATCTCAAAAAATTATACAAAAGAAGGGGACAGAGATTACAAGAGTAAGTTTCCTATTTCAATTAGGTACATTGAAATAGGAAACTTACTCTTGTAATCTCTGTCTCCTTCTTTTGTTGTTTCTAGTACCTACTTCAATTCATATTTTGGTAATTTTCATGTTATGTATTATAGGTAGGTACTTAATTAACCAAAGAATAAGTAAATATTCCCTATCCCTACTACAAAGTCCCACCTACAAATGGTAGGTACTGTCCAATGGTCTCTGCTGGCTGCATCAGATCGTGCGGGGAATATCTGATGTTTGTCTATCCCTTATCATCCTATCAAATTCATTTTAAATACAAAAGATTTTGACGGTAATGACGACATTCCTTCAAGACACGGATAGGGCTAGCGGCCAGTAACAATTCGTAAATTGAAAAAAATAAACAAATTTCAAACAAACTAAATAATAACGAAAATTAGTATAGCCCTATGGTGTCTCCAAGATACTATTTTAGAAAAATGTAAATAAATCAATAAATATTAACGTTTAATGAAATTAAAATATCCTTATAAAACGAGAACGTGGAACCGTATACGTGTGTTGATTTCATGCCGTCATTGCAGCGCCACGTTGTATAATTCAATGTGTAGATGTAAATGGTGTGAAATCTTCCGTGCTATCAGTTCAGTTAAGTGTACCTCAAGGTTCAATACTGGATCCATTCTTGTTCTTAGTGTATATCAGTGACTTCTATTTAAAGGGTATCTGTGACGTTGTACTGTTTGTAGGTGACACCTCTCTTATTTTTAAAGTAGACAGGAATAGACAAGATTTTGACGACGTAAATACTGCACTCTCAATGGTTACAGATTGGTTTGCCTTACCGAATGTTAGAAATCTAGGACCCAACATCATTTTAGATAGAGATGCTTTAAACTGTAGACTCGGCAGTTTTTCTGGGTATAACAGTAGATGCCAAACTTCAGTGGGGCCCACATATATCAAGCCTAGCGGGAAGGCTCAGTTCAGCCGCCTACGCTGTCACGAAAGTAAGACAATACACTGACGTTGATACAGCTAGGTTAGTCTATTTTAGTTATTTTTCATAGCACTATGTCATATGGTATTCTGCTCTGGGGCAAAGCCGCTGACATTCAAAATATATTTGTTCTTCAGAAACCAGCTGTTCGAACAATTTACCAGCTCGGTGCCAGAGTTTCTTTGAGAGATTTTTTTTTAAACATATTGGTATTCTCACGGTGGCATCACAATTCATCTTCGCCAACATCTTATATATAAGACAAAATAACATTTATACACTAAAAACAGGGATATTCACAATCTTAACACCAGAAATAAGGACAAATTTAGTGCTCGATTTCACCGGCTTCATAAGGTTCATAACTCATTTGTTGGGCTTGGTATATCCTTTTATAACAAGCTACCCTCTTCTTGGCTAGATTTGCCCTTCAATGCGTTTAAAGCTAAAGTAAAATCTAACCTTTGTTCAAAGGCATACCTACTGTTCAATAATCAACTAATCAAAAGACGTCCAAATGTCAGTTGCGGAAATCTTGTTAAATACCTATTATACAAAGACTGTATTAGTCATGTAAAATCTATAAAACACGGAGTTGACAACGAAAAAATCGCTTTAGAGCAATTATCAAAACAGGAAAGGATTAAAATACAACCGTGTGTGTGGTTTGTTTCTGGACGAACGATTGCCCTACATAGGTTCTAGCACTGACGGAATCTGCAATGACATGACAATTGAAGTAAAGTGCCCTATTTCAGCCTACCAATTCAACTTTGAAGAGGCTGTAAGAAAAAATTAAATGAAAATGGCAATATAACCATAAACAAAAATCACAACTGGAAAAAAAAACAAAGACCAAAGCAAGTAAAACTATTAACAATGGCGGAGCAACAGAAAAGATGGAAACAGGGAAGAAAATGGGACAGCGAAACAACACGATCCTCTCAACATACTTGCTCATAAATGATAAAAAAACGAAGGAACATGATGAGGTAGAAAACTAGAAAACAAACACCACGAAAAGGAAGTACACGGATTTCCGTGTACACGGAAATCCGTGTACTTCCTTTTTTGTTCATTTGAACACTGGCAAGAAAGAAAGCAAGATTCAAATAAATGAAGAAGATACAGAAATACTTTTTATTACTCTACTGACTTTCCGAATGCTTCAATTCAAGAGTTCGGTAATATACGAGTAAGCGATGATGAAGAAGTTCAAATAAAAAGAAGAAAACATTGACCGAAATTCAATGAAATTTTAATGAATTTTGAGTAATCTGTCAATAAACAAGTTAAATATTGGTTTTCTTTTTACAAACAACAAAAATGTTATGATGCACCAGCAATGCCCGCAACTTCGTACGTGCAGGCATTGAAATAAATGCCGATGCCGATTGTTTTTAGCTACTAATATTCTTGGTTCTTGAGCACATCCACTAACAAAATGAAAAAAAGACCTACAAATTGATCTTGTCTTATAGTACCTACATTTTTGTTTGTGGAGTAGGCTCTTTCGCTATCGTCTAGTTGTACCTCTAGGGTTTCATATCAGGTCCTACATAACATGAATTTAATATCATATACAGTGTTCAAAATCCCTTCCCCTTTTTTTCGTTCGCTTTTTAATTTCATCTCTGTGCTATACAGATAAGACGCTATTTTATAAAATTGTAAATAAATCAATAAATAATAACGTTTAATGAAATTAAAATATATCCTTATAAAACGAGAACGTGGAACCGTATACGTGTGTTGATTTCATGCCACCATTGCAGCGCCACGTTGTATAATTGTTAACTGGTAGAAATGTACATACTTTTATTTCAGAATGTGATTGATGTGACTAATAAAGAAATATCTAAACAAGATGTTTTATGTGTTGCCACTCCTTAAAGATTGTAAAGTTAATTTTTTAATACCTTATATGTAGGTATTTTTTTTTTTTTTTTTTTTATTTGTGATGGGTTTGCTCTTGACTCTAGTCTAGGTCAGAGGTGACAGAGACAAAGTCGACGATGGAGTGAGCCTACCCAGAAGAAGCCTGTTCACTCTCACTTTGAAGAGATTAGGGTTGTAAACGTCCGGAAACACAGACGCAGGTAGTGAGTTCCACTCTTTTGCTGTGCGCATTATAAAAGACATTTGGAAGCGCTTAGTGCGAATTGGTGGAATAGCAACCAGGTAGGGATGGTAACTGGCAGTGCGTCTAGATGTCCGGTGGTAGAAGGGGGCCGGTGGAATGAGGTCGTGGAGTTCTCGGGCACACTCTCCGAAGTACAATCTGTAGAAGACCGACAAGCAGGCAACCTTGCGGCGATGAGCCAAGCTATGAAGCTTGGCATCCACCAGTTTTACGTCGCCAATGAGCCTCTTAGCTCTGCGTTCCACCGAGTCAAGCGCGGCTAGTTGGTACTTAGCTGATCCATCCCAAAGGTGACTGCAATACTCCATGCAGGATCGGACTTGCGCTTTGTAAAGGGTTAAAAGCTGTCCAGGCGTAAAGTATCGCTTCACCCTATTTAGGATGCCCAGTTTCTTGGCCGCAGTTTGGGCCTTGTACTCGATGGTGGCGCCGAAGTTGAGACCAGATGTCAACTCCATGCCTAGGAGCTCAAGTCGATCAGTTACAGGAACAGATGTACCCCGAAAAGTAGGAGTTTGGGCGAAACGTCTCTTTTTAGCGGTAAAAAGACACGCCTGCGTTTTGGTGGCGTTAAAAGAGACCAGATTATCATCACCCCATTGGGAGACAAAGCTTAAGGTCAAATCTGTCCGCTCTACCATGGCCTCTCTCAAAGAACGAACTTCGGCCCCGCTGGTTTTTGCGCTGGACAAGTATCTCTCTGAAACTGTACTGTCATCTGCGTACCCAACAATACCAGGCCGAAGCAGGTCATTGATGTGCAGCAGGAAAAGAGTCGCAGAGAGAACAGACCCCTGAGGAACTCCGGCATCAATAGCCATAAGGTCAGAAGAGCAGCCGTCAACAACTACTCTGATCGACCGTTCACTAAGGAAATCTGATATCCAGCTACAAAAATCAGCTGGGATGCCATAAGCAGGAAGCTTGCTGAGCAGAGCAGCGTGCCAGACCCTGTCAAAGGCCTTCGAGATGTCAAGCGATACAGCCAGTGCTTCGCCGTGTTTCTCGATGGCTTCGCCACAGCAGTGCGTGACATACACAAGAAGATCGCCAGTTGACCGTCCCCGGCGAAAGCCATATTGACGGTCACTGAGGAGATCATTGTCTTCAAGGTAGTTCAGCAGCTTATTGTTCAGTACCCTTTCCAAAACTTTGCACAGAATGGAGGTAATGGCGATCGGACGGTAATGGGCAGGGTCTGCACGGTCGCCTTTTTTGGGCACTGGTTGTACATTTGCAAGCTTCCAGGATTTCGGCACCGTTCTTTTTTCAAGAGAGAGGCGGAACAAACGTGTCAATACAGGAGACAGTTCAGGCGCACACTGCCTCAACACTCTCGCTGGAATGCCGTCAGGCCCGCTGGCCTTGTTCACGTCTAGACTGCACAATACTCTTCGGACCTCTTTAATGTGTACTGCGATCTCCGGCATCGAGGAGTCACAATGAGGTACAGTAGGTGGTTGCTTTGAGCCAGCGTCCAGACGTGAATTGCTTGCGAAGAGAGATGCAAATAAATTTGCCTTCTCAGTTGCAGAGTGAGCCAGCGACCCATCAGGTTTCATCATAGGAGGTAAAGTGGGACGACAGAAATTCGTTTCAACCGCTTTAGACAGGGACCAGAACTGTTTACTACCCGGAGGGTGCGAAGCCAGCCTGGCCCCGATATGTCCGACATGGTCAAAACGTGCCCTACGCAAAACCCGCTTGCAGAACTTGGCGGCAGAATTAAAGGCTCTCTTCTTCGCGCGAACCCTGCGCGCTCTAACTTTGCGGTCGCGGGCCTTGACCCAGGCTTGGTAGGCAGTTTCTTTTCGGGCCTCAGCGTGGGCACATTCTGCATTATACCAAGGCCGGGATTTGTGACCGAGCGGGATGTCGGAGAATGGAATAAAATATTCCATCCCCTGCCGAATCACGTCCGCAACCGCGTCAGCACAGCGCGAGGGGTCACCCGAGGAAAAGCACACTTGCCGCCATGGATAAGACGCAAAAAAGTGCCGCATCTCATCCCAGTCTGCTGACCCGTATCGCCATACTCGCCTCGTGCCTCTAGGGCTCTCATCTGGAGGAGAGCAGGTTGATATGGATTTCACCAGACAGTGGTCAGACGTTCCCAGCGGGGCTGAGACCGATACTGAATGACTGTCTGGATCAGATGCCAGCAGAAGGTCCAATCAATTGGGTGTATGGCCGTCAACATCCGGTACCCGCGTTGCCACATTCACCATCTGGGTCAGATCTAGCGTTAAAGCAAAATTCCGCGCCTCCAACCCAGCATGGTCAGTTTTCTGGTATGGGAACAACCATTCTTTATGATGGGCGTTGAAGTCCCCCAGAAAAATGAGCTTCGCCGTTGGGTACCGTTGCTGGGCTACGTCAGTCGACTCCACGAGGAAATTAAAGAGCGCTGTTGTCTCCTGGTCACCGCTATGCGATCGGTAGATGCCGATGTAGAGAGATTTCTCCACGCCAGTATCCACAAGTAGCCATATGGCAGAGAAACCCGATTTCTCAAAGCAACGGAGACGACGACAACAAATGTCATCGCGGACGTACACACAGACCCCAGCTTGCCTCTTGAACTTGTGTTCAAGAGAGTACCCCGGGTAGTTGAGGTACGCCACGTCCGACGGGGTTGTTATCTTCGTCTCCGTTAGGAAAAACAGGTGCGGCTTCTCGGTCTCAAGGTGGTGATGGACCGAATCGAGATTGGAGTGCAACCCCCTGATGTTAGTGAGGTGCACTTTTAGTGGGAGGAAGTGCAGCCGTTGTTTTAACCTATTTTTCTTCGCTTTGTGTGTCATTGTGTGGAGTTGTTGGGGAAAAAGTCGACTTGTCGAGGCGCCGCTCAGTGATCCAAGTGGAACACTAGAGCCAACCACACCTACGGGGAACTCATCTGGAGACTGCGGGGACGCCCGAACCCCCCCGGATATGGCCACCGGGTCCTCCCATCCAGTCGCCGGCTGGCACGGTGGAGCATACCGGGATTTTTCGCGAGTTGGCGGGGCAGCCTTTGGCACGTGGCTGGCGTGCTACTTGGGCCCCCTACTGACTGCGGCCCTATTTATAAAAACATCTGCGGTCTTACTACAAAAGGTTTAAAAACATGTTCAACGCATGTCTAACGTCAAACTCCATACATAAAAAAACATAAAATACGCGTTGAACATGTGTTTAAATCTTTTGTAATAAGACGGCTGTTATTAATTACTCTATGTCGCGCGCGGCAGTAATCGTGTACACCCTAGCGAAGCATCGCGCGCGATGTTTAGGTTCGGGTGGTGCGGGGAGTAGTACAAAGCTCCGCCCACACACGCAAGGTCGTTGGCGCCGGTAAAAACCTTAAATAACGTCTTTTTCGGGTGACCACTGAAAAACAGCGCTGGGCTGTGGGCCCCCCATAGCACAGCATCATGCTGAGTGGAAGCCTTCTTGTCACAGTCATGGCGTGCCAGCAGCTGCCGACTTTTGTTTTGTGCTCGTGATTTGTGTTTTATTTTTCTTATTGTAAAACTCGAGTTAATTATATTTTTGTATGCACGTGTTTCTGTGACAAATAAACATATTTTTCTTTCTTTTCTTTCTTTCTTTCTAAATAATAACTAAGAAATTTCGGAAAATATATCATTTAAATTGCAAATTAGTCCAAATTAAATATTAATTGGGGAGATGTCAAAAAGATTAAATTAAGTCAAAGAGATAGAAGGGAATCATTTTTTTCCTAATTTTTCCGTCAACTTTTCGTTCATAAAATCATTAGTCGAGTACGATTTTAAGTGATAATTTAATTGAATAATTTGCATTTAAATGTCCTTAAGTGTTTTAAAACAATCTGGTAAGTAGTTTATTATAAACTTTGGTTGCCATAAAAAATACATTATTTTAAAATAGTGTATTATTTCGTCTAGGTACACGAAGCATGTGTACTTTGCGGCTAGATCTGGATACAACATCATTATGCAGCTGAAATTTATGCTTATTTTGGTACACAAAAATACAAATTTCAAAAATATACAGTGCTGGGAGTGGTAATATTTTTTTTTTTTAATATTGGAACACAGCTGTCTATTGGGTGGGCTCCACATATTCAGCGAATGCATTTCTTTTGAGTTCTAAACACTGTTAAGATCTACAGAATTACCTCATATTATAACGCCATAACGCAAAATTGATGAGACAGCCATGGTATACACATAGTGCCGCATCAACCCTAGCCATACGTGGTAATCTGTACAGAATGAATGTATCTAATTTATCTACCTAATCTATCTACCTTTTTACAGAGTTCGTCAATATATGTTTTCCAGGTACAGTGTGTGTCTATTGTTATCGTAACACACGATCAATCAGAATCTGAATCGTTTTGAGGCTTCTTGCAAATCCATTGCTTCATATGTTCGAAACAATTGTCTGCTCGACAACTTAAACAGCTACCTAGTAGTTCTTGAACAGTTGACCTCGCGAGCACAATTTTTTGCAACAATTAATATACCCCCAAAGATATTTAAATACTACAGCTAAAGCGCTAGGAAGTGGAAAGCGCTGGAAATCAACGGGTTTGATTCTTGGCTAGTAATGTTGTTTGTTTTTTTTTTTTAATCCAATGATGCTCTTCTTTTAATTTTCATTAAAATCAAGCCCGAGACTCTTTTGAGTACTTTTCGCTATTCCCCATAGTTTCGAATTTGACAATCCACACCCACTTCAAAATTCACCCTGTATATGCCACACCACACCACATACCTATGTAATTATGATAGAATACTGCTGCCACAAGTTGCCATCTCTGGTTTGCGTACATTGTCCAGCAAGTTGGTACTCGAGTCATTACTCTTGAGCTACATACTAAGGTAGTAACTGCACGGTACATAGGAGGAGGGAGACAGAGGGTTAGATGGTGTAATGTAACTACTATTATACATTGTATACTTAATTATAGCTACACATTGATACAGTATTATGTAAACATATTGTATAAAATCTTATGAATTTTGTCGACGTATACTTACACCTTAAATATGCTTTTTGTATATGTCGTACAATGATTTGATAATTTGAATTTTTGCGAAAAACCTAGGGATATTGCGAAAACACGGATAATTAGACAATGGTGAAACCATTTCACAATCTTACTGGAAAAAGATAGGTTTTTTGCAAAAACACGAGTCGCTCTAGTAATATTGCGAAACAAAACGTTAGCTATTATGAACTAAGAACGTTGACTCAATCATTCACGCATTTTTTTTTCTAATAGAAAATTAACGATTCTACAAAACACGATAAATAGCGTGCGAAACATAAAATAGGTAGTTACTCAGTTCATGAAAACGAACAACTTATGAAACGAAAAAAACCTCTTTATACAAATAACCCGATCAGCTGATAATCACTTTGAATGAAAAGGTAAAAATTTTTCTCAGTTCAAACCATTATAACGAGGCAGATATGTTACTACCGCGCGTTTTCTGAAGACTCGAAAGCGTCGCAATTGGGGCACATTGGGGTATTGTCTTTAATCCGCGTCAAGCAATTTATTCGTAATAATAAAAAAAAACGACCCTCTTTTTTTTGGGACATTGAGCACGGCCAACGTTACTATGAACGTAACACATCTTGTGTATAATATCATTGGTTCAACTTCAAACACAATATGGTTCCTTGGGAAAAGTTGTTTGTTGTGGTATTTTTAACCCTTCATATCTCTATAATATAACACTTCAAAGCTCACAGGGTAAAACCAGGAACCAATCAGAATAAGATTAGGTAATTAAGCAAAAATCTAGCCAATCAGAGTTAAGGATATTCAATGTTACTAGAGCAACAAGTGTTTTTGCAAAAATCCTATCTTTTTCCAGTAAGATTGAAAAATATTATCACCATTGTTTAATTATCCGTGTTTTCGCGAAAATTCGAATTATCAAATCGTTCTACAACATATACTCGTATACTGAATCATTGAAGAAGCCCTGCCTCTATGGTCCTTTGTTTCTCGTCCATCAATAGAAAGTCAGAACGTCACAAAACATTTGCAAGCAAAATTGTTTCAAAATTGGAAACGCCGTGTGTCGATGGTACCTACATCTTTCTGAGGCTGCGTCATACAAAACGTAGCATGTATGTCCAACAGAATCTGCTACTAATATACGATATAAAATATAACCAAAATACCATTGGACGTCGTAACGTCATCTTCAATTCATTTCCCAGATTTCACAGCATCACTAGATAAACTAAGGACA
Organism: Dicycla oo; assembly: GCA_948252095.1. Taxonomy (NCBI): domain Eukaryota; kingdom Metazoa; phylum Arthropoda; class Insecta; order Lepidoptera; family Noctuidae; genus Dicycla; species Dicycla oo. Next base: position 6,028,503 of record OX411728.1, on the reverse strand, counting down.
TACAAAAAAGTATGATTTATTCTCAAACAACACGTTCTGAATAAAATAATAATTTAAAAAAAGAAAAACCGGCCATGCGCGTGTCGGACTACGCACAATGAAGGGTTCCGTAGTTGGGATGAATTTATCCCAAGAACAAACTTAACGTTGTAATTGAAAAACATGTCACTCCAATTACAAATGTAAGTTTGTACGCACAATATAGAGAGATTTACCATTTTATTTTATGACCATCAACTTTTTATAAGTTTTCCTGTAATCTGTAGGTACTTATAGAACTATTTTCCGATTTTTTTTAAAATTTTAGGCTAAGTAGTTTCAGAGATGTGAATGGTTAATTTTCGTCATTTTTTTTAAATAACACTAAAACAATTTATTTTAAAATATATATGAAACCCTCACAGTAACCTCTTTCATTTGATATATCACAGGGTACAGTTTGCAATTTTTTTTTTTTTAATTTCCTTATTTGTCCCCGAAAGTGACCCCATATTCAAAATTTATTTATTTACATTACACGTCCGTATTTGTCTCATAGAAATTAATTCATAATCTTAATCGGTTTAATAAATTCGGAGCAAATTGGCTGTGACAGACAGACTTTTTTTATTATTCGTAACACTAACACACTCACAACATTAGTTTAGTTTATCTTTATTTCTCCAGCCGTTAACTGGGCTACCTCAGTGCTTTTTTTGTTGTAACTTTCGCACTGTAATACTGACTGTCGCAATAAATAGCCTTAATGTATTTAAAGTTACTTAATTGTTTTTTTCCGGAGCGTCAGCCGGCGCCTGCGTCACTTTACTTGTCACAGTTGTCTGTCACCTGCGTGTGATTGTCACTTCTCACAGCGATGCCACCATAGTTACTAAAGGCATAGACTAAAGGCATAACTGATGTTACGACGAGTGCTGACAGGCGGTTTTGGATTCAAATATAGTAAATATTTTATTTTTATATGTTATTTCAGAAATCTATTTTTTATTTTATTTTATTTATTTATTTCTGTAATTGTCCGTGACGTCAGCGCTGCGACACTTACTTTTAAATGTTGCAGCATCATGCTGAGATAGGAAAACCTTTTGACCTCGTACAGGACTGTTTTTTATTATTTTTATTTCTCTTTTGTTTTTTTTTTATTTTTAAGTGTGTTTAAGCTTAATTTGTGATCTTCCTGTGCGAGTCTCAATAAATACTTGTTCTTTCTTTATTTCTTTAGACAAACAGTAACACGAGTTTTTTCCTTTTAGTCATGAAAATGTTAAATTTCGTATATTTTTACACTGAACGAGAATTGAATACAGAACTCCTTCAATTTGTACTTTTACAGTTAGAGTTTTAAAGTCACCTGTCAGGTGCGGTTCGACCAAGTGCTGTTGAAATCTGTGCTCTGAGTGGAATACCTCGTTTAAACGTATCAGTTACTAGCTTAAAGCACAGAAAGCATAAACTACCACCATCTAAAAATTGATACTCTTCTTTGTACGACAGTCTTGATAAAACCCTTATGTATTTCTAAAAGGTTTTATCAAGACTGTCATTTTCTTTTCATTATCTCTCTATTATGAAACTATACGTAAAGATAACAGCACAGATTTGGTTGAGCACTAACCATAACATAACAAAAAAAAACAGTCAACAAAAAATACGCATTAGAATTATAACCTCCCCTTGATTTTTGAAGTTCCTAGCCTTCCAAAGGGTTTGCTTCGCTATGCTACGAGCCTTGCTACGCCGTAGTACGCACAATGCTACGCGTATTGGCCTCTACGCCCCCGACACATTTTTTTTTTACACTTTGTGATAAATTTAAATCTGTCGAATTATTGGTGTCTGAATATGTAATAAAACCTCTTTTTATAGGCTAAGGGACAATGTAAGTACCACTAAATAAGATAGAAAGTCTTGTTTAGTGGACATTTTAATGTTAGACACACGCGATAAATTCTTTTATACGTTCGGAAACATTGCCTATCAATCTATGGCAGGTTATAATAACAAAGCCAGTAATCTTTGCGGCGATATTCCTGACGCAAATAGGAAGGTATTATCGTTTGAAACAATACATCACTTAAATGATAAATATAATATTTACACTTCAAATTAAATTATGTTTTAAGAGGCCGTATACGAAATTGTGCCGATTTCCAGTTACAGTACTGTATTTCTATAAGTTTTAATTTACAACATGAAAGAACATTACAATTATGATCTAACGAATGAGCTACTTTTTTATTTTTATTTTGTAATTTTGACTAATCGACCTAAAACAGACTGTTTTGTGAATTTTTGCTGTAAGAGGTTTAGAATATCACATATTTACGAATCGTTTTGACGTGTAATAGATATGAAAAAAGTTACAATGCATTTTTGTGAAAGTTGTCTATATAATGAATGCATGACTTTTTACAACTTTCATATAAAATGTTTAAGTAAAAAAAAAAATATTTAACTTAGTAAAATTTTAGAGACAATGGGCAAAGAATTGCTTCATAGAATGTTAGTTCATAAAATTAAAAAAAATAAACTTAACTGAAGTTATTTTTTTTTTTAATTTTATGAACTTTCAAAAGCAATCAGTTTCAGAAAAAAAGATGCCAAAAATTAAAAAAAAAATTGGCATTAAAAAATCTTTTAAAACTACCTAAATCTCGCATTATAAAAGTCAACGCAAAATAAAAAGTCGCACATATATTAGATCATTATTGAAATGATCTTTCATGTTGTTCATTAAAACTTATAGAAATACAGTATTTTAACTGTACAATCACATAAATAAGAGAAATCGCCAAAATTTCGTATGCGGCCTTTAAGAAAGAAAAACGTTTATTCGGACACGGTTCGTGAAAACCAAAATACAAATAACAAAATTAAAAAAATACCGGCCAAGTGCATGTCGGTCCACGCACAATGAAGGGTTCCGTAGTTGGGATGAATCTATCCCAAGAATAAACTTAACATTGTAGTTGAAAAACATGTTCTACCATACAGTCCCACTGCAAATGTAAGTTTGTATGCACAATATTGAGAGATTTACCATGCTATTTTAAGACCATAGACTTTTTATAGGTTTTCCTGTAATCTATAGGTATAACTATTTTCTGTATTTTTTTTCAAAATTTTTGGATCAGTACATTCGGTGATAAGAGGGGAATGGTCAATTCTCGTCTATTTTCAATAACTTTAAAACAATTTATTTTAAAATTATTAAAAATATATAGTATTTAAGACCCTCGCTCCTTTCATATGATTATGTCATACGGTACAGTTTGTAAAACTTTTTTTTATTTTCTTATTTGCTCCTAAAATTGACCTCCATATTCAAAACTCATTTATTTACATGTCCGTGTTTGGGTCACAGAAACGCATACGTATATCAAATTTCAACTTAATCGGTCCATTAGATTTGGAGGAAATCGGCTGTGATAGACGGAAAGACAGACAGATACACGAGTGATCCTATAAGGGTTCCATTTTTTTCTTTTGACGTACGGAACCCTAAAAAGTGAAAATAATGTTAAAAACGTGTTAATGTTTTAAAACTAGATGAGTTCGATGTTTCGTAACTGACTACTCTGACCGAAACAAACGCAAAAGTCTCTTTAAAAGTCCAGACATGCAGATTAATGACTGGTCGGTCCGTGGATGGGTAGTTTATGGGATGAGTCCATCTTACTCATACATACCGAGACCCCCTGTGCCTCAGAAAGCACGCTAGCCGTTGGTCCCAGCTGTCACTCTTGGATCTTTGACAGTCGTTACGGGCCGTCAGAAGCCCGAAAGTCTGAAAACCAGTCTTACCAAGGGGTATTGTATTACCCAGTAACCGGGTTGTGGACGTCAGATCGGTAGTCACTTCATGTAAAATACTGGTATTCAGCTACATCCTCACAGTTGGGAAAAGGCTAGGCAGATGATGATGTTCTTTTGAGGAAAGAACCACAGAGATATGAGTGAACCTGTCTAGTACAGAGCAAGCATTGGTCAGTACCTAATCGTTAAGCTCATCTCAGAACTTAAGGAACTCAGCGGCTCGACGAATAACACCAAAGAAAGGACATTTGTGTAGGCAGCCTAAAATACTTAAACTGCCAGATTATTATTAAAATCAAATTTAATGAGAAAAAGAAAATTACCCACATAGTCCTCACATTTACAAGAATTAAAATAAGTTTACTATGTTACTAAACTGTAAATGTAAATCGAGCTGAACTGATTACAATACGGTTTGCGGTTAACCTGAAAGTTTTGATTCTTAACTGAGTTTTTATGGCTTTAACTGACAAAAACAAAAGACTTTCGTGTCTGGTGTTGATTCTTTAACCTCAAAATCATTATTCACACAAAACAAATTTCACGCTTCGTTATAATATATTTTATATGAGAGAATTAATTCTTGCTTTTTATGTCCTTACGTAAAGACAATAAAATGAGCCGTTACGTTAAGGGTCTATACGTGGTTATTGCTAATAAAATCCAAGTAGATGTGTAAATGGGGTAAAGCTGTGCCAATCACAAAATTAGAAAAAGCGTTAAAAGAAAGATATTTTTTAAAGAAAAATTACTGTTTATTTATTTTTTGTTTACTATTCATTTGTTTTTACATGTGGAAACCCAATACAACAACGTAGTCACAATTTTCACACTCAGAGACGTCATCACCAACATAAATAAAACATTTGACAGGCCCGTTGGCGTGGTTCGTTAAGGTACCACCTATCATACCGCAGGTCGTGGGTTCGATTCCCATCCAGGACAAGCATTTGTGTGCATGAACATGTCAATTTGTTCTGAGTCTGGGTGTAATTGTCTATATAAGTATGTATTTACAAAAAAAAATATATGTAGTATATCAGTTATCTGGTTTCCATAGTACAAGCTCTGCTTAGTTTGGAATCAGATGACCGTGTGTGAACAATGTCCCAGGTTATTATTATTATTATTTTTATACCATCTTATTTTGACTGACAGGGTTCAATATTATGCTTGTCGATCGTAAATGATTATTGATTACTTAACAAGTCCCAAGTAACGATTCTGAGTACAAGTCATACAAATGACAATATGTTAAATGTCCTCTTAAAATTAAATTGAGCACAATTTCATTTGAAGATCTAATGTGGTTTGTTTGTATATTTGTTAAAGAGGGATACGCTAAGGTAGCACGCAAAATTCAAATCTCTCTAAGTTAGTATTCGCCTCAAATGTCATGATTTCATGAAAATAGTCATTCAATAATTTTGAAATTGGAGAGTTTGCATTAATGATTTTTATGATTATAATTACTCTGTAAATACTTGTTATTTGCGGTCGCAAATCATATTTTGTTAAACAAACAACCTGACAATGATCTACAATTTGCAAAAAACGTAATAAAACTTGAATTTCGTGGATTATTATAGCCTGGCTCTTTCACCTTAACCAACCGTACCTGAATGTGAATATGCAATCTTTTTGGAAGTAAGCCAATTTCATTGTACCGAGCTTAAGTCTCTGTGGCGGCTCCATAATGTGGCTTAATGTATCTCAACACATTTTATTGGTCCCTTGCATAATATTCATAGCTGAAAACTTGTTCTTTTATTTTTTTAGGGTTCTATTTTAGGTGAATTTTGAATATGGGGGTTAATTTTAGGGGGGCAATAAGAAAATAAAATAAAAGTTTTGCAAACTGTACCGTGTGACATATTGAAGGAAAGGGCTTACTGTGAGGGTCTCAAATATATATATATATATATATATATATACATATAATTTAAAATTAAATTATATAATTATTTAAATTATATGTATATATATATATACATATAATTTAAAGTAAATTGTTTTAAAATTATTTAAGAAAATAGACGAAAATTGCTCATTTCCCATAACTTCGAAACTACTGAGCAAAATTTTGAAAAAAATACAGAAAATGGTTCTACACCTACCTATATAATAGGTTGGGGAAAAATTGCCATCTTGTAGGTAGGGACATGATCCCATTGCTATAGAAATTTTGGGACTTCCGGTCAAAATACCGCGACAAGTGGTTTTGGCAGTCCTCTCGTGATGTTAACCTGACACTGCCTAAAGAATTCTGAAGAGACCGAAACAGGTGGAAATCTGAAGTTGCAAGGTCAGGACTATACGGCGGATGCATTAACACCTCCCAGCCAAACTCTCTCTCTCTCTTAATTTTTGCTGAGTGGCTAAAGATGTGTGAGGTTTAGCGTTATCATGATGAAAAACCACACCCCTTCTGTTGATTAATTCCGGCCGCTTTCTCTCAATTTCTTGCTTTAATCTCATCAGTTGTTCGCAGTAGAGTTCAGAATCGATAGTCCTGCCTGGTGGTAACAGCTCATAATGAATAATGCCCTTCCAATCCCACCACACACACAGCATCACCTTGTTGCGAGTTAACCCGGGTTTCGCCACAGTCTGTGAAGCCTGACCGGCCTTTGACCATGACCTTTTTCGCACGTTCTTGTCATACGTGATCCACTTTTCATCACCAGTTATCAGCTTCTTCAAAAATGGTTCAGTTTCATTACGTCGTAATAAAGAATCACAAATGAGTACACGGTTCATTAGGTTTCTTTCAGTGAGCTCGTGAGGTACCCAAATGTCGAGCTTTTTTGTGTACCTAGTTTTTTTCAAATGCGCCAAAACTGTTTTGTGGTCAATTTCCAATTCTTCAGCTACGTCGTAACTACTGATATGCCGATCTTGCTCCACTTTTTCAAAAATGGCATCTATTTTATCCGTAATAGGGCGACCAGAGCGACGTGCATCTTTGACATCAAAATTTCGGATTGAAAACGCTTAAACCAAATTTGTGCTACTCTCACAGACACTACACTAGGTCCATAAACATCGCAAATTTTTTTCGCGGCTTGCGTTGCATTTTTACCTTTTTTGTAGTAAAATTTTAAAATGTATCGAATTTCTTCATTACATTCACTCATCTTGACGGTACGAAAAACAAATGAAAATCACACATTTTCCTAATTTGAATTTGGAATTATGTTCTTTAAAATTTAAACTTTCAATGATACCAAAACCAGCCAGATACAAATAATTAGTATAGCCAAAGAGATTTTATTACAAGTTCATACATACTATAATACGAAAAGACTTTTTCCCCAACCTAATATTACAGGAAAACCTATAAGAAGTGGTCTTAAAATAACATGGTGAATCTCTCAACATTTTGCGTACAAACTTACATTTGCAGTTGGAATGTTTTTGAGTACATGTTTTTCAACTAAAATATTAAGTTTGTTCTTGGGATAAATTCATCCCAACAAACGTGGTCCGACACGCACTTGGCCGGTTTTTGCGAAATATTCTTTCGCGTTTTGTAAAAGGTGAAGGTAACGGTTATTGTCGCCATTCCTTTTGCACAAGGCTCATTTTGCTTGCCATAACTTGATACACAGATGACACCCGACCATAATGACAGCGCGTGGTACACTGACGGAAATAATTAGGAAGGTTCAGCGAAGAGGGGGACGTGGGAAAGTTGCGAACTTTGTTTGTTTCAAGGAATCGTAATTTGCCTTCGTAATTTTTACGATAGTTTAATAATCTAGGATTAAAATATTTTTACTTTGCCGTGAGATATTTTTTTAATACCCTTTTCAACGCAAGTGAAAAAGAGATCTACAGGAAAAATTTAATTCATGTGCGTCCTCTTAAAGGGTCATTGTACTCATCATTATGTACAACTTTTACTATGAGACCAATCCTGAAATCGCGAAAATAAAATCAGTTTTCTCTACATTTATGTTCGCATAACTCGTCAAAATCAACTAATTATGTTTTTCGCGATTTCAGGTTTGGCCCCATAGTAAAAGTGGTTCATAATGATGAGTACAATGACCCCTTAAGAGGATGTCCATAAATTTAATTCCAACCTGTATTATAAAAGTTAATACCATAATCCTTATCAAACAGTACATCGCATACCGACCTCATATCGGACTCGTCACATTGTTTCTTCATAAATATGTACGGACTTTCATTGTTCAAAGCTTATGCGGTAATCCTCGATTAAATACGGCCGCTTTTCATATGGAAATTTCATTTGTCAATTTTGGACATGAACTGAATGTTAGGTACTGTAAAGGTTCCATGCAATAGGCAACCTTAAATTGTACTGGCTGACACTTTATCTCTCACGCTGGTATAGAGCGCCCTTTTTTAAATAAATTAAAAAGGTACTTCGTGGTTTTGTTTTAGGCCGCAGTTCGGCTTGAGCTCTCTGACTTATTATATATTATATTATATCTGTGGCTTGCTGTGCGATTTTCTCTGAATATTGTGTCGATGCAACTTATAAATTATATAACATATATTGCTCTATCATCTAGGTACTATTTTTAGCTTGCTATTCCCCCTGTGGAACTAGAATCTCCACAGTACCTAGTCCGTATAGTGAATTATGTTTCTCATTTATTTATTTATTTTAAATAGAACGGCCGAAGCCAATTAAACATATAATTTATTTAACGCAGTCATGCATTCTTTTCACAAAATTCAAACATTCTGACAGTATCATCTTCCATTCATTCGCAAACATATCAAGATTTGTGTTTGTGTCCAGGAGAGCGTTAATAGCGGCTAATGTCCGAGGAACAGGTGATTTGGAGTGTGCAACAGTCTGGCAAGTTGGAACAGCCAGTAAGCGGTGTTTTCTGCTACGACACTAATTGTCTGGGACAAATAGCTTGATAGATTTTTCTATGCATATCAGGAACATCAATAGTCCCCCTAAGAATTTTAAATATTACAGACATCTGATAGCGCGACCTACTTCTAAAGAATTGAAACTTAAGCAATCCAACAGGAATTTAGTGGGGTACAAGAAAGGATAAAATCCGTACAAGTGCTTGTAAAGGTATCTTGCTTTTTGAACTTTTGCTAAAGCTAACGCATACTGTTTCTCAAAAGCTTGATAACGTGTGGGTTGTGGAAGTCACGACAGTTCCTTAAAACAAAACACAACGCGCCATCGAGCCGGGCCTGGTCCTTACCGGACGGCTACCCATGGCTCACCGTCCGCAAGCCCACGCCTACTGTGGCCGGGAATCGACTCTCGATTACCGATGCCCAGGACGTCTCCTACAGCCGACATTCAGACTATCTTTGTTTTGCAGAAAAGAGCTGTTCGATGCATTTTTAAATTAAGTCCGAGACCATCTCTCAGTGAGAAATTTAAGGAGATTAATATAATGACTTTGCCTTCTCAGTACATTTTTGAAAATCTTTTATATGCCCATAAAATCATTAAATTGTTTAAAAAACACAGTGATATCCACAATATAAATACTAGGAACAAACACAAATTTGTTGTACCTCCAACAAGGCTCAAGAAAATAGGTGGCTCATTCAGGTGTCAATGTATACGCTTTTATAATAAACTTCCAAGCCACGTTCAAGATCTGAGCCTTAATATATTCAAATAATTCATTAAACGCAAGTTGTGTCAGAAAGCTTTGTATACCGTTAAAGATTATATTGAGGACAAAAAGGCTTGGGAATTTACTGCTCCAAATTTTCTTTTTTCTCTTTTTATTTTTACATACTGAATGTTGACATGAATATTTACTTTGTAAAGTATTATATTATTTTAATTTATTGTGAATGTGAAGACTGTAGGCCATTGCTTTTTTTGTTTGTTTTATTTTTTCTCTCAGTTATTTTTAATCATGGTCTGGCAGTTTGAGTAATTTATACGGCCTACCCCAATGTCCTTTCTTTGGTATTGTTCGTCGAATCGTTGAGCTCCTTAAGTTCTGAGTTGAGCTGTGCGATTACTGACAAATGCGTGCACTGACTGGACAGGTCCTCTCAATCTGTGTGGTTATTTCATCAAAAGACCATTTCAGACACCAATCTACATGGTCTTCACATGAAGTGACCAAGATTATGTCTGGACTTTATAAGAGACTGTGACCTCTGAGTTTGTTTCGGCCTTTCTTCTCAGAGTAGTCAGATAGGAAACGCCGACCTCATCTAGTTTAAAAAAAAAACATGATTGACTTGTAAGAGGGCTAGGGGCATGAGGGTGCACAGATTTCCTCTCCCTCACGCGTTCCGGCGCCTCCTTCGCGAACATTACTGCTTCGCAGAAGGAGGTGACGGCTTTCCATGCACTCTCGCTCTGTACCATGCATGGTCTGGCCCAAGGCCGGACGCGAGTTTTCGATTCTTGAGTTAAGTAATTTAATAAAAAATATTCAGGAGTTTTTATATCTTCCCTATAAATAGTAATGGGCTCGCCCCGTAATACTTACGGTATTAACAACAAAACTCAAAAAATATGTAATTATGTTTTAATTTACAACAAACGTGCGCGTTAACGTTAACAACATACGGCTTATGCAATCTTTCTAAAAGATCTGGTGATGATTTATTCTCTTACGGGATCTTTCAAACACCAAACGACACCCCAGGGAAAAAAGGGATGTCATACCTCTTTCGACCCGAAACCAAACGTTAACTGTGAGGAAAATCCTGCAAAAAAATAAACATTTCTTTAACAGGAAATAGTTTTTTTCGGGTCCCATAACTGGCCCTCAATATTGGACGTAACGCCCAAACTAAGTGTTTATGGGACCCTTCTGAACAGTTTATTATGACTTCGAGGTCAGTTGAGACTCGCACCTATCATTAACATAAACTAGTGTATTCAATTGCGTAAGATGGTTCCGATGTCACCCTGGCCGCTTGTTTATATTAGGCAGTTAGGATATAAGTAGGTGCATTCAAAGATTATCTTTATGATTTGGGTTACTATTACTGTAGGTTCTTGTTTAGGGTCCGTTCAGACCAAGCGGAAAAGTCCTCGCGGACTTTACTGGCTGTATTGAATATAGGATCGTATTACGATAGTCTTTTTTTTTGGATGGGAAATCATCAAATAACTTCTCCCGCTCTGGGTGGAGCGGGAGGGCGTGTCAGACTTCTACTGACTAAAACCCACGTGTGTTCCTACAGTTGCCTGTGCCAGGGCCACGGTAACTCTTTCGAACAACCCACAACCCTGGCGAGGTATTACGATATCCTAAAGTATAAAATTCTCAGTCGGCTCGGGTCGAGCCGACTGTGTGGACGTTCATACAACTTTTTACTTTAGTCTATGGTAATACGGTCATATTTTCAATGGCGCCAGTAAAATCCACGAGGATTTTCCACTTTGTCTGAACGGACGCTTAGGGTTCCGTACCCGAAGGGTACCAAACGGAACCCTATTACTAAGCCTCAGCTGCAATTTTTTAATTTTCAATTAACTACTAATCTTCGTGTTTTAAAATGTTTCAATGGACTATTACTGTGCTCGTTATATTTTAATGTCGTACATCTAGATCCACATTGTTTAGGTATAGAAATAGGTTCTGTATTTATTTCAAAATTTTAGGCTCAGTAGTTTTGGAGATAAGGGGGGAGGATGGTTAATGTTTGTCTATTTTCTTACATAACTTTTTTAAACATTAATTAAAAAATATAAAAAAATATATATTTGAAACCCTCACAGTACGCCCTTTCATATGTCAGACGGTACAGTTTCCAAAACATCTTTTTTTTAATTTTCTTATTTGCCCCAAAAGTGGATCGCCATGATCAAAATTCATTTATTTACGTTACACGTCCGTTGGCTCACAGAAATTCACACTTGTATCAAATTGGCTGTGACAGACAGACGGACAGAGAGACAGTCACACGAGTGATCCTATAAGGGTTCCGTTTTTTATTTTTGAGGCACGGAACCCTAAAAGACATGGTTTCGTTGAACGCTCTTTTAAGAAGGTACCTAACTACTCTCTTAATCATTTATCCACGTACCACTACAACACGCTGGTTCTGGAACGAAAATCAACACAAAAATTAGCTAACAAGTTTGCAAACGCATGTCTACAGCCGGCTGTGATTGTTTTACTGAATTAATTATCAACAGTCAATTAGAAAACTTGATATGTGATTAATTTTGATACGTCATTGATTTTGAATTTGTTTCGCCATTTCTTCTCAAGGGTAGTCACATAGGAAATGTCGACTCCATCTAGCTTATATTTTTTCGTAATATGACGTGCAAAAGTCATTCCGATATCCCATTTACAGAATAAACGATTTCATTTCATTTCATTTATGTTCCAGAAACCTGGCGTAAATATTTCAAAAAATATTATAAAGCGTCTTATAGTTTTCAAATATAAAGTTACGTACTTACTTATCCTTATAAGTAAGTACGTAACTTTTCCAGAGCAACAACGAATATGACTTCTACAATTTCGCTACACAGCATGTCCCGAAAAGGAAGTCATTTCGACTGTGACTTGGTGGGTGGTGTTAATTTAGGAGCACCCTATGCATAATGTATGGCGTGAGGCCGTCCCTGTGTGAAATGAGGTGGCGTTATTAAACGATAAACCCAAGTTATGTGAGGAAGCGGGAAAACTGTGAGGGTTTTTTTTTATATATTAGTAGTAATGTGGTAGTATTTCTATTAATCCCTACAACAACGGCAAAGTAGATGATGATCGTCTGCTTTGCTTTTTTCCCAACTTTATTGGGGTCGGCTTTAAATAAACTTTATTGTTTCTTTTTATTTCCTGGTTGTAAAAATGTCTGACGTCATGATTCTTGTTTAATTTTGAATTAAAACTTATAAAGTATCTTCACGCCTGTATTCTTAGAGGGGTTGGACAGGGTTCTATAGTAACACTGACATTCCACCAACAACAATGGGTGAGCATATTGCCATTAGCTGGGCACAAATCCAAACTACGGCTACTGGGAAAATACCTAATGAAAACACCTAATAACACTTTTCCCTAGCTGGCAATCAAACCTTACGTTCAGCAGTCACAGTTGCGAATACTAGACCAACGAAGCGGTTAAATTAAAATAATCATTAAAAAAAAACTTCGCTCATTTGTCGAATTTATGGTATCCTATATAACTGGCCATTTCTCACTTAAAAAGCAAAATTATCATGATGTACGAAGGAAGGAAACGCCTGTGATTGGTTGGATTCCGGTGACTTGTGACATGGCGCAGTTCCGATTGACGCTGACATACGCACTACGCAGTGAACGTGTAAATATCCAAAAAAAGAAAGGAAAATATTTAAACGATACTCTAAAAACTTACTGAACTTCTTATGATGGACTAGGGTACCCAGACCAAACGGGTTAGGTTAAGGTAGAACTGTCAACAACCACGCGCGAGCTGAATTGGTCGCAGGAACTAAGCTGGGCACCCCGACCAAACGGGTTAGGTTAAGATAGGACTGTGAACATCCGCGCGCGAGCCGAGCGAGCGAAGACAACGATGTCACGGTAGCGGTGAGCGCTATATACATTATCCAAGTTGGTCGCAGTTACATTGCTATTTGGTGTTTTTAGGACTCCAAAATAGGAATTATTTGAGGTTTACAAAAAAAAAGGCGCAATCATTATATTAGTGTTCAATAATCTTTTTAGGAGCGCATAGCATAATTAACCAGCCTTGTTCCCAATGCTGGACACAGACCTCGTCTGTCTGAGAGAGAGGAGGTCGTAATCCGGTAGATGTCACAAATGTCATTTGTCGAATTTTTGGTTCTAGGACATGCCAGATTCCTCACGACGTTTTCCTTCACTGTTTTGAGAGCAGTGGTGATGAAATAATTTACACAAAGTAAAGCGCCGGTCAGGGTTCGAACCCACGACCTACAACTCGAATGTTGCGGCCGTTACCACTGGGCTACCACTACTCTGTTAGTGTTCAAGAATTAATATAGGTTCGATTAAATACATGCCGAAAAGACATTCGTACTTTAACAAAAAACCATTTTACAAAAAAAAAAAAAAAAAACTATCGACTTCCAAAATAAAACACTGCTGAGTTTAAAATAACTTTAATTTCGGAATGATACCAACATCATTGGATTTTTCACTTTTTCATATTGCTTTTTTCCGATGCAGGGAAGTTCATTGTCGAGTTCTCCTAGTAAGAACCAGAAGAACTGGAGCTCATGGTAAAGTCACCATCAGCTCCACTTCACCATATGCATTGTGACGAGCATAAATGACTTAGTAACCATAATTATTAAAGTAATCGAATCGCAACCCGTGAAATTCTTATTATGGAGTAGTTCCAGTGGCCATTTGTGGTCTTCATCATCAGTTCGTTCCACTTAACTAATCGGTGCTTTCCGAGCAAATGCACGAGTTATTATAAAAAATACCCAAATCGCTATAGGTGTGCCTAGAAAATTTTGAGATTTTTTTTCGATATCCATGAGAACTCCTCATCAGATTCTGACTTAGTGACAATGGGCCCCCTTCGACATCAAACGAAAAAAGATTTTTTTAAATCGGTCTACAATTGAGGGAGAAATCGGTGAAAATATTTTTTTTTTTTAAATATACACTCGAACATCCTCCTCTTTTCTTTTTGGATGTCGGTTAAAATCTGAGTTTGAAACTGAAATAAAATGTAATGAAACAATTTCTGATAAATTCAGTTCACGAAAATGAAAAAGGAAATGACATTTCTTGTAGAGTTGTTAGAAGTGGCCCCAAATCAAACAAACTTCTATACTATATCCCGTCCATTTTATTGTGGAACAAGTTTCTACATTCACATTGAAGTGTTCTCGTTTCGGGTCAATTCATGCTGTAGAAACTGACATCGCTGACCTATATGAAATATCTTAGATAAAAAATATTCCTGAATTGTATCAGTTTGAAACTTTTTAATAAAAGGTTCGAAAAACCAGTGTTTAGTGAATTTGAATAGTGTGCTACGAAGTTATCTCACGAAAGATTAAAAAACCTAAAAGTTTTTAAAACAGTTTTCACTAAAAAAGTTTCCACATTCCACCACGCTACGCGTCCTCGTTGACATGATATTTGGCTTTATCGTCGTATTCCCTTCTATTTTTATTAAAACATAATTTAGAGAGAACCTTGAGGTTAACAGATTCCCTGTGCTAAAAGAAGTAGAAAATCTATAGTGACTACCAGAAAAATACGACATCGCACAGAAGTGCTCTTTTATTCAAATTATGGCACGGAATAGGCATAACAAACAACTACGTTTCCAGCTACACTCGATAATAATATTATCGTAATTACCAACCTTAATATTGTACGAGTGGCACGATCGTACAAGCTATACATAAGCCAGTTTCTGTAGTCAAATATTCCTTAAGACAGTAAACACAAATGTTGGATATAACAATAACGCTAATTTCAATCTGGTACCGGACGATTTCGAAATAACAAATAGGGGGAAGGGTGTTGAATGTAAAACAGTTAATTTTATAGAGATGCTCTGATCGCGGGAGAAGCTAATTAGTTCTGTTCTTAGGAAAAACGAAAACCAAGCAGACTGTAAATATCTACTTTTGATAATATTACGATATTTGGCAGCTGGATGAGAGTTGCCGAGAATCAAGCTGAATGGCGAGCAATATGTGGTTTTTGTTCAACTTGGGATACGTGTAACTAATGAATTGCGATGCTTGTAATTAATGAAAATTGTATTAAAGTAAGTGGTTTTATTTATGTTTCGTGATAAGAATAAACAAAACATGCATTTTAAACCATAAAACATATAGGACATTGCTTGTTTTTCTAACAAGAGCAATTTCCTTGAAAAATTTCCAAACCATGTCTTTGTTCGTCTTTACAACCATGTTTAGAAATGTAAACAATCATACATTCAAACGAAATGCACATTAAATTAAAGCCCTACTCACTAGCATTCTAAAAAACATTAATCGGTCACAGAATTTCAAGATATGACGCCGCAAATCGGGTTTGTTTACAAACAGACCGCGCGCGAGCGAGCGCCGCGCGCGAGTCTGTCGACGGGAAATCTTCGAGGTATGAATTTCATACCAGAAACATATGACGGCCAAAAAAGTCTGGGGTAATTTTTCATACCAAAATCGGGTGAGCGGATATCCAACAGAGGACTGCTATAGGCAGATGAGAATGATAATGATGATGACAATGTAGGTCAAAATTTGGTATTAAGGATTATGTAAGTGGTTTATAAAAATGTAAGAACGGGTTTTTTTTAATGTCAATTAATCTGCCTAGCCTTTTCCCAACTATGTTGGGGTCGGCTTCCAGTCTAATCGTATGCAGCTGAATACCAGTATTTTACATGGAGCGACTACCTATCTGTCCTCCACAACCTAGAAACTGGGTAATACGATACCCCTTGGTAAGACTGGTTGTCAAACTTTCGGGCTTCTGACTCCTCCGTAACGACTGTCAAAGATCCACGAATGACAGCTGGGACCAACGGCTTAACGTGCTTTCCGAGACATGGAGGAGTCTCGGTATACAAGGTTTAATTTAAAAAGCGCGCAACCACCTCTTAAGGGGTCATCGTACTCATCATTATGAACAACTTTTACTATAGGACCAAACCTGAAATCGCGAAACAAAAATCAGCTGTTCAGTACATTTATGGTCGCATAATTGGTCAAAATTTACTTGAACAGCTAATTTTTTTCGCGATTTCAGGTTCGGTTCCATAGTAAAAGTTGTTCATAATGATGAGTAAAATGACCCCTTAAGAGGTTGTGCGTTATTTAAGTTACACCTTGTATAAAGATGGTCACCCATCCACGGACCAACCCCGGCAAGCAGAGCTTAACCTGATGGATCGACCCGTGCGGCTGTTATTACTTAGCCACGAGCTCCTTTTTTTTAATGTCATTGCTGTCATTATTATGGAAGAAAAGGAAGAGAATTTGGTTTCAATGTAACATAAAATCTTAATAACATACAAACACAAACACATAACATTAGTTTCCCTGATGGGATCGGCAGAGGTTCATCTATACTGCCGTCATAAAGAAAAAGGACGCTTTTACAGAAATAATGAAATAGAGAAAAAAATATATTTTGTCCTTTTTTAAAACACAAAATACAAAAGCAGATGCGTCATAATTTAATAGTAAGAATTATTAGGTTTTCGTTAAGTTTACGCCAATATGAAATACTGGTAGATGCGTTTTTTTTTACCTTATGATGACGGTATAGTACACACACATTTCACTCCAGTCATCCAAATTAATTCTTGTAACGTTATAATAACAAATCCTACATAACGTTACGAAACTATGTCTTTATGTCGCCCTAACTGGACCAGAAACAGCAAAGCGTGTAATATAGGAGATAATCTTTTGAACAGCAAAACTTATAAAGTAACCCTTGACCGCTATAAAATTTTATTGTCGAGGTTCCGCTAAACGGCAATTGAGATTTTCGATCAAATTTGAAGTGTTGAAGTTTTGTTACAGATATGAAAAGGGAATATTGGAAGGAGTCCTTTATATTTTAAATAGAGACCCGCCCCTCCTGCTTCGCACATATTTTGGACTTGAGAAGACATTGAGATTTCTTTACTATATAGGGTGTATGGAAGCTGGGTGCAAAGCCTTAATTTTAAATGCAAAGTAAATAAAAACTCTTTAGCAAAATACATATAAAACCGACTTCCAAAACAAAACACTACAAAGTGAAAAATAACTTTAATTTTGGTAGTCGGTGTCTTGGGTTTTGTATTTTCGTTTTTTGCCACCGACTTCCGAAATTAAAGTTATTTTACTTTGTTTTGGAAGTCGGTTTTATTTTTTGCTAAAAAGTTTTTATTCTTCACTTTTTAGTTGTGGTACCTACCCCACACAAATTCTAATACCACTACCTGCTATGTAAATAACAATGATAGGAAGTTATTAAAAACATCATCAACATAAACTAAGTGGGAAAAATACGCATTATTGAAGCTAACTAAAAAACTACTGAAACAAAGTTATTAAAATTTATATGGGACCACCTAGGAAGTCTTTCAAACAAAAAATAATTTTCCAAATCGGTCCGTACGTCTTTGAGTAATCGCGTAACAAACATACAGACAAATTGAGAACCTCCTCCTTTTTGAAGTCGGTTAAAAATAACGTAGTATTGTATATCTGTGATAATACTGAGGCAAAAATTAAAAAAAAAAAACCGGCCAAGTGCGTGTCGGACTGCGCACAATGAAGGATTCCATAGTTGGGATGAATTGATCCCAAGAACAAACATAACATTGTAGTTGAAAAACATGTTCTCCTATACATTCCAACTGCAAATGTAAGTTTGTACTCACAATATTAATAATAATAATAATAACCTGGGACATTATTCACACACGGTCATCTGAAACCAAACTAAGCAGAGCTTGTACTATGGAAACCAGATAACTGATATACTACATATACTACTTTTTTTTTGTAAATACATACTTATATAGATAATTACACCCAGACTCAGAACAAACAGACATGTTCATGCATACAAATGTTTGTCCTGGATGGGAATCGAACCCACGACCTGCGGCATGGTGGTGTCTTAACCAACCACGCCAACGGGCCTGTCAAGAACCTAATTAAGAGTTACCATGTTATTTTAAGACCATAGACTTAGGTATAGAAATATTTTCTGTATTTTTTTTTCAATATTTCACAAAAGCTCACTAGTTTCGGAGATAAGGGGGGGAATGGTCAATTTGCTTAAATAACTTTAAAACAGATTATTTTAAAATTATTAAAAAAATATATATTTGAGACCCTCACAGTAGGGTGTTTCTCCGTTTTTGCTAAAAACACATCATTAGTGGCATATGATTTTTTTTCTTTCTGAATACAATAAATTAAAAAACACTGACTGTTTTGCTAAAAAATTATGATGGGCTGAACTTGAAGGTGCATTATTCAATATATGCATATACCTCGCTACATATTTGCAAACATTGATGCGACTAATGACGTTTTTTTTTTTGTGACAAAGTTTTAGGTTAAACAAAAATATTGTTTTTTTAAACAAATGTATTTGATTTTGTTTTTACTTATCCTATTTGGGCGGTTATTAGTTTAAAATTATCGTCAAGTACTTTTTTCATTCCGTCGCTTGTATAAATTGCGACACCAAGACTTTAAGTGGTAGTGTTTGGAAACGGAGGTGAATGACGATTTGCGTGATGTTTTGTTAGTTTTCTTTGTTTTCGACAGGTATATGCATACGTTGAATAATGCGCCTTCAAGTTCATCCCATGAGAGCTATTTAGCAAATCAGCCTCAGTGTTAAATTGTTTCCAGAAAAAACATATGCCACTGGAAATTGTGTCTCGCCAAAACGGAGAAACACCCAGCAAGCCCTTTTATTTGATATGTCAGACGGTACAGTTTACAAAACTTTTTTTTTTCTTATTTGCCACCAAAATTGACCGTCATATTCAAAATTCATTTATTTACGTTACACGACCGTATTTGGGTCACAGAAATTCATAGGTGTACTAAATTTCAATATAATCGGTCCATCAGAGGACCGTGTGTGAAATATTCCAGGATATTATTATTAGATTCGGAGCAAATTGGCTATGACAGCCGGACAGACAGACAAACAGACACACGAGTGATCCTATAAAGGTTTCGTTTTATATTTTGAGGTACGGAACCCTAAAAACATACTTCGTCTAAGAAATGTATGGCTCAAAATGCTCTAAATAGTGTCTTTGCAACCAGCTTCCAAACATCCTATATATCATGTAATATTAATGGATTTATATACATACAAACCTTCTGGAATAAATTCTCTAAATGATGGTGCAAATCACAACAGAATCCGTTGCGAAGCTTAGAAGAACAACGCGGTCGCACAGATAGACACAACAAGATCTCTATGGTGTGGTAAAATTCTGTAAATATTCATTCATGTTTCGTTCATATTCATTCATATTTTAATTTATTCACTGGAAGTTTTGTCTTTTCTTTTTTTAAATGTAATCATATAGGTAGTAATTCCAAGTATAGCCAATATTTTTAAATTTTTGAAGAATTATGAAACCTATACCATTACTGTTAAAGCTTTAAAAATCTTTGCTCAAACATGAACGTGCGGAGTAATCGTAACGTAAATTCGATTTATTTTAAAATTAGAAATACTGGTTGCGCACATAATATTTTGTAGTTTTAAGACTTTATTCATATCTATCGATACTAATCGTGCTTGTCGCAAAAATTTTAACCAAAACTGTATAACAAAAAAGTTGTATTTTCGATTAAAAAATCGTTCGAATATACGTTCGTACTAGGGTATAAAGTTTAGTACAAGAATTAATTCAAAATGGTCCAAAGTACTAATTGGCTATCTACAATTGTACTTAGTTAGATCTAAATGGTTAGGAAAGCTTTAGAGAAAGATTTAAGTTAGCATTAACTTACTGAAACTTTGGATTACTTTAATTAACTTAGTTTGGTGATAAGTAAAGAGAGTTTTATTCCATGAGCCGACGAGAGGTCTATACTCAATTGTGTTAAACTCATATTAACTGAGACATTATCATCTCAGTCCTATAAAAAAACAAAAAAAAAGAAACGAAAATTTAATGTATTTTTTCTTATTTCAGCGTTATTTAGATTGTTTGAAAAATATTAGATGCTAAAAAGTAATGTATTTTAAACTAGGTGGAGGACTAAGAAATGTGGCATGCGGTTTTGAACAGGCTGAGTTAACTACAAATTATAGCACAGTATTATTACCAGACAAAAAGGAAGAGGTTACAAAGTCGACAGTTATTTGCTACGCGTACATAGAATATTTTTTTTTTAACTTAACTTACAGCTGTTCTGCTAGGGAGTTGGTTGCGCCACTTCCTCTTCCCATCTAAAGCACTAAGAAGTGGTGAAGGGCGGGAGTTTTGTGGGATTGTTTTATGTAATTTTGACGTTCGAAAAGTGCTGATTCTCAGCCTAGTTTGAATAAAATAATGATTTTTTATTTTGATTATTTTTTATGCGTTGGTAACATATACATAGATGATTTAGAACTTACACAGCTATCAGTAATAGGACTAACCCATCTAGAATGGTAGCTATGTACCACCAACACCAACCACAATTCTCAAACAATTACTTAAATACGAAGTGAAGCTAACTTGCGAAACTATATCCAAAGAAAACACTTCAATAATTAGACAAAGTATTGGATCATGCGATCGGTCAAAGTCATCAGTTAATTACGTGTCGCCCTCTCGACAATCGAGTGATGTCACCAGAGAATAATGTTTATTTTGGACGATACAAAACAAGGGCGTATTATTGTATAGAACAAGCCCAATGGAATTTCCCATCTGCAAAATTGACGTCATCGATACAAACTTTCATTCCCTGTATGACCTCTTTCATCATCACTCTCTTGTCCTTATCCCAATTTATTTGGGGTCGGAGCAACATGTCTTTTCCTTCCATACTTCTCTATTAGTCATCATCTCAGTAGTCGCTCCCTTTCTAGCCATATCAACTTTCACAGAGCTCATCCATCGTTTCTTTGGCCTTCCCCCATACTCGAAACTTTCCTCACGACATCTTTAAGGGATGAATTCTGTGGTGTCAAAGTAAAAGGGGATAAGTCAATAAACACAACTTTTCAGCAGGTAAACTTAGCTTTTTATACTTTTTTAGTATTTTGGTGTTTTTGACAAAACTCCATTTGTAATTTGAGTTTTACGAAATTGTAACACAAATACTGACTTATCTACTTTTTACCTTATTATTTATTCATGTTTAGTATCGAATTATGCAAATAACCCGTTTTTCAATATTTATGACTTATCCCCTTTTACCTTAACACCACAGAATTTTAAAAAATTCTTCCTGCCTTCCATCCTTGCTCGCTTGCGTTATAATAGGTTGGGGAAAAAGTTTCTTCGCATTTTTTAAGAAAATTGAAAACATTTTTTAATATAGTTTATTTACATTTAACTAAAGTATGTAGGTACCATTTTGTTCGATAACTTTTTGCCATCTTGTAGGTAGGGACATGATCCCATTGCTATAGAAAGTTTGGGACTTCTGGTCAAAATACCGCGACAAGTGGTTTTGGCAGTCCTCTCGTGATGTTAACCTGACACTGCCTAAAGAATTCTGAAGACCGAAACAGGTGGAAATCTGAAGGTGCAAGGTCAGGACTATACGGCGGATGCATTAACACCTCCCAGCCAAACTCTCTTAATTTTTGCTGAGTGGCTAAAGATGTGTGAGGTCTAGCGTTATCATGATGAAAAACCACACCCTTTCTGTTGATTAATTCCGGCCGCTTTCTCTCAACTTCTTGCTTTAATCTCATCAGTTGTTCGCAGTAGAGTTCAGAATCGATGGTCCTGTCTGGTGGTAACATCTCATAATGAATAATGCCCTTCCAATCCCACCACACACACAGCATCACCTTGTTGCGAGTTAACCCGGGTTTCGCCACAGTCTGTGAAGCCTGACCGGCCTTTGACCACGACCTTTTTCGCACGTTCTTGTCATACGTGATCCACTTTTCATCCCAGTTATCAGCTTCTTCAAAAATGGTTCGGTTTCATTGCGTCGTAATAAAGAATCACAAATGAGTACACGGTTCATTAGGTTTCTTTCAGTGAACTCGTGAGGTACCCAAATGTCGAGCTTTTTGTGTACCCAGTTTTTTTTCAAATGCGCCAAAACTGTTTTGTGGTCAATTTCCAGTTTTTCAGCTACGTCTTAACTACTGATATGCCGATCTTGCTCCACTTTTTCAAAAATGGCATCCATTTTATCCGTAATAGGGCGAGCAGAGCGACGTGCATCTTTGACATCAAAATATCCGGATTGAAAACGCTTAAACCAAATTTGTGCTACTCTCACATACACTACACTAGGTCCATAAACATCGCAAATTTTTTTCGCGGCTTGCGTTGCATTTTTACTTTTTTTGTAGTAAAATTTTAAAATGTATCGAATTTCTTCATTAGATTCACTCATCTTGACGGTACGAAAAACAAATGAAAATCACACATTTTCCTAATTTGAATTTGGAATTATGTTCTTTAAAATTTAAACTTTCAATGATACCAAAACCATATACAAATAGTATAGCCAAAGAGATTTTATTACAAGTTCATACATACTATAATGCGAAAAGACTTTTTCCCCAACCTAATATGTATTAGGAGCTCTTGTACAAAATTACATGATTCTTGAGCCAGTGAGTGAATTTGAGGTTTTTATTTACAAGAGAAGATAGTTTGACTTTGGGCAGTATTGATACATCCAGTCTGTTGGTATCTACCAACGTTATTGGTAAATTACAAAATATGTTGTGTTCTGTGTCACCCTTTTATTTTACGTAAGTATGTAATTTATGGTGTAATTATCTATACAAGGTGTAACTTAAATAATTCACCACCTCTTAAGGGGTCATTGTACTCACTCTCTCACACTCTAACTTTGAAGAGATTCGGGTTGTAAGCGTTGTAAATTCGGGTTATAAGTTGTTCATAATGATGAATACAATGACCCCTTAAGAAATTGTGCGTTATTTAAGTTACACTTTGTATAAGTATGTATTTACAAAAAAAAAAGTATTATAAATGTAGTATATCAGTTATCTGGTTTCCATAGTACAAGATCTGCTTAGTTTGGGATCAGATGACCGTGTGTGAATAATGTCCCAGGATATTATTATATATTTTATTATATACTAGCTGACACGACAAACGTTGTCCTGTCAAAATTTCAATAATTCATACAAAATTCTCGTACAAAATACACTTTAAGTTTTCCCGAATTTTCCAATTTTCCCAGCAACTTTTAAAACAATTTCTTTTATACAAATCTTGTCCTGATAATTACAAACACAACAAAAAAAGAATGACAGGCCCGTTGGCGTGGTTGGTTAAGATACCACCTATCATGCCGCAGGTCGTGGGTTCGATTCCCATCCAGGACAAACATTTGTGTGCATGAACATGTCTGTTTGTCCTGAGTCTGTGTGTAATTATCTATATAAGTACGTATTTACAAAAAAAAAGTAGTATATGTAGTATATCAGTTATCTGGTTTTCATAGTACAAGCTCTGCTTAGTTTGGGATCAGATGGCCGTGTGTGAATAATGTCCTAGGTTATTATTATTATTATTCAATTTGGTGCAGTCGTTCGGAAGTTATGTGCGTAATACGTACATTTCGGCGATTCATTTTATATACCTATATAGATTATATTAGTTTAAAAATGCTTTTTGCGGATAAACTTGTTCATTGATATAATAACATAGCGTCACGCCTCGTTTCCAAAAAGGGTTGGGCAGAGGTTAATTGATATAATATAATAATAATAATAATAAACTGTCTATCAGACATATTACTTCTGGGTGTTCTCGTTTAGCTAACGGCGAGTATTTGCACAGGCATAATCAAGTAGCCAGGATTATCCATCAGCAACTTGCTCTGAAATACGGCCTTGTGGACTCTGAGGTACCGTATTACAGGTATGTGCCCGACCCAGTTCTCGAGAATGACCATGTCACGATATACTGGGATCGATCTATTATCACTGACAGGACTATTGTAGCCAATAAGCCTGATATAGTGGTAATAGATCGATCAGTGCGCCGCACAATGATAATCGATGTCACTATCCCGCATGACGAGAACCTCGTGAAGGCTGAGAAGGAGAAACAATTGAAGTATCTCGACTTAGCCCACGAGGTTGTCGCTATGTGGAATGTGGACTCGGCAATCATTGTGCCGATAGTCGTTACGGTCAATGGCCTTATCGCTAAGAGCCTCGACCAACATCTCAAGAGGCTCTCGTTGGGTGGCTGGGTGAAGGGCCTGATTCAGAAGGCAGTACTCCTTGATACGGCGCGTATTGTGAGGAGGTTCCTGTCTCTGGGACCCTAACCACCGGTAGCTTGGACCCTGTTCCCCATGCCGGTGGATTTCTATTTTTTATATTTTTAAATGTTTTTTTTTTTAATTCTAATATTTAAAAATATAACTTATATGTAAAAAAAATGAATAAAGGAGATAATAATAATAATATCCTAGAACATTGTTCACACACGGTCATCTGATCCCAAACTAAGCAGAGCTTGTACTATGGAAACCAGATAACTGATAAACTACATACACTACTTTTTTTTTTTTTGTAAATACATACTTATATAGATAATTACACCCAGACTCAGGACAAACAGACATGTTCATGCACACAAATGTTTGTCCTGGATGGGAATCAAACCCACGACCAGCGGCATGGCAGGTGGTATCTTAACCAACCACGCCATCTGGCCTGTCAATATTATCTTAAAAACCAGACAAGTACGAGTTGAACTCGCGTGGAGAGGGTTCCGTACGATGAATAGATTATCCCAAGAACGAACTTAACATTGTAGTTGAAAAACAAGTTCTCCCATACATTCCAACTACAAATGTAAGTTTGTACGCACAATATTGAAATATTTACCATGTTATTTTAAGACCATAGACTTTTTATTGGTTTTCTGTTACCTATCTATAAGTAAAGAACTATTTTCTATATACTTATTTTTCGATTTTTTTTTTAAATTATCGCGTTTCTGTTTCGTTTTGACACTTTGGCACACAATGACGTAGTGAATTGACTTGAATATGGAAAGATTCCATACGTAAGTCAATCGCGGCAAGCGTAGCGTGCGGCTGTTATTACTTAGGGTTTTAGCCTTAATAGCTCCTTTATATTAAAAATCGTTAAATCAAAACACAAACTGTGCGGAAGCAAAAACATTGTTGAGCTCAATTTAAGCTCAATTTAATATAGGAAGTACTAAAACGAGTTCTAACGAACCAAAATTTATTGTATCGTCTGATAAATTACATAGCAAATAATTTGCTTTCAAACAATTTGTCGAACAAGAAAGATATGGCGATAAATTGAACCAATTAATTAGAAGGATAGAAAACTCTTTAAGATAAAATATCTTATATCACGTTTAATTTATCGACAATATCAAGCTTCTTAAGTACTTAATAAAATATTTGGTTATTATCTCAAATTCTCATGAACGGCCTCGTTAATTTAGAACGGGTTAAGAAAATTCCAAACTTAACATTTTCTAATAATTTAGTTAATTTATAAATTTTGTCTGGCATAATAATAATTATTATAATATGGTTTTTCTCCTTTGCGCGCTCACAGACAACATTAAAGATCCATTATCGTGAAAATTGGCTAAACTTCTTACTGGCTGGCTGTCTCCTCAGCGCCACTTTTGTGTTAAAAATTGGGTGACAAAATGGATCTCCCAAATGCGGTTAAACTGTACTTTTAAAACAGGTTTAGCCGATACCCCAGAAAAAAGCTTAAACATCATGCAAATTAGTTTACGAGTAAACTTCAGTTTCTTTTCTTTTTTGGCCGTAAGTCTGAAGTAAGTTAACCTAACCCACCTGACTTTTTGGTTTATGAAAAACGCAGATTTTCAGTAAAAATCTCACCGTGAAAACTTAGATGAAGTGAGCTGTCATTCCATCTATCTATCTATTCTGTAAAAATCTCACCGTGAAAACTTCAATAGTGTCAATGCCTAGCGACAAGTGGAATAACAGCTCACTTCAAGGTCACTTCTCCTAAGTCTTCACACAGATTGAGATTGTAACAGAATAGACTAGCTAGGGATTGACGCTATTGACAGCTCACTCCACGCTCACCTCACCTAAGTTTTCACGGTGAGATTTGTACAGAATAGCACTGCAGTGGCGTAGCAGGAAAGAGGCTTTTGCCTTCCAGTAAGATGAATACATAACGTGGATACATACGGTTGGCAGATTGGCAGACAATAGCCAGGTCGACCTACAAAAGATCGCGGGGAGGACTGAGACGAGTCTAGCACAGACAAGGGAAGCATGGCACAAAAGGAGGAGGCCTATCTACTCAGCAGTGGGTGATAATAAAGTAGCATTTTTTTTTCTCTCGTACTTGGCAAAGCTGTCTCCGAACTCCGAGCTATCTTCCTCTAGACTCATCGACGTGTGTATTCTTCCCATCCTCACGTACGGTTCTCAAACATGGCCTTTGACAATTCAGCAGAGGTCCACGCTCGAGGTTTGCCAGAGAGCTATGGAACGAAGTATTCTGAGTATCAAACTTATGGACCGGGTTAAGAATACAACGATCCGTTCCATCACTAAAATAACTGATGTCACTCGGAAAGCTGCCACGCTTAAATGGAATTGGGCTGGGCACATCTGCCGCATGTCAGACGATCAATGGGCCAAACTTACGACCCAGTTGGTCCCGCTTAATGGCAAGCGACATCGCGGCAGGCCCAGATGGAGATGGCGGGATGAGCTGGACTCCTTTAATAAAGATTGGTCCTTGGCAGCTCTGGACAGAGAGAGGTGGAAAGAGAGTAGGGAGGCCTTTGCCCAGCACTGGGACAATAAAGGCTAATAATAACTGGCGCAGCTACTTTTATGCGCATGTCACCGTAAAACAATTATAACAACCAGTGCTCAAGGCAATAATGGTTCTGACGTAATACATGTAGAATGTTAATTAATATTGACGACGAAAAGATGGCAAAATTATTAAATCAGTTTGCCAAAGTAATAATTAGCTTTTACAAGTCAGCCCCAGAGATTATTTGGGTTACAGCCATCTTACAATATCAAATTACGAGTTACAATATAATTTTCGCTTCTAATTTCCTGCTAATTTTAAGATCACCTCAATTTCTCTGGCACGCTTCGACAATTTCAATCTGATGGTTTCTGAGGGGGTTGAAAATGTATTGATCGTTTTTGATATTTGGTTAAGTGTTGCTTTGTGACAGATAACAGTGGGCCTAGAACGAACGCGTGGAGGAAATGTAACGAATCGAATTAAATTGATTTTAAAATTAAAAATACTCGTTTCGCACAATATTTAGTTTTGATACTTTATTCATATCTATGGGTGACACTAAAGTATCCTTGTCGTATTTAAAACCAAAATGGTTCTGTTATAGATTCAACAATCGTCCGAATTTATATTACGTTTACTTTGCACAATCGTGCTAGGGCCTTTTTTCGTAAGTATGTATTGTAAACGTTATCATAATTATGCGGAAAAATAAACCTGAATAGACGAAGCTGATCTAACTGATTTGACCAGCACATACATGAAAGGATCAGACTATTTAGTTTCGATTTGCTTTTAATAATAATCATTCCGGCCGTCACGTCGTGGGCAATCGACCTTAAGGCCGCAATAGCTACACACCGTGAAGATTTGGTCAGATCAGACAGATCTGAAGTTAACACGCTACCGAGCGCACAGTGGCGCCCTCATCGTTTGTTTTGTTATTTCTTTTAATTTAAAAAGAAATAACAAAACAAACGATGAGGGCGCCACTGCGCGCTCGGTAGCGTCTTAAAACTGACCATGAGTAGCCTATGTAAATCGAATGACAGAGACAACTAATCCTGTAAATTAAATCTACTGTTAGGTGAACTTTTCATGCAAACAATAGGTACTACCTTAAGCCCCATTTACACGTTGCAAGCTTCTGGAACGTTTAAGAGCAATAATCCCATGCCATGAAGCACGTTCAATCATTGCCATTTAAGAATTGCATGCAAGTGTTTACACGCGTGCTACATATTTCCATAAAAAGGCATACAATATAATAGAATGCAAGTTTTTCCGTTCAATAAAATTGCATGCGAGTGAACATGGGTCTTACATGGGGCTTTACAGACCAAATCAGCTCTGCTTACTGTACGATGCACATAGGATAGGTAAATCCGATTTTCTGTTTACCGTACACGAATGAACGAATGAATAAACTGAAGTTGGGCTTTACACAGGTAAAACTCAACTTACGCTCAGGTATGTAAGTACATAAGCCTTTTCTAAGTTGTGCTTGTTCTCGTCCCAGCCAATGGTTGCTGGTCAGTTCTCAGTGAGCCTTGACGATTTTTTAAGCGTTAGATGTCTGTAATTTTGTAGTGTTCCTAAACATACTAAGAAAATATCAAATCGCACTGTAAAATGACACATTATACTTTTTAGTTTAGTTCCTACAGTTTGTTGACAAACGGGCCGATACTCCGATAGCCCAACAGATTGATGAGGGACTATAACCACCATCATTTGCCTAGCCTTGTTTCCAGGCTTACCAGATGCAGCTGAATACCAATTTTTAATGCAGCGACTACCTATTTGACCTCTATAACTCAGTTACTGGGTAACACGATACCCCTTGCTGAGACTGGGTGAGTGAATATAACCGCTGTCCGGAAATTATCATAACACATTAATTTTGTACTTGAGCTGTATGGTACTGCGAAGTTTTACAAAGTGTAATTGAAATTTAGTCATCATTATAACGACTTTTACTATGGGATGAAACCTGAAATAGCGATAAAAATCAGGTGCTCCATACATTAATTTTGATCGCATACCTAACTCAACAAAATGTAGGGTATCAGTAGGTACTGTGAGGACTCAAACCTCACGGGAAGAAGCTAAAATAATAAATGATAGCAGGTAAAGCCGTTAGGTATTATATTTTAAATTAAATATATATTTTCTTGGGATAAAAGAGCCCTTCTTAAACGGCAGGCTTATTACGTATCTTGCAGAAGCCTAGCGATACCAAAATTTGCGCAATAATTGCTTTTCAATCGCATGTCAATCTCGAATATCATACATAATATCGATTTGCGATTGAAAAGCAATTATTGCGCAAATTTTGCTATCGCTAGGCTTCTGCAAGATACGTAATACTGGTACCGATCCTCTTGACTTCCTCCTATAACAAATTAGGAATACTTTTTTTTTTCAAAAGTAGATCGATATTTGTTTGAGCGATAGAAATGTCAGCCAGTAAAATATAAGGTTGCCCATTGCATGAAACCTTTATATCAGCTACGCCAACTCTTGAATAAAAGGATTGAAGTGGTCTATCTCCAAATCTCAGAATACAGAACAAACCTCCAAATAAGACTTTTATTCATAACATGGCATTCGAACACTCAGACTAATCCTACCTAAGCCTCCACCAATTGTAAAATGCCTGAGAGAACTTTACTTCTTCTGGGATATACACTAAATAAACAAAATATTCACGTAGAACTCTAATATATTTTATAACACTTTACAATATATCTTTTAATCTAACTAGCCCTATGACCCGTGGCCGCCTCGCTGACATATTCCATTCAACCAATTATTTTTCAGAGACAATGTCAGTCTCTTAATCTATTGTTCATACCCGAGGAGGTTTTATGCCAGAAGACCCCTGGTGTTGAAATCTCTACAGTACTTACTTAACAGCTGTAGATTTATTCTCTGACAGTAAATCTGTTAATCTGCCAGTCTGACTTTTCCTTCGCGATTTCAGGCTCAGTCTCATAGTCAAAGTTGTTCATAATAGTGGGTACAATGATCTCTTGAGGGGTTTTCAGTTATTTCAATTGTAAGAAATCAGTAGAATTGCAGTAACGGCAAGGTATGAGGCCTGTTCTGTTTTGGGAACCAAGTCATTTATGCCCAATTTTAAGAGGATTGTGAAGCTGTAAATTTTCATACAAAAAGAGATAACGTTTTTCTCCCCGTAAACCTAGTTTAATTTTCATATTTTTTAGAAATGTTGTTGGTATAATGAAAACCTAGGTCCGTACGTTTTTATTATAAAGAAATATTGTATACAATATAACTTATTAGCATCTAAATATCTATATTTTTGACATAAAAACATCCTCGAGCGTTTTTATTTTTTTTAATTAAATTAAATTGAATTACTAAAAATGAAAAACGTACAGACCTAGATTAAAGTGTACTGAATGTAATGAGATTAAAATTGTCTCATTTCGTAAAGGTTTAGGGGAGTAAAAACGTTATCGCCCGAAACAATATTTATGTAAATAATTGTGAGAAATGTAGGCAATTGCCTCTAAAAATCGCGCCGCGTATCGGCACTTCACAATCCTCTTAAACGGTGTCGCTTACTCCACCGACACACATCATAGTTGAGCGACGTCGACGCGGAAATCGAAAGGTCGACTGGTAGAAAATGCCTATGGCATTAAGTCCGCCTCTGTACATTTTGTGTGCTTAAAGTATTAAATAAATAAATAAATAAATCGGCAATAACTAAGTTTTCGCGGACCTATTTTGCATCGCTTGTCGGACACACCTTCGGATTACAGAAATCAAAAGAATAGCGTTTCCGTCGTTACATAGTAGGAAGCGTGGGTCACAGTGGATCATTTTCTTTCAATGACTTGTAACTTTACTTTTTTTACCTCAAATTTTCTATCATGTTGACTGAGTCCTAGAAAATATATTTAAATTTGAACCTGTATTACAAAAACAGACCTAAAAGCACTCAGTATTTTTTTATTTTTTTTTATTTTAAGTGATAAATTATCCACTGTGCCCCATAACAGGGACACAGTGGATACTGATTTGGGTTACACTGGATCCTGTGAGTCACACTGGATAATAATTAATTTACATTCATTAAAAAACGTGTATTTAAATTAAGTGGTTTATTTTTATTCATTAAACATGCGTTTAATTGTAAACATAACATAAATCTTTATTTGAGGTAATTTAGACGTGGACTTTGTATTTGGAAAGTACCTATAATACTTTAAACTTAGGTACTAGTTTCACAATATGAAAAAATCAAACGATCAATAAATAGAACACATCTGCTGTCCTTCAACTTATAAGGTTGACATAACTAAACCTCTTACAAACAATAAAAAACAATTACAATCATAATATTCTTAATCCTCCGATCCTATAGATATAGACTAATTGAAATAAAGTCAACAAGCAAAACGAAACAGTTTTTAAACCTCTTAATATTTATAGTTTTCAGTCTCAATTTTAATCAGTTAAGTAAATATTAGTTTTCATTATACCTGTATAGAGTTGTATATGGAATGTTCATTAGTTTAGCTACAGTTTTTATTTTTTGGCCCTCCGATATTTTATGCAAAGCTGCCCGCATCTCCTCTTCAGCGTGCTGACCAATATTGTTGAGTCTTTCTTTTCCTGTTTCGTGGCATTATCCCTGAAAACAAAATAATTTTACGATAAATATTTTGACTTGGGGTACAGTGGTTACAATAAGATCCACTGTACCCCAATTCAAAACGATCCAATGTGCCCCAGTTGGAGAAGTCTTAATTAAAAAATCCTACCAAATTATTTATTTGTCAAATAAACATATTAGAGTAACAAAAATTCTCTACAGTAACTTTAGATCATATCACATTATCAACACTTGTAAAATTCTAATATACGGAAAGGCAAAACGTTTTACAAAAACACGTAAAATAAAAGTTTGTGGCTTACTTGTCGACGGATGCTCCGTACCGCGTGCGTCCACTCCGATACTAAGATGGCGACTAGCTCGGTTGCGGGGGGAGTGTAAGAACGGCAACGTCGCGAACGCGTACGCGTCTGTTTGCTTTAAATACACACCTACAATGATTTATCCACTGTGGAATAAGCATAGTTTAACACAGATGGGAAATCTTTTAAATAAAAAGCAACTCTTGCTACGACACAATAAAGTGCAATTCAGGTCGCACAACGCTTATTAGGGTGTTTCTCCGTTTTTACTAGAAACACATCATTAGTGGCATATGATTTTTTTTTTTCTGAAAACCATAAATTAAACAGACTGTTTTGCTAAAAAATATGATGGGATGAACTTGAAAGTGCAATATTCAATATATGCATACCTATATACCTCGCTACATATTTGCAAACATTGATACGACTAATGACGTTTTTTTGTGACAAAGTTTTAGGTTAAATAAAAATATTATTATTTTTTTTTACAAATGTAGGTATTTGATTTTTTTTACTTATTCTATTTGGGCGGTTATTCGTTTAAAATTATCGTCAAGTATTTTTTTTCATTCCGTCGCTTGTATAAATTACGACACCAAGACTTTAAGTGGTGGTGTTTGGAAACGGAGGTGAATGACGATTTGCGTGATGTTTTGCTAGTTTTCGTTGTTTTCGACAGGTATATGCATATATTGAATAATGCGCCTTCAAGTTCATCCCATGAGAGCTATTTAGCAAATCAGCCTTGGTGTTAAATTGTTTCCAGAAAAAACATATGCCACCGGAAAGTGCATTACCTACAGCTATATTCACCTACAAGTTGCCTCTCTTTCTAACGCGTAACTCTTATACCTTCTGTCCGCGGCAGTCCTACTGAATTGGCGCAGTGAGATAAGCCCGCCGCGTACTTGTAGCTTCATACCTAAACTGCGGAGTGTCCTATCTGTATTAATCTGTGGTATAAGACAAAGTCGGTATTCGGGCCTGTCTTTGTGACTGCTTAGTTCTTCTAAGCTACAGAATAGATTTTGATGCGGTTTTTACCATCATTTAGAGAATTTATTCCGGACGTGCATAGGTAATACGATTTTATTTAATTTAGATATAGCACGGAATCTCGATGTTTGGACACGTCGCCAGTTCGCCACATTAGTACACATTGCACCCTTACGAAGCAAAACCTCAGCTATTTTATAATTTCGAACACTATTCCGACAAAGTTAATGTACTAATTACAAAAACTGAAGTCAAACCCGAGTCTAAGTTGTCAATTGTGTGTTAAGAACTTTACCGTGTTCTGAATAAAGTTCATAATACAATAACGAGTTCAACGGTTTGGGCTTGGACTAAAGTTAAAACTCGTTTTGTAATAAGATGGAAAGAGTTTTTTTGTTTGAACGCGCTATTCTCTGGAAGTAACAATTGGATTTGAAAAATTATTTTTGCATTTGCTGAGGAAGATTATTTGATATCACGCTACGACCCGAAAAAAGCGCGGGCGGGTGTTGGTTGCGACGCGACGCAGTGTGTCA
Source organism: Dicycla oo (assembly GCA_948252095.1). Lineage (NCBI taxonomy): Eukaryota > Metazoa > Arthropoda > Insecta > Lepidoptera > Noctuidae > Dicycla > Dicycla oo. Next base: position 5,994,794 of record OX411728.1, on the reverse strand, counting down.
AGGACCGACATTTCATGCAGACGAAGTCGCAGGCAGACGCTAGTATAGTTTATATTTGCAGATGCAAATATAAACGTTTTGACTAGGAACGACACCGATCCCTCAATGGAAACGAATCCATGTAAAGGCAATAAGAGCTCCGTACAGAAATAATTTATCTTTGATTAAAATAGTTCAGTTCCGTCATCAAGAGAATACGTACCATATTCAAATTATCGTGGATGCTGAGAAAGTTTTAATGAAAGAGAGGCTCATTGAAACAGCCCTTATATGCATGTGTGCCGACAAAGTAAGAAATAAGTTATATTAATTCTGGTTTACATTTCCCTGGTTTACATTGAAACACACCAGTATTTGAACGACAGCGAAGTTGATTTTGAATAGTAATTTGACTAATCTTGACATGATACAGATCCATTTTTTTAAAACGATTTTGTAAAATCATAGGTATTTGAAGTAAACAGCGCGGCCGATGCTGGGATCAATGCCTCGTGTCACTCGTAGTTACGTGAAATGAAGATTTTAAAACAAGTGAGTGTTGGACCACGCACAATAGAGGGTTCCGTAGTTGAGATGATTCCGTAGTTGACATGAATAATAAAAGAAAAATAAGCTGCCTGACACATTAAAATCGTTAACTCTGGACAAATTCAAAAGTGTATTAGGGAAAATTTTAATCAATAAATGTTATTACAGGACTATTTGGATGACAATTCTATAATTCCGCCTACAGATAATAAACATTAAGTCACCTTACCTTTTTTGACATTCTTGTATTTATTAGAAGTTTTCCTAATTGACATTTTACTATAAGTTTTTACTGTTGACATTCTGAAATATTTTTATTGATTTAGTACTTGCTTTGACATCCTTGATTTTATTTGAAATTTAGTAAAGTAACATTATACTATATATTTTTACTTATAATTTGCGGAACTATCTAAATACCTAATCTAATAGTCGAGTCCTTTTTATAATTTCAAATAATTATTTATTGTTATATTATAGTATTTAATTAATTTGATTTGTAATTTATACCTAATAATATGTGTACGCCCAATGGCAAAACATAGAGAAGTTATGTAATCATTGAATCATCGCAAACACTGTGTAACTACCTATATTTACAAATAAAGACTCTGATTCTGATTCTGATCAAACACAAACTCTGTAGTTAACAAACATATTCTCTCATATATTCTAACTGCATATTGATAGATTTACCCTGTTATTTTAAAACCATAAACTTCTTATATGTTTTCCTGTAATACCTATATCAGTATAGAACATTTTTTTTTTCAATATTTTAGGCAATAGCAAGGCAGTTTCGGCAATAATGGTCAATTTTCATCTATTTTCTTAAATATCTTTAAAAACTATTTATTTAAAAAATATAAAAAAGAAACAATATATTTTTGAGCCCCGTACAGTAAGTAAATATCACCCGGTACAAATTGCAAAACTTAAAAAAAAAAAACTTATTTGTCTCCCAAAAGTGAGGCCCCGTTAATCCAAATTCATTTATTTACATTACACGTCCGTGTTTGGGTCACTGACATTAATAATAATAATAATAATATCCTGGGACATTTTCACACACGGTCATCTGGTCCCAAACTAAGCAGAGCTTGTACTATGGAAACCAGATAACTGTTATACTACATATACTACTTTTTTTTTTGTAAATACATACTTATATAGATAATTACACCCAGACTCAGGACAAACAGACATGTTCATGCACACAAATGTTTGTCCTGGATGGGAATCGAACCCACGACCTGCGACATGATAGGTGGTATCTTAACCAACCACGCCAACTGGCCTGTCAAAATAATAAAATAATTCATACATGCATACACACACAACTGAAAACTGTCCTGAAAGGTTCGGCAGAGGTGTATATAGTACACCAGTTTCGCCAGTTATGTTTAAAAGTCCCATGTAATAGGGGGCAAAGTTACTAAAAAAAAAAAATATGTTTATTTCTCACAGAAACACGTGCATACAAAAATATAATTAACTCGAGTTTTACAATAAGAAAAATAAAACACAAATCACGAGTACAAAACAAAAGTCGGCAGCTGCTGGCACGCCATGACTGTGACAAGAAGGCTTCCACTCAGCATGATGCTGTGCTATGGGGGGCCCACAGCACAGCGCTGTTTTTCAGTGGTCACCCGAAAAAGACGTAGGTACGGAAACTAAGTCAGGTTAAATGATCTTTACATGAATTAGTAAATAAATAAATAAAATAAAACAAATAGTACCTAGAATATTATAACGCAATTATTCTTACAAAGCTTAAACCAAACATATATAAATAAAAACAAATTATAGATAAACATAAAAAATAATCTGCAGGCATCACCGTGCGTACCTAAAGTTATTGCTACACATCTACACATTCAGTGCTTTGTCTCGCTCCCTCCCTAGCCATCGCGTCAGCGCGGTGCGGGGGGCGGCACGGGCACAGGGCCGCGGGGACCTGCGTGATCATGCCTGTCTGTCTGCAGCCGAACGCGGCTTCGTTCTGTCGTCGTGTCGTTATTGCCATCAACTGGGCACAAATCCAGACTGAAATTTCAAGTTAATCGGCCCATTAGATTCGGAGCAAAATGGCTGTGACAGACGGACAGAGAGACACACGAGTGATTCTCTAAGGGTTCGGTTTTTCATTCGGACATATGGAACCCCAAAAGTAGGATCAAAACTCACGTCGAATGCGTTACGTTACAAAAACATTAAGATTATAATATAATAATAATAATAATCCCACCGCTGTATCTCTACGTTGACGTCGTGGTAGGGCTTGCGCGCTCCCTCCGAACTTTAGGTCTGTGCCGGTAGAGTTTACTTTGCCGGAACAGGTCTAGGATGAGGAACCAGACCAAGAGAGATACAGAAACCCGCAGGGCAGAAGAGCTCCGGCGGGATCCCATGGCGACATGGAGAGTTCGACTGTCACAACCCAGTGCTGGGCACGCCACAATTGCGGCGATAAGTCCCCTCTTTGAGGAGTGGTTGGAGAGGCCTCACGGCATCCTCACCTTCCGCCTGACGCAGGTCCTCACTGGACACGGTTGCTTCGCGAGGTTCCTGTTCCGGATAAGGCGGGAGGAAACGCCCAGGTGTTACCATTGTGTGGATCGCCCGGAGGACACGGTGGAGCATACGGTGGAGGTCTGCCCGGCCTGGGCAGAGCACTGCCGCGTCCTTGCGGAGGCGATCGGCGGAGGCGATCTCTCGCGTCCGGCCCTGGTACAGGCCATGGTACGGAGCGAGAGTGCATGGGAAGCCGTCACCTCCTTCTGCGAAGCAGTAATGCTCGCGAAGGAGGAGGCTGAACGCGTGAGGGAGAGGCAACCTTTGCGCCCTCACGCCCCTAGTCGCCGCAGGAAACGCCCTGGGCATCGGGAATCGATAGCCGATTCCCGACCACCGTAGGCGCGGGCTTGCGGATGGCGAGCAATGGGTAGCTAGCAGTCCGGTAAGGACCAGGCCCGGGTCGACGGCGCGTTGTGTTCCACGCGCGCCTCAAAGAGATGTCAGCACTAGCTGAAGGGGTCCGCTAGGGCCGAAGCCTGCTAGGGTTGCAGGTTGTTCGAAAGAGTTAGCGTGGCCCTGGCACAGGCAACTGAAGGAACACGGGTGGGTTTTAGTCAGTAGAAGTCTGACACGCCCTCCTGCTCCGCCCAGAGCGGGAGAAGTTATTTGATGATTTCCCATCCACAAAAAAAAAGGGCAGAATATGGCAAGCTGTTAGGCAGTAGCGACCCCACGGATCCTCCTGGGAGAAGTCTTGTTCTTCATCTCTAGCTTGCCTTTATTGACCAGCTGGAGTGAACACTGACGAGGAACAGAGCTCTCACCTCTTTCTTGCCTTTATTGGCTGGATTGAGTGGAAATTCGCAAGAACAAACATGCTCGGAGGCCGGAAGTATTCCAGTAAGGTGCTAGTAGGGATCGTGACCGTACTTCCAGGATTGTCCTGATAGCCGTGGAATACCTCTCCACTCCTCACGCACCTCAGGAAGTGTTGCCCCCTTGTCGCTACGTCACTATGTGCTAGCGACCGTTTCCGGGGGCCCATTATTGAGTGTGCAAGTCACCCCCTGCCATTTTTTTTGAGTCTATTAAAACATTGATCAGGCAGGGGCCATAATCCTTTCATAGTTCTAGGTAAACGGTCTACTGTAGCTATCCAACATATATTCCAATATCTTTGTGTCCATATCCTGCAATAGTCTTACACCAACCGGGGGTTGTCCTTGGGTGCACTTGCATAGTGCGTACAGGGATAATCGTCGGTTGGTGCCTCATTTCATTAAAAGCGTCTAACGGATCTCTGCGAGTTGGCTTCGGCCCCTCATATGCCTACCAAAGGTCTGGGACCGCAGGGTCCCGAGATATCTCAAAGACAATAAAATAATTATGATAACATATCCTGGGAATTTATTCACACACGGTCATCTGATCCCAAACTAAGCAGAGCTTAGATAACTGATATACTACATACATACACTACTTTTTTTTGTAAATATATACTTATATAGATTATACGAAACACTATATTTATTGCTTTGGAATGAATGACAATGATGGTGGGTGTCTGTGGATTCCCCCAAATTATCTTAAAGAAACCTAGTATACAGGTTGGCAGGGACATTCACGCACAACCTGTTAAGATGGATTCAGTACATGATTCTGGAACCCCTAGCGTTGAAAGTTTTCATCGGCTATTAAAAAAAAAACAGCTGTTTCCTATAAAAGTGCAATACCTACGCGGTCTATATATTTAAAAAAATAACCTATGAAAAATTTCAACGCAAGCGGTTCCAGAAACGTAATGAATCCATGGTAACAAATTGCGTGTCGATATCCCTGCCACCCGTATTATGTTTTAAACGACATGATATCTTAGAAGACTCAGCATGACATTTACTACCTAAAATAATCATAAAAAGTACTAAGTAAATAGGACACATTAGACTAATAATATCCACAAGAAAGTATGAGCCAAGGATGCATGAGTCAAATAAACAAACCAAGCGTGCCGTAGCAGCAAATGGTGGCAAGACTGGCAAGCTGCATTTTTGCTAAATTCCTTACGACATCTAATAACAATGTGAAATACTTTTCAAAAGTATTTATAGGTCACGGCCTAAAATATGCATAATATTATCATCATTCTCCTTCCTGCCCTTATCCTAATCTATTTGCGGTCGGCGCAACATGTCTATTTTTCCACACTATTAGTCGTCATCTCGGTAGTCACTCCCATTCTAGCCTTATCATCTTTCCACAGTCCATCCATCGTTTCTTTGGTCTTCCCCTACTCGATTGCTACATCGATATTCATACTCAAAATTTTCCTCACGACATTTTCCTCATTCCTCCGCATTACATGCCCATGCCATGACAATCGATTTCCGCACATTTTGCAGTCCCCAGTGCCACTTTCAAACGTCCTCTTATGTACTCATTTCTTATTCTATTCATTCGCGTAACACCACACATCCCTCTATGCATTCTCATCTCAGCTCAAAATATGCATAATAATAATGCTTAATATTACGGCGACACAACGCTTTTTTTTTTCCGTGGAGAAATGCTCATGCATACTGCACTACCACGGGGAGATAGTGCAGTTATGTGGGACTCCAACCCACTAAAACTCCATGGTGTCCTCCTCTGCCGCTTGTGGCGGGAACACAGGCACGCGTTAGCACTCACCGCGAACCCGCCGCGGCTGTCCGTCACCGGACCCTCCTCTGGGGAGCACCCCCCATCACCGGCGCACAAGAACACATTGTGCACCGTGACCACCCCATGGACCAAACCAGCATATGGGCGCCAGAGGACCCCGTGTTTAGTCCCCTTGGTCCCCCTGCGACCGGTCGGGTCAGTGGCCCGGCCGCCTACCACTTTTCGGCCGCAGAGGATAGGGAGAGCGGCCAACGAAATACCGACACTCCTCCTCCCCTGCGGCCCCACCGCGTCCGCCATCAGACGGTGGCGACCCCGTCAAGGCCGCGGAAGGTAGGGAGAGCGGCGCACCGCAATACCGGCACTCCTCTCCCGCCGCGGCCTCCAACCCTCAGCCGCAATGCCTCCCATACGACATCGCGGCTCGCCTCAGTCGCTCAAGCGGCACCGCAACCTACCTGTTGGCCGCTACGTCGTCGACTTCCTGGAAAAAGCCCTGACGAGCGGCCCCTCCTCGGGTTCCTCTTCGCTTCACCGTGGGTGACCAAGCCACGGCTACTGAGCCCCCCCGCCTCGACAATGCGGGAACCCCCCGTGGGGGAGTATGTGTGACCTGAGGAGGTGACGAACGAAAAAAAATCCAACTATTTTTGAATCGATTTTCGAAAATATTCTGTAGGATTTTGGATTTTTCTACGAAAAGCACAATAAATGTCATCCATAGATATGTATAAAATCTGTTACAAACTATAAATAAATATTATGTGCGTTACAACAATTGTAAATAAATTTAAAATCATTTGATTTTAGGTTACGTTTACTCCGCGTGCAAGACCGCGAAGTGGATTGCGACAATGGTCAACAAAAGCAGAAATTTTTCGAAGAATGGGACTGATTTACTAAAGCTCAGTTAAAGGGTTATAGTGCCTATACATGTTTTACCTCATATCCTGCCTTCTCTGTACCAAAACATGTAGCCAAAGTGACCTCTTCGCTGCCACCGACGACGCCGTGGGAGTGGCGAAGTTTTGGGTCAACAACATTTGAAATATTATCCTGCCAGCGACACGGAGAAGATGATGAAGTACCACACAAATCCTATCCTACTAATATTATAAATGCGAAAGTTTGGATGTTTGTTACTCAATCACGCCAGAACGGCAGAACGGATCTGGATGACATTTGGCACAGAAATAGTTTATAGTCTGGAATAGCCCATAGGGTACTGGAAAATTTCCGACATTCACGCGGATGAAGCCGCTGGCTTACAAACCCGATAACTAACATGATCGGATAGTGAAGTACCCACTGGGTTGCAATGTGAACATTTGAACAATATCAAATTAACAAACAACGGACTACGTTGAATCACGAATAAAATAGATTGAACATGATTGTCATCGAATAATTCCACAAAATGTGTAGGTACTGATTAGTTTCGAACACATAATTTGTTGGATAAATTCATTCTGTTAATCTTGTTGTTGTGTTTCATTGTGTTGTGTGCGTGTTCTGTGTGTGTGTGTGTGTGTGTGCGTGTGTGTGTATTGCGTTAAGTTATTATACAGCATGTACCAGAAAGGTGTGGTCATATTTAAGGGTGTGGTACAGACCATCAAACTGAACCACTTTCGTGGGACGACTGATTATTGTTTCGACACCTTTCTGGTACATGCTGTACATACAAGGTGTTTAAATTGTAGGATCGCAGGATGAAAATCGTAACTGTATGCCATAGAACAAGCTACAGGTTGTTTTATTTTTGGTTTTCTTAAAAAACATAATTATATTATTAATGGGTAGGTATCATTTAAAATGTATTCGGTCAGCCAAAATGGCTAGTTGGTTAGTAACCTATGGTCAGCAAACAATTCTAAATCAGTCAGTAATGAATGTCATACTTTACTTCTTCACGTCTGTGTAACAACTCATATGATTGTGTGGATATATGTAACAAGTTATGCTATGTTGTCCCTAGAACCATTCAGGGTCGTGGGGTGCGTGCACGTCCTGTTTTCGCCGTCACTCCTAGTCGTACGAATGCAGGCTTGCGGGCACCTCTACGTCGCCTCACAGACAATTTCAATAAATTTTTCTCTAACTTGGATTTATTTGCTTTATCCGTTGGAAAATTTAGAAACATGTTGCTTGATACAATCAAAAATGTATGTGAATATTAAATCTCTCTAGTGTCCCTTACTGCTGTAATTTATATGTATTTTATGTCTTGCACCTAAATTTTCTTTATCAATATTGTCTTTTGTCTTTTAGTGTATCTGTGGAGAACGTTGTTGGTTGCACATTTGTATAACTCCTTATGTTTCTATTTATTTGTAATACATAATGTGTAATTGTTGGTTCTTCCAAATAAATAAAATAAAATAAAATTACTTGATTGGAAGATTTGGAAGTTTGCGCGGTGGTCCCATATACATTTTATTAATATTTTTTGGGTAGTTTTTGAATTATCTTTGATAATACGTATTTAATCCACTTTGTGTATCTTGATGATGTTATAATACTTCCTGTTACTGTTGCTTACATAGAAAGTAGTGGTATACAAATTAATGTGGGGAGATTTTTACAAAATAAAAACCGACTTCCAAAAAAAACACTATAAAGTGAAAAATAACTTTAATTTCGGAAGTCGGTGACAAAAAAACTAAAATACCGATCCAAAGACACCGACTTCCGAAATTAAAGTTATTTTTCACTTTGTAGTTTTTTGATTTTTTTGGAAGTCTGATGTTTTTTTTTTACTATTTGACATAACTCAAGCCATGTACCTACATATTTTGTGGATTTAAAAATCCTGAGCTTCTGAAGAGACCACAGAAAACAATTTTGTAAGTATTTATTAAATAAATGTATTTTTGAAAATCAGGTTAGAGTTCCATATACTTCTCTGCATTCCCCGTAATCAGTAAGTATCCATGAGGAATACCACAAGAAATTAACCTTTCACAAGCCGTAATTATAGAAACAATTAAAAAGTCATTCTCTGAACCGGTGGGTTCAATCAAACGACATGTAAAGACTTAAATGTCAAAGTCATATACTCGTAGTCATGTATTGTACCTACGTACGCTTTTACCTTTGGACATTGATTATAATAATAAAAACTGGCAGTACTAAAAATATAATATTGCAACACTGCGGTGGCATTTTTATTTTCTAGCAACACCAGTGAGTGGCGTGACGCTATCGGTGATGTGTGCATTGTGAAGCCATTTTGGAGATAGTCTGAAATGTCCATAGGTACAATACATGACCTATTATTTATTTCAAATAGGCACATAAAAGTGACTTTTCAACGTCAACATTTACAAAAAAAAAAAAAAAATGAAATGATTCTACTCGACCCTTCCCAAAGGTAGTTTTGTATGGAGAAGAATGGGCAAGGAACTCCTACTAAAGGTAAAAGTTCTTTGATTATTTAGGCTTTCGAGTGAAACAAACACACGTAAGTAAAATATCAAACACATGACCCTTTTTTGGCGTCTCTATTTTCGGGAAATATTCCCAAAAATCCATCAGATATTTTCCTTTCGTCGTAAAATGAACATATTTCATGAAAACATCAAAACATGGCTTCCCATTGTGATTAAATTTTTGAGGACGTCCTACTTTCTTTGTTTTGCAACGAGGAAAATTAAGTGGAAATATGCAAGAAGGTAGGTACTTATAATAATAAATTCAAGAACTTAATTTTGCATTTCTCGACTGTTGGAGTCATTCTCCCAAACTATGTACTTGAGAAAATAATTTTCCCACGACTTTACAGCCAGTTAGCCAGTCCAGTGATAACTTTTACTCGTAACCTTTGCGTCCGTTAATGCCTCGAGTAAGCGAGGTTGTGTGCGGGGTGATAAACACACTCAGTAAATGACAAACGATCGCAATGCAATTGCCGATCGCATTTTGACACACATTGTTCCATAGGTTAGAAGTAAATTCGTTTGCTCAACAACTTAAATAACGCCAACGAACTTGTTTGAACTGCCAAGACTTTGCAGGTAATATAACATGTAAGTTAAAACGAAGAAGTTAGACATCTGCGAGTAAAAATAATCGCAGTAAATGAAAATCTTAAGATAAAGTTATCGTTTCATTTTAATAAACATAGATAGGTACCTACCTACTGCACAATCAAAAACAAGTGAAAAACAGCCAAACAAGTTTAAAGTTTCAGCGTTGACCTTCTTCAATAATAAGCTGAATTTCAGACCAGCACGATTCAAAAACGTGTTGGTTCAAAATGGCGGCCTCTTGTCAAGCGGGCGAGGTGCCAAACATTTGCACAATGACCGTCACTTGGTTAACTTTCTCCGTCAGCACGATTGCAATCTATAGAACGTAGAATTGTGGCAAAATGTGTCGTTTAAGTAGGTACGAACTGGAAAAATGTAAGTCTGACAATGGTGAGGCCAGAACGCTATTATAGAAGCTTACATTAAAATTATTATCAAAAGCTTGACGTCTCTGAACCCCAATACGACTACATTCCATCAAGATGCACATCTTCTATGACTCTACAGACAGCACAATTGGGTGAATCAATTTTCGCACCATAAAACCAAAACTATTGAGAGGAACGTGGCCGGATCGGGGTCTCAAAGTCATCACAACTTCTTACCTATTCATCCTGCCCTCGCTGAACCAAAGCAGACGTGGAAGATATGGTTGAATCGACCATATGCCCTTAATTAAAGTTCTTTTATCAAAATATTCTGACCAAGATTGAATACATCTGTCTCTAACTAGGGGTAAAAGCTCAGTATGCCACGGAGAACCAGCATAAAATTCCCCATCAGACGGGGCTTCATTTGCCAAACGATCAACCATCTCATTACCATCCAGTCCGACGTGAGAAAGAATCCATTGCAATACAACTGTTTTATAATTTGGCAACTAAATTGAGGTTATAAAATTAACCACAATATTGTCAAATGAAAAACATCTCATAGGGTAATTTAAAATTAGAATTTCCGATATCAGTATTCAAATATTCAAAACAAAGCACTCAATTTGTAACTGGCACTTCAAATTGGCATCCACAGGTACCTACGTTTACATTTTTATGAGATGCTTTTGTAAGATTATAGGATCGAATATTCCTGAATATTCTTTAGTCAAAAATAATATTGTAGTAGGTATTCTTAGTTATTCTTAGTTGGTACATTTTGCCAACTTTGCCATGACTTTAAAAATTGTTTTGACGATGAATTGTTTTTGTTTTGATTGTTTTGTGTTTTTCCTCATTGGATTAATTTCGATAGTCCTTGTCCTTCCTAGACAGTCAATCTGCCTAGCCTTTTCCCAACTGTTGGGATTGGCTTCCAGTCTAACCGGATGCAGCTGTATACCAGTATTTTACATGGAGCGACTGCCTATCTGACCTCCACAACCCAGTTACTGGGTAATACCATCCCCCTAATATATCCCTTGGTAAGACTGGTTGTCAGACTTTCGAGCTTCTGACGACCCGTGACGACTGTCAAAAATCCACGAATGACTGCTTTCCGAGGCACGGAGGAGTTTCGGTATGAAAAGATGGTCACCTATCCACAGACCAACCGCGGCAAGCGTATTACTTAGCCACAAGCTCCTTGTAATAGACAGTCTTGACTAATTTTGTGCAATGCCTAAGCGCTCGTGTACACGATGCTGCTACCGCGCCGCCACCGGACCCGCCGCCGCACCTCTGCGCTGTGTACGAGTATATGTTACGGGTAATGCTAGATGATTGAGTAAACCTAGGTTTACCCAAGCATTTTGGGTAAAGTCCGAATAATCTCGTGCGTTGTGTGAGTCGCGCGAGTACGCGATTGAACACAATGACGTTTACAGGTCAGATTGGTCACGATACGTATCGTGACCAATCTGACCTGTAAACGTCATTGTGTTCTGTATCTTTCTGCCGTCGATCAACTTACGCGTTATGTGTCTTGAGAAAAAGCTAATTTTAAATCTTTTTCTATCTACGATATCTGCCTATTATTTACCCATAATAGCCTTATAACATTCCGTACCTCAAAATAAAAAACGGAACCCTAAGTCTGTCTGTCTGTTCTTCTGTCACAGTCAATTTGCTCCGAATCTAATAGACCGGTTAAGTTGAAATTTGGTACACGTATGTATTTCTGTGACCCAAACATGGACGTGTAACGTAAATACATGAATTTTGAATATGGGGGACATTTTAGGCTCAGTCCTTTCAAAGCGGGGAATGGTATATTTTCTTAAATAACTTTAAAATTATTTATTTTTAAATTATAAAAAAAATATATATATTTGAGACGCTCACAGTAAGCCTTTGAATTTGATATGTCATACGGTACAGTTTACAAAACTTTTTAAAAAAATTTCTTATTTGCTCAAATTGCATTCGGCATCTTTCGGTTAGGACGTGGCCACCGGGTCTATGCAGTCCGGGCCCTCAGTGTTACGGAGTAACACTAACCATAGAATATTCTATACTCTAACTATGTGCCATTGAGCTTGAGGCTTTCCCTCGAAAAGGAATCCTTATAATTCGGAGTTCAATTTATGACCTGCAAAGTACGTTGAAATTCTTGTATGGTTCTTCTCAGTTATAATTATTGATATTAACTTTACCTACCACTCTTTGAATACCAAATCAAATAGATTGACGCCCATGCCAAAGCGTCTGCAGTTGAATTTGATGTTAATTAATAGATTTAATTAATAACTTGGAACTTAATTACAATTTACGGACGTCGAAAATTATTCTTTGAGCTTGTTTATATTTTATGGTTTATGTACAGTCAGTACAAAATTGATACCCTAGGCCAATTTGTCGTGTTATACCTGTCAAAGAATGACAGCTGTCAAAGTGGTTAATTGAAATTGAAAATACTATATAGTGTCCGATTGTTTTTGTAACATTTCTAAATTATACATCGATGCCTTAGTTCACAATATTGTACTAACTAATATTGGTTAAGATACCGCCTATCATGTCGCTGGTCGTGGGTTCGATTCCCATCCAGGACAAACATTTGTGTGCATGAACATGTCTGTTTGTCCTGAGTCTGGGTGTAATTATCTATATAAATATGTATTTACAAAAAAAAAGTAGTATATGTAGTATATCAGTTATCTGGTTTCCATAGTACAAGCTCTGCTTAGTTTGGGACCAGATGACCGTGTGTGAAAATGTCCCAGGATATTATTATTACTAACTACATTTTCAATTTTCACTTTTTTAGCGCCAAATACACTAAATGTCATGGCCTTTCATTTTCGCGTATTGAAATACCGTTAATCCGGCTCTTTCTACAAAAAAAAAAAAAATACAAAAATTTCATAAGTCGGTATCTTTGGATCTGTATTTTAGTTTTTTAACACCGACTTCTGAAATTAAAGCTATTTTTCACATTGTAGTGTTTTTTTGGAAGTCGGTTGTTTTTATTTATTTTTTTTGTAAAACGTTTTTTTTTTTCACTTTTTATTCGGTCAATTTACATTTTATCTAAGTTTCAATAGCCTAATGTCAACTGCTCGTCACCTTTTACAAAATATTGCTTTTCCCGATGCAGGGACGTTAATTGTTGAAGAGTTCTCCTTGTAACAACCAGGAGAACTGGAGCTGATGGTGAAATCACCATCAGTTCCACTTTACCATATACATTGTGACGAGCATAAATTGCTTAGCAACCATATTAAGGTAATCGAATCGTAACCCGTGAAATACTTATTATTGAGTAGTACCGATGGCCATCTGTAGTCTTCATCATCAGTTCCACTTCACCAAATCGTGCTTTCCGAGAGCAAATGCACAACTTACTATAAAAAATACCCAAATCGCTATATGATGTACCTATAAAATTTGAGGCTATCCCTCGATTTCCATGGGATCTCCTTATCAGATTCTGACTTGGTGACAATGAGACCACCCCACCTCGAGAGCATATTTCCAAACAAAAAAAAAATCAAAATCGCTCCACAATTGGACATACGTAATAAATATATACATACATAAAGTCGAACATAATACATAATCTCCTCCTTTTTGGAAGTCTGTTAAAAACGTAGTTTCCATGAACGTTATGGTTTTTACTAATGACCTTTATTTTTGTAAATCCAAACAAGATATATAGGTACTTTATCTAATTTTATGTTACTCAACTGCAGAAAATTTAAAAATACAAACTATTAAATTACCTTTGCAATATTTATCAGTACATCTGTGGCAGTGCTAAAAGTATGAGCACTGGTTTATTATTATTTGTATATTTAACGCAGTACCCATACATTATTGTTCTTCTTCTTGGATACTGAACCAGGCTGGTAAAGATGAATATTTTTGAGTTTTTAAAGCTGGTAAACATAATCAATCTTAGGGCCGGTTTTTTGATCCGTAGTTAAATCAAGGAATGGTTAAACATAGTAACTAATGGTTGAATTTTGGCTAAATTTGAAAGGCTAAAGTAACTAATGGCAAAACTCATTCATGTTTAGCTTTTCACATTTAGCCAAAATTCAACCATTACTTACTATGTTTAACTATTGGTTGAGTTAACTACGGAGCAAAAAGTCGGCCCTTAGTGCACAAATGTATTAAATGGGGGATTGTATGTTTATTTAGCAATTTTTTTTATATGTTATGGGTATACTAATATTACAATATTGAGATATGATGGAGTTAAGGGACTAGTCTTATGAATAAATGCATAATTTTTTTATTAATTTTTCGTACTAATCGTTTCTAAACATTAAAAAAACTTTAAAATTCTCTCATTCCAAAATAAACAAAATTGAAATAAATATAACATAGGTGGATAAAAGCACCGTGTTCCGACGACCAAAAACCGCACGTAAGGATAAAACTGAAACGCAAAATCACAGAACACGGTGAACAACTACAAAACAACTTACGATAAACCCTTTAGTTTTTCAAAACGAGATTTCAGTAGAAACCTAACTAATACGTACTTATCTCTGAAATATTGCTTGATATTTATAATCAACTAGATGACCCGGCGAACTTCGTACCGCCTAACAGTCGATTCTTTAATTTTTTATATTTTTTTGAATACTTATTCTGCTATATTCAGGACTACTACTATTCAGAAATACTAACGTCACTCAATTGTTTTGCCTTCTCGGAACCTTTCCACTAACACTTAAACTTTATGATATGGTATTAAAGTTCAAATTGACTTTTAAGTATTATTACGAATCGATTGTATGGGAGTATAGAAGTGTTGTTTTTAGACCGTTTCAGGCAATTTTTTAAACTTTTCTCTCTGTAAGAACCATCCTCGTACTTCAAGGAATATTATAAAAAAAGAATTAGCAAAATCGTTTCAGCTGCTCTCGAGATTTACGCTTAGCAACACATTCAGCGATTCATTTTTATATTATAGATATACGTATGTTGTGATGTTATTTTATTTTTAACACAACAGCATCATGCTTGTAGTCCCCAAAGGTATACAAGGTGTAACTTAAATAACGCACTACCTCTTAAGGGGTCATTGTACTCATCATTATGAACAACTTTTACTATGGGACCAAACCTGATATCGCGGAAAATAATCAGCTGTTCAGTACATTTTGACGAATTATGCGAACATAAATGTACTAAACAGCTGATTTTTTTTTTCGCGATTTGAGGTTTAGTCCCATAGTAAAAGTTGTTTGTTATCATGAGGTAAGTAAGTTTAAGTATAGGTCACTAATTACCAGTCACCCTAGATGAGATATAGTAGGTAGGTACTGACAACCACAAGTACTTAGTTTTGTTTGCGGTCTATGTCATAGGCTGCGAGATTATTACCATAATCCAGACGGTGAATTGCACGAAATCAACATTAGTTTAACGGAGACTTTAAATTCATGCCATCCCTTACATTTTGTATAAAAAAGTGGGGCAGTAATTTAAATTCTCCGTTAAACTAATGTTGGATTCGTGCAACTCACGTGTCTGAATAAAATTATCGTACTAATTATTAAAACATTCTGGTCTTATCTGGCAAATAATTTCAATCCAATTCAGTTCCATTTTCAACTTGAGTCTGGCACTCTGGCCAATCCTAACTAAACTAATAAAACCCTTGTCTCCATTTCAGACATTAAAACAACGTGACAAATGTATCGCATATGCGACAAAACTACCTTAAGGATTACTTGACAAAGCAGAACTCTCAACGCAACCAAAGAACTTTGAAAAGAAACTATTTCAAACAAACTGTCTTCACCTTAAGCTTCCCAAGAGTTTACTCGGCGATTTTTCTAAAGAATTCTCGAGGATGTGATACTTTACATTTTTATGTTTACCTACAGTAAAAGATAAACTCTAAAAGACTGCGTGAATTCCGTTAGTATCTTTTACCCTTAAGTTGTTTAGAAGAGTACCTAGTTTATAAATTAAGTAATTTTTTTTTTTTATGAGTCATTTAATTTTTAAAAAAGGAATCTCATCGACACGTGCATCTTGCTCGTTGTAACTTACAGTGCAAAAAGTTGGTCCGTTACTGAACAACAGAAATCCAAATTCAAGATTTACCAACTGGCAATGGAGGGCAGCATAATAGGTGTCAAGAGTACAGATCGCGTTAGAAACACCACACTGCGTTCCGTAACTGACGTAGTGGATGTTGGAGAAAAAACAGCCAGGCTGAAGTGACTCCCAGTTCAGGCTGGCCACGTCTCACTAATGCACCCGGAGAGATGGGCAAAGATCATCACCCACTGGTCGCCTCAGGGAGGACATCGCCGTCGAGGTAGCCCGCGGCGAAGGTGGTGTGACGATCTGTTCATGTTTGCAGGGCCATCATGGCTGAGATCGCACAAGACAGAAAGGTTTGGCTGGAAAAGGGGGAGGCCTTTCCCAGCAGTGGGACGCAAAATGGCTAAAAAAAAAAAAATTCAGCTGACATAACATCCACCTCCAGTAATTCTCTGTAAAATGTACCTGCTTGTTACAATTCACCCACATTGCGCTTGTTTTATGAAAGTGGCATTAAATATAGGGCGAATCTGTTATCGCTAACCGGCCATACATCCAGTCTCTTGGATGGCAAAGCATTCACAATGCCTGTGAAACAAAAAAAGATAGAAAGAAAATACATTTATTTTGCACAGACTAAAAGACATACAAAATTTATTCTCTGGTATTGCAGCATGTCCATAATTCAGGTGGACCATGGGCTTGTCAGCCATGGCCCGAAAAGTCAATAAAAAAGAATCTCCTTTCGTGATAAAAGATTGTGCCACTGGCCATGATGAGATCCCAGTAAAAATACTTAAGCAATCCAGCCCTATACTCACTTCACCCATAACATACTCGTACATATGTAATCGTGCAATTGATACCGGTATTTTTCCTACTATATTTAAGAAAGTCGTAGTCCATTCAATTTGTAAAAGTGGGGACAGAAGCAATGTGTGTAAATATAGGCTAATTTCTGTTTTGGGTTCTTTGTCTAAAATACTTGAAAAAATATTAAACAAATCCTTAACTTGTTATAGAAAGAAAGAAAGAAAATACGTTTATTTGCGATAAACATGGCGCAAAGAAATAAAATAACAAAATAAAACAAAGAACAAGTTTGGGGAAAATATGCGTCACATTCACGCAAAACGGCCGTCGCTCAGCATAATGCCGCGACCCCATACGAGACAGAGCCTCAGCGCTGGTTTTCAGCGACAGCCGGCGTTGACGTAATGATATATATATATATATATATATATATATACGTATCTCTCTAAATTTAAAACAATTTCCAATAATCAGTACGGATTTAGAAAGGGAATCTCCACTGAAGACGCTGTCTAAGATCTTGTAAACAATGTTGTTTCTAATTTGGATAAAAAGCAAAAATATTATGGTATTTTTCTGGATTTATCTAAAGCATTTGACTCAGTTTCTGTCCCCACACTGCTTCTGAAGATGGAAAACATTGAAATACTTGGCCTTGCGTTAAAAATGTTCACAGATTATTTATCTGGGAGAACTCAGCGTGAAAATCAATTCTTTTGTCAGCAAAGATGAATGTATCTGTTTTGGGGTGCCACAAGGAAGTATATTAGGACCTACTTTGTTTCTAATATATACCTATATAAACGATTTGTGCAAAATGTCTATCCCCAACTGTGATATATTCACCTACGCGGACGACACAGCGCTTATTGTATACGATGTTAACTGGGACAAGGCCAAGCAAAGAGCTGAACACTCTCTCCGCCTTGTGATGGAGTGGCTTTCAGCAAATCTCTTAACTCTCAATATTGAGAAGACCAAACTTTTAGGTTTTTCCTTGCCGAATTCTATTCCTTTACCTACCGAGTCTAGTATAGTAAAAGTCCACTCCTGTTCAGAGCATGATATCAGCTGCAGTTGTCTTACACTCGCCTTAGCCTCGAGTGTCAAATACCTAGGGGTTTACATTGATGGAAAACTAACCTGGCGCACCCACATCGAGGCATTATGTACACGCACAAGGAAGCTTATCTTCATATTTATGGAGTTGACATTCAGCTGACTCTGCAACTTTGTCATTGGTCTACCAGAGTCTATGTGCATCAATTATTACTTACTATATTACAGTATGGGGAGGCACTTATAAAATTATTCTAATTCAAATAGAACGTGCTCAAAGGGCGATTTCAAAGGTTATGTATTTTAAGCGTAAAGATTATCCTACCACCCTGCTGCACTCTGCAACCCAAGTCCTCACTGTGCGATAATTCTTCATTTTGCGTGTAGTCTTACGCCATCATTCCACCCTACCTCTAGACTGAAACATCCTTCTAAGACGTCCGTCGGTCGTCTGGTCTGTGACTCTGTCCAATGTCGTTCCGCATTTGCTAGCCACCATTACTCAGTCCTAAGCGCTCGTCTTTATAATAGGGTACAT
The DNA here is from genome assembly GCA_948252095.1 of Dicycla oo. Lineage (NCBI taxonomy): Eukaryota > Metazoa > Arthropoda > Insecta > Lepidoptera > Noctuidae > Dicycla > Dicycla oo. Next base: position 5,976,198 of record OX411728.1, on the reverse strand, counting down.
CGGTTAAATGATATTTACACGCTGACCAAGTTTGCGCTGAAAGCAAAGCTAACAAATTGGTTGCAGAATTTGTCGTTGACGAAGATACGGAGGATATTCTAGCGGTCGCCTCGAGAATGCCTGTGAAAGGTATTCATGGGGTGTTCGTTCGTTGGAGTGTCTTCTGTATCGTTGGAATATCTTCGGTAATATAATTCATCATTAATTTATACAATAATCAATTTTGCAAACGGCATGCCATGACATGATAAAAATATAATAACGCAATCTTGTTGCATGTTCACAAATATTATAGTATTATGGTAATTACTGAGTCTGATCGCATTTAGTTAAAATACTCAATGTTAATGAGGAACTTTGGCTCCTGAGGTACATGTATCTGTTTACTTAGTTCAGGAGCTAGCTGTTCAACCTGACTTTGACTACCACAGTCGTGTACTATCTTGTTTAGTGTGTACTACCTTATGTGTTTCTCCTTGTACAATAATAAACTTATTATTATTATTTTATTTTTTCTAACATATCTCGGGACCCTGGGGTCCCGGACCTTTGGAAGGCATACGAGGGGCCGAAGCCAACTCGCAGAAGCCCCTTAGATAATTATAAATGATGAGGAGGCACCAACCGACGATTATCCCTATATGCACTATGCAAGTGCACCCAAGGACAACATATCTCGGGACCCTGGGGTCCCAGACCTTTGGAAGGCATACGAGGGGCCGAAGCCAACTCGCAGAAGCCCCTTAGATAATTTTAAATGATGAGGAGGCACCAACCGACGATTATCCCTATATGCACTATGCAAGTGCACCCAAGGACAACCCCCGGTTGGTGTAGGACTATTGTTGTACGTGGAAACAAAATATTGGGCTATGGGTTTGGGTGACTAATTTGATCTATGGACGAACTATGTCCCCTGCCTGACCAATGTTATATATTATACAGGGTCATTGGTAAAACACCAGCAACCTCTTAAGGGGTCATTGTACTCATCATTATGAGCAACTTTTATTATGGGACTAAACCAGAAATCGCGAAAAAAAAATGGGCTGTTCAGTACATTTATGTTCGCATAATTCGTCAAAATGTACTGAACAGCTAATTTTTTTTCGCGATTTCAGGTTTGGTCCCATAGTAAACGTTGTTCATAATGATGAGTACAATGACCCCTTAAGATGTTGTTGGTGTCTTACCAATAACCCTGTATATAAAATGGCAGGGGTGACTTGCACACTCAATAATGGGCCCCCGGAAACGATCGCTAGCACGTAGTGACGTATATAGCGATAAGGGGGCAACACTTCCTGAGGTGCTTGAGGAGTGGAGAGGTATTCCACGGCTTTCAGGACAATCCCAGAAGTGCGGTCAAGATTCCTACCAGCACCTTACTGGAATACTTCCTTCCTCCAAGCACGTTTGCTCTTGCGAATTTCCACTCCAGCTGGCCAATAAAGGCAAACCAGAGATGAGGCCAAGATTTCTCCCGGAAGATAGGGTCCATGGGGTCGCTACTGCCCAACAGCTCGTCACATGCTGCCCTGCGGGTTTCTGTATCTCTCATGGTCTGGCTCCTCATCCTAGACTCGTTCCGGCAAAGTAAACTCTACTGGCACAGACCTAAAGTTCGGAGCGCGCAAGCCCTACCACGACGTCAACGTAGATACAGCGGTGGGGTTATTATTATTATTTTTAAAAGCGTGAACCCTACGAACTTTATTGGGAAGGATTCGATATTTTCACACCTACGTATATTTATAGGAGTGATAACAACAGACCTTGCGAAAACTAGAGAATCCCTAGACGCATGAATCAGACTAAACTAAAGTAGAAAGCTCCTCGATCCTGCGGGATTCCTCAGTCTCGACTACAGGTGACCCATGTAGAAAAAAGTAATTTATACCTTAATAAAAATTGCTATTTAGGGTTATAGAATCGAAAACATGTACAATGCGATTCAACTAAGAATAGGAACTTCAATGACCTCGACATGTCAACTGAAACTACCGTCCAAAAGTTTGGAAACACTAAGGTTATTTGTATAAAAACAACAGTCAAACAAGTATATCATTATTTATGACAATTAAATCTTAATCAAATACTAGACTGACATTTAGTAAAATATATGCAGTACAAAAAAATAAAAATGTATACATTTTTCATTAAATTTTTGCCTCGTCAAAATGACCACCCTTGTTCTTATTTATTTGTTCACCAATTTTAGTCATTCTTTTGTTTAATTTACTGAAATATTCGGAGTCCAGTATCTCCCATTCACTTTGTAAATATTCCCACAACTGTGCTGAGCTCGATGGACAACGATTCTTAACTTTTCTATCAAGTTCATCCCATACTAATTTGATAGAAGAGAGATCTGGCGATTGTGATGGCCATTTCATAATTTGCAAACTTTCTTCATTTCGTTTTTGCTCTAGGAACCCCTGACATGATTTTGATGAATGTTTAGGGTCATTGTCTTGTTGAAAAACAAAACTCAGGCCAATTAGATTTATTCCAGAAGGAATCACATTTTCCTGAAGTATTTTCAGATAGCCTTCTTTATTCAATTTTCCGTCAATTTTAATCAAATGCTCGGGCTTATTTTTACCGAAGCATCTCCATACCATCACACTACCACCGCCATGCTTAACGGTCTGCACAGTACACGCTTCTGAAACCCGTTCGTCTTTTGATCGGCGCACAAAAACACGCCTATTAGATCCAAAAATCTGAAATTTGGACTCATCCGTCCAAAGAACTTTTTTCCAGTCTTCTTCCGTCCAGTTTTTGTGTTTTAGCCCACTCCAGTCTATTTTTCTTATGACTACTAGTTAGTCTCGGTTTTTTAGCCGCTACGCATCCTCTCAGACCAGCAGACAGTAGGCGTCTCTTTATAGTTGTAATTGAAACTGGCTTTTCTCGTGTTTCATTTAAAGTAGCGGCAATTTGAGGCGCAGTTAAACGTCGGTTTCGTTTTGATAACGTTTCAACGAACTGATCTTCTTGCTTTGTTGTAGATTTGGGACGTCCTGATCTCTTCCGGTCTTGATTTTCTCCAGTAGCTCGTTTTCTTGTAAGAGTATAATGTACACCTTTACATGAAACTCCAATCTTTTTTGCAATTCGGCGTATAGAATATCCTTCCTTGCTCAAAGTACAGATAGCACTCCGATGTTCAAGAGAAATCTGTTTCCTTTTTGCCATATTATGTGCTTTTCAACTGCTGTAACTATCACACGAACGTCACAAAATACACTGAACTGTAAAAAGATTTTTGGATTTTTTTATATCCATATTTAATAGATAAGACTCTATTTAAAACACAAAAAATGACAAAAGCCGCCAATTCTAAGAAATCAACAATTGCCAGTGTAGTAAACTTTGGGGTCATAAAACACGTGTGAGAGGTTTCTATTCAAAATAAGGACCAACTGATAAGAAATAAGTTATTTTGTATATTATTGTAATAAGCTGGGTCGTAAAATCAATTAACTTCATTAACAACGTGTTTATTTAGAAATTTAATTGCGGATTTTTTTTTTAGTCTAATAATAATAGGGTGTTTCCAAACTTTTGAACGGTAGTGTAAGTACGACTTACAAAGATTTGTTGTTATCTGTTTCATTTAGTTGTTATCTGTTATAGTATTTTTTAATATTTTTTTTTTGTGTTATATCTCACTGACTTTCTGTTGACCTTTGTGTGACCGTCTGTTGTGCCATATGAGCTCGACATTGTCGTGTAGGAGCAGCGAGGACGAGCGATTGACCAAGGCTGCCGGAGATTTGCGAGCTTCTCCATCATTGTGTCCAGTTTCTCACAGTACACATCCGCAGTAATGCTGGTGCCATTTGGTAAGAAGCTGTGATGAATTACACCAGCACTAGACCACAAACAGTGACCATGACTTTTTTAGGGGTAAGTTTTCGTTTGGGACATTGCGTAGACGCTCAGCCAGGGTCTAACCAACATGATGACGGCTTACGATTATCAAAAATAATCCATTTTTCATCGCGAGTGACAATGCGGTTCAAAATCACTTCGTTTCTGTGTCTAAGCGATACAAGGTATATACCTCAATGCGTTCGTCACGTTGGCGATCGTTCAGTTCGTGCGGCATCCACTAATCAAGGTTTTACCTTGCCAATTTGACGCAAATGGACCAATATTATTTTGATGCTAACATTGAAAGCTGCTGCTAACTCGGCCGTAGACTGAATATCGTCGGTAATTCGTCGTTGTTGACTTTAGTTTTCAGGTAATCACGGGGTTTATTTTTTAGATCAAAATTTCAATGTTGGAAGCGTTGAAACCAATAATGAGTCGTGCGTTCATTTGTAGTGTTCGTACACGTAATTAATGTGGCGAGCCGTTTGTGCGGCATTGCTACCGCAACGGGTATCGTATTCCATAATTACTCGTATTTTTATCGTGTCCATATTGATTAAAAAGATATAAATGTAGTGAAAAAAAAAAACTAATCAATAAACAAATGACTGAATGTGAAAATAGAATTCCATATTTCGTAAATAAAATTAACTTTAATTTAGAATTTATTGCCAGCCAAACATAAATTACGTTTCAAATTACATTTCAAAAGACCTACTATATATACCTTCCTACTATTATATGGTTTGTCAAACCTTTATGTAAAGCTGGATATTCCCGAACGCTATTTACCAAGCGATGCCACAAAAACATTTACAACACCCACGAATCAGATTGGAATCTATGTATTTTTAAATGTGTCCCTCAGAATATCGATTTTATTTCAATTGTTTTCATTCAGATCAAATAGCGATTATGACCATTCGATACGGTTCCGTGACCTCCAAAGGCTGTTCACAAATCCTAAACCCGAAAATTATGACAGTTTTAAATCAAATAGACGACCGCTATTATTCTGATAGCTATTTGCTGTCGGCAGCGGGGCAAATCAGTAGGTAATCAAAAATGTGTCATTATCGACACGGCAGCATGTCGAACGGTTGTGAATAGCTATGCAGGGGCCTATTTGATAAAACCAACAGGCTAATGGTGACAGGCGACCATCCGACAATTTTGTATTTATTTTTTAACCGACTTCAAAAAGGAGGAGGTTATCAATTCGACTAAGTTTTTTTTTTGTATGTTTGTTACGCGATTACTCAAAGACGGATGGACCGATTCAGAAAATTCTTTTTTTGTTTGAAAAGGTATACTTCTGAGGTGGTCCATATAAATTTTATTAACTTTGCTTGGGTAGTTTTTGAGTTAGCTTCAATAATTTATGGTTAATTGAATTTACCTAAAGTGAACTTCAACCAAAATTATACGAGTTGCTGCATCCGTAGAGATTTAATAAACCATGTAGTCCGTTTTCTGTTATACTGCATCATCACACGAATTTTAGATCTTTAATACAATCAAAAAGTAAAGATCAGTGACAGGCAACACTACATTGTCACCAGCTGTCAGCAGATGGCGCCATATTCATTCGTTTTAGAGTTAGAACCGATTTGTCATTTTGCAATTATTTGGGGGAATTCATTTAGGGAGGGTCGGGTTCTTAAATCTCTACGGATGCAGCAACTCGTATAATTTTGGTTGAAGTTCACTTTAGGTAAGTTCAATTAACCATAAATTATACTTCGTTACTGCATCCTATGAGATTTAATAAACCATGTAGATGTTTAGCGCATAATTGCAGAATGATAAATAAGTGGATTTTAAAAAAACACCGACTTCTTATATTGAAAATCAAGTTTATTACAAAAAAACAAAATGAACAGGATTCACAGGTCCCAAAAAATATAAATAATTGGATTGTCTAATACATTTTCATTTTAGGAATTAAGTAGGTACATACTTAAGTATTCTATTTCATTCTTACTTGATTATGAACTAAAATTAACAAATCACTTGTTCATCAGTACAGCATCAGCGAAAGCTCTGTCTTGCTGCAAATCCAATAAAGGTAAGTTATAAAACTTAGCAAAACAGAGATGTGCCAGTCCAGCCCGCCGCACGCTTGATGACGTCTAATGAGACGCCAGCACGCTTCGCCGCTGAGGTCGATGCGTGTCGCGTACTGTGTGACGAATAAACACCGACATCGATTCCACTATCCTTAAGAACTTGTTTGATCCAGCGGCTTATGGTCTGTGAACTGGCGTTTCGGATAGGTTTTTTAATAGTTAAGATTAGTCTTTCTGTTCCTGATTCATTTCGAAATTCTGTCGTCTTATTTAAGTAAACAGAGAGAGCTTTCGCTGGACAAATATCTGGTTGTTCATGATAAAATGGAATTATCAATTTAGGATTCGCCCTATTGGGTGCTGACGTCGTAATAATTTCGTCTATGACTATCTGAACACCTGCTTCATAGAACGATATGTTGTTAATCTTAATAAGTGTCAACGTCTGCACACGTTGTCCGGTTGACAACGCAAGCAGAGTTGCCACTTTTTTGGTGATCATATCTAGAGTTAACGTTTCATTAGGAGTTTTATCGGACAGGTAAGATAAAACCACGCTAGGATCCCAAGAATGTTGATACTTAGGCAAATTGGGCCTGAACTTAAACACACCATCGACGAACACAATCATTTACACAAGTTTCTTTACCTAAGATAAGTGATAATGCTGATCTAAATGAATTTAATGTACCATATTTGGCAGCATTTTTAAAATGTATAGTAAGAAATTTTAGTAATTCTTGTATTTATAATACTAAAGAAATCTAAATTATTAATACTTTAAAGAAATATAAATTATTGTCTTTACAAAAAATAAACCATAATTTATATGCTGTATTGTACTGTTGCAAACGATTGAATCATTATATCTACGGTATCATATTCTAGTGACTGTTTGGTGAACGCTTCCCGGATAAAATTGCGCACACCAGGGTAAGGCTGGGCCATAAAGGATGCGCCGTTCTGGAAGGAGATAATAATATGTTTTCACCTGGTCCAAAAAACAATACCTACTTTAGAAATGGTCAAGGATTTATACAGTGGGAACCATGGTTGACTCGGCCAATAGGGGGCTACTAATGTGCCGGTCGCTTCGTCATTAATTATTTTTCTAATGCATTTCAATATAATTGAAAAGGGAGGGAAGGCGTAAAAAAGAAAATTGTCCCATCTTAGGGTACACGCATCTATGTCATAGGCATCCGGATCTCGTTTCCAAGGTACAAATTTTGAACATTTTTTATTAATTCGAGAGGCAAACAGATCTATTTCTGGTTGACCGAACTCGCTTACAATATCTCGGAAACAAGATTCGTTTAATTCCCATTCTGTATCAATGTTCGAGAACCTTGACGCTTTATCAGCCTCAGTATTTTTACATGATCTTATATAAGACGCAAATATGAAAAGCTTCCTTCGTTCGCACCACTGCCATATCTTTCGAGTTATATTATTTAAGTGTGGGAATTGTATCCCACCCATTCTATTAATATAAGATATGGCAGTGGTGTTGTCAATCCTTTACAACAGTTCCAAATTAGTGATGGTTTTACAAAAGCATTTCAGTCCCATAAAAGCGGCTAATAATTCTAATTCATTTATGTGCTTATCCCTTTCTTCCTGTGACCAATAACCGCTAACTGTTTCCCCATTGCAAAATGCTCCCCACCCCGACAGGGAGGCATCCGAAAAAATCTCCAGTTGAAAGTGACTGTTTCTAATAGGGTTAACTACATAATTTATTTTTGTTTTCCACCATACAAAATCATCTTTAAGCACTGGGTTGATTTTCATATTCACATCATAATCTTGATCTTTCAACAGGGCGAGATATTTTTGTCTCTCAAAGCGCTTGGTATATATCCAGCCGTACTCTACTGCTGGACAAGCAGCAGTTAAAGTACCTAGAAACTGAGCAAATTCTCTTATCTTAATTGATGATTTAGCAGATATGTTTCGAACCATTTCATATATTTTACAACGTTTTTCTGTAGGTAACTCTCAACGTCATATCCTGTGAATCCAATTGAATTCCAAGAAATTTGCACCTTTTGGTAGGTATGAGAACACTCTTTTCATAGTTTATTGTGAAACCCAAACGTTCCAGAGTATTAACAGTAGTTGTTATTGTATTTAGACATGACACATAGTTGTCTGCCACACACCACAGGTCATCTAAATACCCCACTAAACTATGGCCCACGCTGCGTAAGTACGTCAGTACCGGCTTCATAAGTTTTGTAAAGATGAATGGAGCGGAACACAATCCGAATGGAAGACAGGTAAATTCATACAATTTTTCATCAAACCGGAATCGTAAGTATTTTCTACTTATGTATAGGCACAAAAAAATATGCATCTTTAAGATCTATTGTTGCCATGTACCCATCCTTGGATATTAGTTTTGATGCTGTGCGAATATCTTCCATTTTAAAATGTTTATGTAATATATATTATATTTATTAAGTGCTTTTAAATTAAGAATAAATCGGTAAGTTCCGTTACTTTTCGGAATTTGAAAGATTGGGGAGATGAATTGATCCTCACAATCGGTACACGGCACAATAGATCCTAATTTTTTAAGTTCTTCAATAGAATTTACCATTTCAGGCCTTGAGCAAGGTGGATTGCATGGCTCCACGAGTTGTATGGGGGTTTGAATAAATGTTAATTTGTAACCCTTTACTATCTTCAATATTTGGGGGTCTGTTGTAGTTGACCAACTGTGTAAAAAATGCTGAATACGACCAGCATGTGGTACCTCTAACGACGGCTGCGACGGTCCTGCACGCGGTTCTGCGGTGGCCCGCGACGTGCCGCTGGCGGCGCTCTGCGGCCGGCCGGCGGGGGAGGTGGCGGGTAATATCGAGCTGGCGCATGAGACGCTCGCGCCACCCCGTGCCCGCTTGGTCGACGGGGAGGCGCTCGTGCGTTTCCCTGCGCACCCATGGAATTGGGTCTACCTTTGTCTTTGGTGTTCCTTTGTCGTTTTGATATTCTCAGTCAAATTATCGCCAAAGAGGAATTTTTCACGTTTTACACCTTGAATAATTGTAATAAAACTCTTATCCAGCATTGGAATAATAAGTCTCCTACGGTTCATTGTTTCCTCGTAATGAAGGTCCAGCAGGATCTGGTTTATCTCCGCTATTCGTCTAATGATATCAATTTTACTGAGATCTTTACATATTAACTCTGCTGTTAAGTTAGCTAGGCCTGCGATACTAGAACCTAATTGATTTTGCATTTTTTCTAAGCGCTTATCTCTATTTTTGTTGGTTCATTGAGAACTGATGCAACTTCGGCATTCAGCTTTGGTGCTTTAGCCAGCTGAAAGTTTCCAGGTATCAGCGTTTTTGTCAACAGGTTGTCCTTTTCATCCTTTGTTAGGCCTTCGAGTAGGATTTTACCCCAACGTTCAGAGATCTCCGCAGGTATATTTTTCCCAAAGGTTTCCTCTGACTGTTTTGCTTCTCCTAGGATTGCCAAAACTTCTAGAGGAATCGGGTTTTCCTCACCTTGAAATTTTTCTTGAGGTACATCTGACAAATTCTCCGGGGAAGAGATGTCAGGGATAATTGAGCCGTTTGTAGGCGCAGGCAACTGGTTCACTGATGCGGGCAGACGCTGCTCATTACCAATTTCATGCTTGCTGGCGTCGTCACTATCCGTACCTTTATCGAGAGGTTCGAACTCGACTTCCTCGTGTTCCTCGTAGGAGTCGTATTCAGGATCTAATAAGAGATACAAAGCTAATTAGCAAGGTATTTACTTCCTGGGTTACATCTCGTGCCACCACATTATGGAAGAAAGGTAGGTATTTATTTTCGGATGACATCACGTGCCACCACTGAGAAAATAATCGTATTTAAGACCTCTAATGGGTCAATGATTCGTTTTAGTATCAATTCTGATATTATTCCTAACTTTCTGGGTGGCATCACGTACCACCACTTTAAGAAAATTAGGCAAACTATTTCCGGATGACATCGCGTGCCACCACTGAGGAAATAAACCCATGTTACATATTTGTCCTTATGTATGTGCCATAATGAACGTTTTTTCATGTGTTCACCTGAGACTATACCCTAATTTAACACTTTTAAACTTCAAAAATACATAAAACTAAAAGACTAGGTACCTTCACTTTGAAAAGATGGCGTCGGCGATTTTTGTCGAAACGTTAATTCCTTTTCCAAACGTTTAATTTTTCTTCTAATCCCATCATCGGTTTTTTCCTTTGTTCTTTTTCCCATATTTACTTCCAAATTCACAAAAAACTCAAAGTTTCACCTATAAAACAAAATATTTTTACGGAGCTCACGTGGATGATGCAACACACGGAAAACGAATGAATATGGCGCCATCTGCTGACAGCTGGTGACAATGTAGTGTTGCCTGTCACTGATCTTTACTTTTTGATTGTATTAAAGATCTAAAATTCGTGTGAATATGCAGTATAACAGAAAACGGACTACATGGTTTATTAAATCTCATAGGATGCAGCAACGAAGTATAATGCGTATATTTCCCACTTATTTTATGTGGATGATGTGATGGTGTTTTAATAACTTCATATCACTGTTATTTACATGGCTATATCTACAATTATTGTGCTCAATTATGTATTCGAATTTGTGTGGGGTAGTTTCCACAACTAAAAAGTGAAAAATAAAAACTTTTTAGCAAAAAATAAAACCGACTTCCAAAACAAAACACTACAAAGTGAAAAATAAGTTTAATTTCGGAAGTCGGTGGCAAAAAACGAAAATACAAAACCAAAGACACCGACTACCGAAATTAAAGTTATTTTTCACTTTGTATTGTTTTGTTTTGGAAGTCGGTTTTATTTTTTGCTAAAAAGTTTTTTTCAGTTTTCTGCTTTATTAAATTGACGTGAAAATGCTCTTAAAAATGTGACAGTTTAGATATGACTGATTGTCGCTAGATTAAATAGGGCGTTGATAGTATCTAGAACATAGGTTCCCAACGGCAAAATCACACAACCTACAGTGCACGATTACAGAGAGAGAGAGAATTAATTTTTAATTAGTGATTATATGGAGAATATGTACAAGCTAAAAATAAATATATATATTATGTACAAGTGTATAAAAAATCATAAAAATAAAAAGGGGAAGAGCTCATAGGGCATCAAAAAATTAGTCACCATCGCTGTCAATGGAAAAAGTGCCCAAAAGGCTGGCAGCATTGCCACGTTGGATGGCAATGCTGATTCTTTGGGCTAAAAATAGGCCAGCCCTTTGGTCCCGTGAAGAGTCGACCAACCGCTTGGCGATGTCCCGAAATACTCGATGAGCACTCGGACCCCAAGGCCCTAGAGTTTCAACCCCAAACGGCTCAAACATATAGCTCCCAATAAGGTTACTATATTTGCGCCGTTTGAGGTTTTCTGCTCCTGCAGCAGCCGCCCCAGCACAGCCCGCCGTGCTAAGAAGATGGGATGGCGCGAGGGTGTCGACACAGGTTGCATCCCACACCAAAGGCCTACCCAACTTCCAAGGCATTATGGTCATTCCGTCTGGCCTCTTCCCATCGTCACGCGCCAAGCCATTGGGTTCTAAAACAGCTGGCACCCCGGCGCACATTGGTTCAAGGGCGGAAAAAAGTCCTTTGTTTCAACCTTGTTTAAAATGTCTACAATTTGGTACACACATACTAGAATGAGTAGAAACAAGTCCTAAAATTAATACGGATAAATAATTATACAGTATTTAATTATATGATGCCAAAGTAGGGTGATCGAGAATTTACAAATTTCGTGCAAAAAATATTGTTATTTCAAGTATGAATAGAACCAAAATACTATAATTATCAACTTTCATTTTTAGTTTAGTCATAAGTTTATTGTGTGTATTAATAAAATAGTAAACATAATGTTATAATATAATGAATAATTACTTGCTATTACATTTTTAGTGAAGAAGGTCATTTGGAACCTTTTGTTTTCAATCATGAGATCATAACTAATCTCCGTTATCGACCGATACGTAATAATATACTTTCGGAGATTAATTAGACCCTATAGATTAAGAATACATTAGTTTTGGCTGCGATAACCTGCGATCTTGGAAATACCAGGTACTTAACTAATGACGCTCTGTAATTAAGAAAAAGTGCATTATATTAATAAGTGTTTCTAATGAGGGTAATTAACATTTTATCATATCGTGTAAGTATAAATAGCATTGAATGGTAGTTTTAACTTCACTTACAATTATTTTCTCTTACGATAACAGTGTTATTATAGTGATGGATAGCTTTACTATTGTCTATGCCGATTTAGTGGAAATCATAATATCAAGTAATCGTGAGATACATAAATGCCTCGAAAATTTAAAACTTATGTATCCACAGCTTACAGAAAGTGTTTGGAATCAAGTTTATGAAAAGTTAAGCCGTAATTTTCTACCCGTATTTACAAAAAAGTGGCAAACTGCAGCGAGAAATAAAAATGCTTTTATGGCAAAAAATGAACAGTGGCTGAAAAATATTTTTACCGTTGAGACATCTTCGGTGCAGACTGATGTGGTGAATTGTGACAGTAATGTTCCAGGGCCATCAAAACGCTCTCATAGAGGACGACCAGAAAAATCATTTGATGAATGTTGCGATCGAACAAAGCGATATAAAGTTAAAAGATTGTGTGAAAGCGTTCCTGAAGAAATGATTAAGAAAGCTGCCTCTAAGGTACTCGTACAAGAAGAATCATCGGATACTATCAAGTTTACTCCAGAAAAAGCGTTGGCATTATTACTTGATGCATCACTTTCGAAACATCAATATCAAGTACTGAGAAATGCAGCAAAAAGTATTGGTTGTGATATTTTTCCCGATTATCATAAAGTACTTGAAGTAAAAAGGCAATGCTACCCCACGGATATTGATGTAACGGAAAGCTACGCTTGTGTAAGTTTGCAGTCATTACTGGATCACACAACCAGAAGATTATTTGAAGTAATGTCTGAAGACGACCTTACACAGATTAGTGTAAATTCAACGTTTTTACACAAGTGGGGATGTGACGGATCATCAGGTCATGCTGAGTACAAACAGTCATTTATCGACGAAAATGTGTCAGATTCATATATGTTTTTGACATCATTAGTTCCACTGCGTCTGTATGAAAAGGAAAATAAATCTGTTGTGTATTGGACAAATGCAACTCCTTCTTCTACAAGGTGTTGTCGCCCGGTACAATTCCAATTTCAAAAAGAAACTACAGAATCTACGAAAAATGAAATTGCTAGAATGGAGTCTGAAATAGCAAACTTAAATGAAACTGTTATTAGTTTAAAGGAAAAGACTTACAAAGTCTACCATAAACTTGTGTTCACAATGATAGATGGCAAAATAGCGCAGACAGTTACGGACACATCATCATGTGCAGTGTGTTTTATATGCAAGTCAAAGCCATCAGAAATGAATAACCTTGACCAAGTGCGAAATAAAACTGTGAATACGGAGGCTCTCAAGGTCGGTTTATCCCCGCTTCACGCACGGATTAAATTTATGGAATGCATATTACATATTGCGTACAATATGTCATTTACCAGTTGGAGAACGAACGCAACTACCAAACAACAAAAAGATGAAGAGAAGAAAAGAATCCAAAGTGAGCTGTTTCAACGTTTAGGTCTAAAAGTGGATTTTGTAAAGCAAGGAATGGGAACATCTAACGATGGAAATACGTCTAGAAGATTTTTCAATAATGCAGACATTGTAGCTGAAGTCACAAGAGTCGATAAAGAACTTATTCATCGGTTTGGTATAATATTGCAAACAATTAATTCTAGTGCATTAGTTGATTCGGATAAGTTTGGTAGTTATTGTTACGAAACTGCTGAACTATACGTAAGCATGTACAGCTGGTATAATATGCCAAATACTGTGCATAAAATCTTGCTGCATGGCAAAGAAATAATAAGTGTTGCTGCCTTACCTATTGGGATGTTATCTGAGGAAGCTCAAGAAGCGCGAAATAAAGATTACCGCAATTATAGGTTAGGTCATTCAAGAAAATGTTCTCGTCTATCATGTAATGAAGATGTTATGAATATGCTCTTAGCTACCTCAGATCCCCTTATCAACAGTTTACGTGCAGTACCGAATAAAAAATACTATCCTCTTCACGATGATGCCAAAGCTTTATTAGTGGATAGCACCCATCTCTAAATCAATGTCTTCTCTATTTAATATTTAGTTTATTAATATTTATTTATTTAAAAATGCTGATTTAATTATATGAAATTCATGTGAAAAAATTTGATGAATATTTTCATGTTAATAAAAAAAAAATACGTGTTATATCTTTCTCTTTGTAAACTGGTACATCCATTATATCATTTTAATAAAGTATTATGAAGAAACGCAACGTCTTTTCATTTAAAAATAATATTTTCCGCATGCCCGTACTACCTGCACCACTGTGCGGCGGTGACAAGAGCCCGACGGATGATGTCGTTAATGCTGGCGTGCCGTGCCATCCGACCAGCGCTCTTGCTGCAGGATAGTCCATGGTGTCCGAGGCAGTCGACTCCTTCACCGCATTGACAGCGATGTGGAGCCCCACAAGGAGCACCCACACGCAAACATGTAGCGAGCTGGAATGTGGTGTCACTCAGTATAGTGCCTATGTTGGGTGACGGTAGAGCCTGAAGCCAGAGACCCGACTCCCATTCACCCACAGCCAACAGGCGGGCACGCTCAGCAGTATTGGTGGACGTATTAATAAGTTTATTCCGTACCAACCTGCAGAGCGGCTCATCCCACTGTCTCTGGGAAGACGGGTTCTCGGGCTGAACCGTATCCGGGCAAGTATTAGTGATTATTGATTTGATTTGTGATTTTTAATTTGTGATAATAGACAGACATATAAAATTTGTATAATTAACTATTTTGAAAAGGGGCTTTGGATTTTTTTTTTTTTTGGAAAGCGGCGGTAATCCATAAAAGGTTGGGAAACTATGATCAGTGTAGATTCTTAATAAAAAACTGACAGATTTAATACCTACTTTTCTCAATAACTGTGGTCAAAAAAGCTTGGTACAGACCATCAAACTGAACAACGTTTTCAATGGGTCTAACATCGTAATCGAGAAAAAATAATCAGCCGTCCCATATATTTGAGTCGAGTAGATATTGAAGTTTTCTAAGGGACAGACCATCACCTTTATGACACAAATATTGTATACTGTTAAAAATTAAGCAGCGTTCCGCTGCTTCAGTTTGAAGTTAGGTAGCCATTTTTGCCTGTTATGACTGGAGCCGAAGAACACTCACGATACGGCTGGTCCATAAATTCAAGGTCGCTCAGCGAGCTATGGAGCGGGCTATGCTTGGAGTCTTTCTGAGTGACTGAATCAGCAGTGCAATTGCGTAACGCACTATCAATCGGAATCGGTTTCATTTTGACAGCAACAACATTGTGGAGTAGAGAAACTTTTCGAACATATGAAGCAATGGATTAGCAATTTGCTTCAAAATGATTCAGATTCCGATCGACAGAGTGTTACGCAGCTAACTGCGTTAAGAAGCGAGAGAACTAAAGTTGTCGACATAGCTCACTTCGAATTATTGACTTGAGATTCGAGATATGGTGGTTTTCGCCAATGACACTGAACGCGATCAACACATGAGCCCCGGTTCAAGAGCTGTCAGTGTCATCATTGTTGTGGAATATTGACACTGACAGCTCTTGAACGCAGTTTAGATGTGCTGATCATGTTCAGTTTCATAGGTGAAATTGGCACTTAGTGTAGTTTCAATTTCCTGGGAATTGTTGTCAAAAGTGACAAAGCAAGAACGAGGTCGACTATATATAAACAATATTTTTTTCTAGACTGTTCCGTTTTACTTTCTATTCATTTTAAATCTGACAAGTTATCAAGTGCTTGATGCAGGCTCAAAAGACGTTCCCTTCATACTTGTTAGACAAAAACTTAAAAAAAAAAACTTTAACCCTAAAATGCCGCGGAAGTATTCATGGCTTTATAAAGTAATTGACATTGAAGAGGCGTGGAATAACAAATTATTAATGTCGGAGCCACGGTAATGTTATCTACAGTATTCTTATATATCTTCATACAAAAGGTCTGAGTCATATCTACGCAGTTTTTGTAAGCAGTAATATAAGTGTGCAATTTGTGACAAATATTCATTGAAATAAGTTCAAGTACTTACTATAGCAAGGAGCAGATATAAACTATATTGTGCAGTTTTTGGTTGATTGAATTCGTCAATAACGCACTCAGAGATAACATTTTTTTTAAATTACCTGGAAACTCCGAATGATTGATGAATGTTGACTATAATATTTTTTTTACTACTAGTACGTATTTTTTTTTCTTTTTTTAATAGGTAGGTTTCTCGCTTTTGTGCCGAGTAAAATGCCTGGATAAATAAATAATTAAGTGGATTGGGTGAAAAAAGTGACAAACGACTGACTTACCCAGGCTCGCGTTAAAAAAAACTTGTGGGTAGTTCCTAGGCTAGGCTATCTACATACGTATGTACTTAGCAGTATGTGTTTTTTTTATCTACTAAATCTACAAATTAAAAAACACAACATGTATTTTTATTGAACACTTCCTATCTCATACACAAAGAATTTAGTTTTTTAAACAAAAAATATAATATTAGGTTGGGGAAAAAGTCTTTTCGCATTATAGTATGTATGAACTTGTAATAAAATCTCTTTGGCTATACTATTTGTATCTGGCTGGTTTGGTGGTATCATTGAAAGTTTAAATTTTAAAGAACATAATTCCAAATTCAAATTAGGAAAATGTGTGATTTTCATTTGTTTTTCGTACCGTCAAGATGAGTGAATCTAATGAAGAAATTCGATACATTTTAAAATTTTACTACAAAAAAGGTAAAAATGCAACGCAAGCCGCGAAAAAAATTTGCGATGTTTATGGACCTAGTGTAGTGTCTGTGAGAGTAGCACAAATTTGGTTTAAGCGTTTTCAATCCGGAAATTATGTCAAAGATGCACGTCGCTCTGATCGCCCTATTACGGATAAAATGGATGCCATTTTTGAAAAAGTGGAGCAAGATCGGCATATCAGTAGTTACGACGTAGCTGAAGAACTGGAAATTGACCACAAAACAGTTTTGGCGCATTTGAAAAAAACTGGGTACACAAAAAAGCTCGACATTTGGGTACCTCACGAGCTCACTGAAAGAAACCTAATGAACCGTGTACTCATTTGTGATTCTTTATTACGACGTAATGAAACCGAACCATTTTTGAAGAAACTGATAACTGGTGATGAAAAGTGGATCACGTATGACAAGAACGTGCGAAAAAGGTCGTGGTCAAAGGCCGGTCAGGCTTCACAGACTGTGGCGAAACCCGGGCTAACTCGCAACAAGGTGATGCTGTGTGTGTGGTGGGATTGGAAGGGCATTATTCATTATGAGCTATTACCACCAGGCAGGACCATCGATTCTGAACTCTACTGCGAACAACTGATGAGATTAAAGCAAGAAGTTGAGAGAAAGTGGCCGGAATTAATCAACAGAAGGGGTGTGGTTTTTCATCATGATAACGCTAGACCTCACACATCTTTAGCCACTCAGCAAAAATTAAGAGAGTTTGGCTGGGAGGTGCATCCGCCGTATAGTCCTGACCTTGCACCTTCAGATTTCCACCTGTTTCGGTCTCTTCAGAATTCTTTAGGCAGTGTCAGGTTAACATCACGAGAGGACTGCCAAAACCACTTGTCGCGGTATTTTGACCAGAAGTCCCAAAATTTCTATAGCAATGGGATCATGTCCCTACCTACAAGATGGCAAAAAGTTATCGAACAAAATGGTACCTACATATTTTAGTTAAATGAACTATATTAAAAAATGTTTTCAATTTTCTTAAAAAATGCGAAGAAACTTTTTCCCCAACCTATTATTTACAATCACAGAACTAGAAAAAAACTCATGTAGGTTGATGAAATTAAATAACGTAGGCGGGCAGCTCTATCCCGTGTTTACGTACCGCGCGGCTGTAGATATGTAATTTCAAGAACAGGGCCGCAACGTCACAATACTGTTAGATAACATCATCTTGTCAGAGGACTCGTTAAATATTCAGGTGGCATTTTGCAAAAGGCTTAACATTTGGATTTTTAGCACGTAGGCAGGTAACTCACTGGCAGATTTAAAAAAAAACACATCTCTCTCAACAATAAAAGGAGCTTGTGAACAATAATATAATATGTTTTTATTATTATAATTATGTGTTTATTGTATGCTAGCTGACGTACAAAACCTTTGGAGATCTAATAAGTAAAACGACATGTATACAGGGTGTAAGGGTCAACCCTCCACAGACTGATGATGGGGTGAATTCAGTATATCATACTAAGATGCCCGGTACATGAAATGATGAGAATCCAATAAACCTGATTTTTGTGCTATGTGCACGAACCGCAGTGCTGCAGAATCAGCACTTTTCGAACGTCAAAATTACATAAGACAGTCTACCAAAACGCTCGCCCTTCACCACTTCCTAGTGCTTTAGCTGAGGAGAAGAAGTGGCGCAACAAACTCCCCAGCAGCACAGCTATCTGTTCAGTTAAAAAAATGATTTTATACAACACTGCGCAAAATAATAAAAGTACATTACGCAACACAAAACATTAAATTACAGTATTTGCTATAAGTGATTCTGCTCTAGTTTATATTGAACCTCAATGCATGAAATTCTGAAAGTCACATTCACACGCCTTATAAGTTACAGAACCGTCGAGCAGTAAATACAATATTTTCTTTAATGTCAAGTATATTTTAAAACATAATTTTCCCGATCACCCGAAATAAATTACATTCACTTAAAAAAGTATTACATCCGACAGGAAAACATCAACTTTCATGTAATTGAGTAATCTAATAAAGCTGAAGAGTTTTTTTTTGTTTTTTTTTTCGTTTAAGCGCGCTAATCTCTGGAACTTCCAATCGGATTTAAATAATTCTTTTTGCATTTGATAGCCCAATTCTTGAGGACTCTTTTTTTTTTGTGGATGGGAAATCATCAAATAACTTCCCCCGCTCTGGGTGGAGCGGAAGGGCGTGTCAGACTTTTACTGACTAAAACCCACCCGTGTTCCTTCAGTTGCCTATGCCAGGGCCACGGTATCTTTTTCAAACAACCCGCGACCCCAGCGGCATCGGCCCTATTGGACCCCATCTTTTGCTGACATCTCTTTGAGGCGCGCGTGGAACACAACGCGCCGTCGACCCGGGCCTGGTCCTCACCGGACGGCGAGCTACCCACTACTCACCGTCCGCAAGCCCGCGCCTACGGTGGCCGGGAATCGGCTATCGATTCCCGCCGCCCAGGGCGTCTCCTGCGGCGACTGAGGGCGTGAGGCTGCCTCTCCCTCACGCGTTCCGCCTCCTCCTTCGCGAGCATTACCGCTTCGCAGAAGGAGGTGACGGCCTCCCATGCACTCTCGTTCCGCACCATGGCCTGGACCAGGCTCGGACGCGAGAGATCGCCGCCGCCGATCGCCTCCGTGAGAAAATTCTTGAGGACCCTCAGGAGCCGAACAAAAAATAGGCAGAAATAACTCTAAGCGAAAACGAAGTAACACCGCGGGCGGGAGATGTCCAGCGACGCGGTGGGTCGGGAACCGATATTTCATGCGGACGAAGTCGTGGGCAGAAGTTGAGTAACAAAGGAGCATATTTTCCTTATGCATATTTTATCATATAACGCCACTTGGAAATAGCTAACCTTCTTGAGTACCTATAAAACTGAATACTATAAAATTACAAGTAGGTTCCTATTTGCGAGTTTACAACTTGACAGTGCTTTCACTTATTGCTTGAATTTGGTTTAAATGGAAGTTGAGAGACTCGTGTTTAAGTAATAACAGTCGAACAGCTCGATGGATCAGGTTACGCTACGCTTGCAGTGGTCGGTCCGTGGATGGGTGACCATCTTTACATACCAAAACTACTCCATGCCTCGGAAAACACGTTTCCTTGGATCTTTGACAGTCGTTACGGTTCGTCAAAAGCCTGAATGTATGACAACCAGTCTTACCAATGGGTAACATCTTACCCAGTTACTGGGTTGTGGAGATCAGATAGGCAGTCGCTTCATGTAAAATACTGATTCAGCTGTATCCGGTGAGACTAGAAGTCGACTCCAACATAGTTGGGAAAAGGCTAGGCAGATTGATTGATTGAAAGTTGTTGGTTGAATCACAATGCTGTCTGCTCAACAACGTCAGCTAGCATACAATAAAAACATAATTATAATAATAAAAACATATTATATTATTGTTCACAAGCTCCTTTTATTGTTGAGAGAGATGTGTTTTTTTAAATCTGCCAGTGAGTTACCTGCCTACGTGCTAAAAATCCAAATGTTAAGCCTTTTGCTAAACAACGCAATGAATGTTGTTGAACTGTCAAAAACTGTCAAAATGCAACCGATTCCTTCTGTAGGGTGTATTACGAAATTACCCCGCTGGTCACAAATGCTTCACGTCATTCAATACAAATCGATTACAAATCAATCGATTCCCAAAAGAATTGAACTTTTATTGTGTTATTCCGATGCTGATCTTCTATTGTGGCGCGGGGTAGCGGAGGGAGTAGGTATAGCGGGATCTACCCTGATTACGATATACTCCCTCCGCTACCCCGCGTCCCAAACGGCGCCAACTTTAGTAAATAAGGGCTTTTTATTGAAAGAATTGCTCTATTTATGGAACACGGTGAGTATCAATCATTGTCATGGTATATTGAGCGAATGATTTCTTTCAGATATATAAAAAAAAGTAAAAAGTACTCTGTGATGTTTTCTTTCTCGATGTGATCGCAAAATGGCGCGTTCTGTGGGCCTTAGTACATCTCACACACACAGCGAAACCGCATCATTTTTTTAAAGGACTATTATTGAACTATAATATTGTCAGAATCGGTAACGGAATTTATATGACGAGGGAGATTAAAAGTTTACAAAAATGTCTACAACAACAATTTGCCGTGTTATAGCCATATCAACTGTCAAAGTATGACATTTCTAATTTGATCCATTTTAATTTGGTAGGTGGTCAATTTGATAAATAGTTATTTTCCTTGACTTGCTTACTTCTTGATAATTGATAACTTATCACAAATTACACGTTTTCGTTGTTCTGCTACAGGTACTCGTACACGATACGTTTTATTTATTTACTCTTCCCAGCTTATACGGCGAAGATATAACGATAATTTGTTACTTTTATTAAATGTATTGTAATAATTGTAATTATCCCTATAAGTATGTATTTACAAAAAAAAAAATAGTGTACGTACTATCTCAGTTATCTGGTTTCCATAGTACAAGCTCTACTTAGTTTGGGATCAGATGACCATGTGTGAATAATGTCCCAGGATATATTATTATTTTCATTATTTTGGTGAAGATACCTACTTAGACATTATTTTATGTACTGTTAGAAACTCTTTCTTCGATAGTCGGATTTCCGGAATCGATTAATCATTTTTAGATATTTAATTTGATTAATCATAGTCATTATATATACAGTATGTTAACCAACAGAGGGCGTTCCCGTTAACCCGCAATAGTATAGCATCCATACATGCTAAAAAAAATATTACCATTCGAAAACAAAATGGTTTTTATTTTTTTTAATATTAAAATATTCACTAAAAATGTTAAATTGATACGTAAAAGAAACACTCTGTACACGCGTACTTGAAGGATGGAAACATCGCAATTTAGTTTTTATTTTTAGTGAATATTTTAATATTAAAAAAAAATAAAAACCATTTTGTTTTCGAATGGTAATATTTTTTTTAGCATGTATGGATGCTATACTATTGCGGATTAACGGGAACGCCCTCTGTTGGTTAACATACTGTATATATTTAAATTATTATCTGTATTTAAATTTAATAAAAATATTTAAATACTGTTTACATTAATAATAAAAATAAGTGCACTACTTCCGTTTGTACCACCACGTTTTATTATAAATGTCAACTTAGGCTGTTTCCGGTAAGTGTAAAGTGATTTAGTAGAAAACTTAATAAATATTGTGAGTGATATCCTGACAAATTGTTTTAATCTCCCTAGACTTTAATAGTACCTTATTTTCTTTTACGCCTTGTTTCCCACATTCTATTTTAAAACATTAACTTATAATTTAGAAAGGCCAAAACAAAATACAAAACCTAATTTGTAACGTGACACGTGCAAATAAAAAGGGCACTCGGTGTATATTTTGTCGCAGCGTGTCGTAAAGAGCCTTTGACGGCTGAAAGTAAAGAGGGCTGAGTCGACCGCACGTTAAGAGGGAAGCGTCAGGGAAGGCCGCAAAATTTAAATTTTATTACGTTTTTTGCAATTTGCAAGCCAGTATTAAGTTGTATGTTAAATAAAGTATGATTCGCGACCGTAACAAATATGTGTTTACAGAATTATAATCATTAGAATCAGTAATACAATTCCTTAAGTTAGTATAATCCTCAAACGTCAAGATTTCATGAAATAGTCATTCATTAGGATTACCTGGTCTTAAAGAATTGTATTGATCAGTTTAATGATTATAATTATGTAAAATATACAGGATGTTTGGCGCATGGACCGACACAATTTTTCCAGGGAGTTGGGAGGTCATTAGCTAGGTTCTACCTATACACCCTTTGTCCCAAATGTCACGGTTGGTTATATATGTTTTTTTTTTTTAATGAAAAAAGTACCCAAAATGTTTCCTTTAATTCGAAATAACTTTTTTGTTTGTGGGTATAGTGGCACAAAATAAATTTTGTTGTATTTTCCAAAGTCATTTAAATCCAAATACATCTTTGTTTGATACAACTGGTTTCAAGAAAATTCCTTACAAGCTTCCAAAGTTAATTTTTTTATTGAATGTATGAAATTTTACAACTTCTAAATTCGTTAAAAAAAAGTAAGAGCCATTTTGAACTTTATTTTAAAAATTTCTTTAGTTGATACCCTTTCTAATGGTATGCTACATGTCACAGAAATTATTCATTATGTAGTCAAAACACTAGTTAGGAGAGTCAGGGTTAAGAAAAGACTTATTAAGGTTATTATGTTTTTATTAAAGTAAAAACTATAATAATAAGAAACAGATGTCGTGCATGCGTACGAAATGGAGGAGGTCAATTTGAACAAGATTTATAACTTTTTTTAACTAGCCTGTCCCACTGCTGGGCAAAGGCCTCCCCCATTTCTTTCCATCTCTCCCGGTGTTTTGCTTCCTTTTTTATAACTTTACTTTAATAAAAACATACATACAAACCTTAATAAGTCTTTTCTTAACCCTGACTCTCCTAACTAGTGTTTTGACTACATAATTAATAATTTCTATGACATGTAGCATACCGTTAGAAAGGGTATCAACTAAAAAACTTTTTCAAATAAAGCTAAGTTCAAAATGGCTCTTAGTTTTTTTTTTAACGAATTTAGAAGTTGTAAAATTTCATACAGTCAATAAAAAATTAAACTTTGGAAGCTTGTAAGGAATTTTCTTGAAACCAGTTGTATCAAACAAAGAATTTGGATTTAAATGACTTTGGAAAATACAACAAAATTTATTTTGTGCCACTACACCCACAAACAAAAAAGTTATTTCGAATTGAAGGAAACATTTTGGGTATTTTTTTCATTAAAAAAAAAATATAATAATATATACATTTAACCAACCGTGACATTTGGGACAATAATAATAATTCATTTATTTCAGATTAAAATCCATAATGTCCACAATAAAAAATAATAATAATAAAACAATCAAATAAAAATTAATTAAAAATTAAACACAAACAAATTAAATTAAAAATAAATACAGATAGACACACAGAATACACAAATACACATGAAAACAATTTCTGACAAATCAATACAGACAATACACTACAATAATAACATACAATTCCCATTAAATACCTACTTAGCTACTATAATAATAATTATTTAATAAAAGGTGACGAACTGGCATGTAGCACCATCCACCTCTCTAGAATAGGCGAGTCCCACCGCTCAGACAATACTTTCAGGATACCGTTAGTGCTGCGCTTAAAGCGATTTAAGAGCGAGGCACTCCGCTTCCTTATTATGGCAAAAAAGTCATCTGTGTGTGCCTGCGCGAACATGGTAGAAGCGCTGCAAAACCGCGGTAACCCTAACAGTATCCTAAACACATTATTGTATTGGACGCGCAAGGCGCCGTATGCCCGCTGAGTAAAATTGGCCCATAGGCTGCACGTATAAAATGACTGACAATAAGCTTTAAATAAGGTCACCTTTACAGGTCTAGTGCAACGAGCAAACCTACGCGCCAACATGTTACCCCGTACAGACAGCGCCCTGCGCTCCCGCTCAATATCCTCATTATCACACAGATTATCTGTGACCCAGTGACCCAGATACTTAAAGTGGTTAACCCTCTTCAAAGATGTGCCACAAAGAGTAATGGTAGGTACAGTTGAGTAGCATTTGGTACCAGCCTTAAAAACCATGAACTCACTCTTTTTAGGATTGTATCTGAGTCCATGGGCCACAGCATACGACTCGCATATGCTCAAAAGCCTCCGCAGCCCTCCAATCGACGGACTCAGCAGGACCATGTCGTCTGCGTAACTGATGTTATTTACAGACACTCCATCCACAGAGCAACCTACATTAGCACTACTAAGCCCGTCAATCAGCTGGTTCATATACAGGTTGAACAGCCGTGGCGAGGTCAACCCCCCTTGCCTCACCCCGCAGTCCAACCCGTACACTTCTGACTGCGCTCCTGCCCATCTCACACTGTTCTTTTGGTGACTATACCAATAACCGAATATCGACACTAACTCACTCGGCAGCTGTGTCTCAGTTTGCAGCTTGTACCAGAGCTTGTCATAATGCACCAGATCGAAAGCTTTCGAAAGATCTAAAAAACAAGCATAGACTGGTGTGTTTCTGGTGGTATAATACTGCACAGTCTGCTTGAGACAGAGGATGGCACTCTCAGTTGACAGTCCAGGCGTGAACCCAAATTGAGCGTCGCGCACTTGAAGGTGTTTTTCCAGCTGTTGGTCAAGCAGTCTGTCCAGTACCTTTGCTATGACCGTAGCGAGCGAGATAGGTCTATAGTTGGAAACGTCTGACGCATCGCCAGTTCTGTTCTTAATTATTGGAACCACTACTGTATACATGAGATCATCAGGTAGATAATTATGGGCAATACACAGATTAAATAACATGGCGAGGACTCTTGGCAGGTGACTACCAGCGTACTTTAAGTGTTCAATACTAAGGCCATCATGACCTGGAGACTTTCCTCTCACCATGTCTCTTATCACAGCACGCACATCCCGTGCAGTGAATCTAACCCTAATATCTCCAAGTTGACATTCAGCACCGGGCCCCTGAGACTGGCCGAGGGGAGACTCAACATTAAAATGGCGCTGAAAGAGACTGGCAATATCTCCAGGCTTATGCGCGCCCCCCACACTCACTGGAAGACTCGACCTTGGATTTAATCGGTTTGTTGACTTCCAAAACTTGTTAAAATCCTTATCAGTATGATTTTTTGCGATATTATCCATTTTTACCTGTGTTTCCCTGTTCTGACAACATTTTAACTTTGATTTAAACGTTTTTCGGGTCTCACACATTTCATTGTAGATATATCCTGACCTGGGTTTACCACATAGCTGCCATGTCTGGAAACAAAGTCGAGCCTTCCTGTGAGCACTACTCACATGTTTATTCCAGCCCGCTACATACTTTTTATGTTTACGTTTAGGTTTGTTACAACTCAGTTCGGCACCTCTCGTCAATATATTAACAATATCCAGATACAATTTGTTAAGTAGTAATTTATGATTCTCATTATTACATAATCTGTCCGCACAATCTTGGAATTCTATTGGAAAATCTAATAGTCTGAGTTCGGCATTACAGTAATTAAAATATCCCTCAATCTGACTTTCCCCTCTTTCCCCCCACTTCACCTTGTTACATGTACTACTATGAAAAATTCTTTTAGACAGGACTACATTTAAATTACACTCGATTAATAAAGGAAAGTGATCCGACCAGTATGTGTTATACAGAATAGATACATTTATCACAGACTGTCTAGCGGCGCTGGTTACTAAACAGTGATCTAGCCAACTATGAGTACCATAAACATCACTCACGAAAGTATATGATGAGTCCCTCGGCAGCAGATCCATATCTACACACTGCCACGACTGTTCCACACAAAAGTCCACCAACTCGTTCCCGAACAAACCACCAGGGTGCGCGTTAAAGTCGCCGAGCATAAACACCGTATCACAATCATTACTTTCGATTATTGCACTTATTTCCCCGAGACACTCAGTAAACAATGGCAGATTCTCACTTTTGTTTGTAGGCATGTAAATTGACAACACTAGAATAGACCGTTCGTCATCAAGTTTTATCCTAATTGCCGCTATACGTTCACTACGGCACTGTACAACAGACACAGTCGGAAACGCGCACTTTCTCCACAGCAGAGCTACTCCTCCATACGGCCTTCCTGACAGAACTCCTGCAGACGTATCCACGGCCGACTTTCCCGTATAGGAAAAATCATCGTCGATACTACCGAGAAACGACAAGTCGTGAGGAAGAAGCCAGGTCTCCTGTAGTGCCACAATATCCGCCGATTGGCACAATTTTCTCACACAATCAAGTGAACGTACAACATTTTTACAATTAAAACTAATCAGCTTCGTAGTGTAGATATTCATTATTTATTTGTTTTTACATCCATATCTCGATATGTATGTCGTCCCCTTCTCTGAGTAAAATCTACAAAACGTCGATACAAAACTCCATCCGGCCAAAGGTCATCAGATAAAAATATGTTCATTTTGTGCTTTGGAACAAACACCTTATAAGCCGAATAATCTTTTGTTGATTTTAAGTTCATTTTTTCCAGCTGAATATCAACGTTAGTTTTATTCTTAATGTAAGTAATTATGTCACACACAGATGTATTCTTCGACACATTATAAATATAAAGTGGCATTTTGTTATCAGCCGCTTTAAACTTTGAATCACTGTCTACACTAGCCGTTCCCGGTTTTCCCACAAAACGGTTTCTTAGTCTTTTCCTCTGAATAAGAGTCCACTCCTCATTCTGCTGTTTACTTTTCCACTCTCCCTCTTGCAGAATTTCAGTGAAACTTTTTCCACTGTTTTGTGGCGAGATTTGTTGTTTTGGGTTGGCTGTATGCCGCTCAGTGATCACAACCCGCGGAGATTTTTGGTGAGTCATCATAACCAGCGATCGCTTAGGCGTTGGATGTGTCAGCTGTTGGACAATGGGTGACTCAGTTTTCTTGCACTCGCGCTCAACATTCGGGTTGGCCCTGTGTCGCGCGTCATTTGTATCGGCTAGCGGCGGCGCTTGGTGACTCACCGTCGCCGCATCAAAACTCAAAGCGAACGTCGGGCAGCTCCTTCGCGCGATGTTTTTGTAGTACCACCCTCATCC
This sequence comes from Dicycla oo, assembly GCA_948252095.1. Classification (NCBI taxonomy): domain Eukaryota; kingdom Metazoa; phylum Arthropoda; class Insecta; order Lepidoptera; family Noctuidae; genus Dicycla; species Dicycla oo. Next base: position 5,948,717 of record OX411728.1, on the reverse strand, counting down.
GAAAATATATTTTTTTGTGGAGATAATGCTGAGGGGCCACTTTCACATTCAAAACTTGATAACCTGGCACTTCCACCGCGTCTTAAGTTAACATTTTGAGCAAAATTGTTGACAATCGACGCATTCTTTAGCGCTTCCACCTCCAGTTGCAATTCTCTGAATTGATTTACTGAAGTGTATTCGTTACTAAAGCGTTCTAGCTCGCATTTCATGATCAACAAGTCCTTCAATAAGCGGGTCACATCTACGTGGTCAAATAGTACCGGCGGCAACTTATGTAAATCCCGCGCCACAAAAGTTGGAATTTCCTCCGGATCCGTCTCCTTGAGTAGGCAAATTATGTCGTCAATATCCCGTAACGTTTTCCCTTGTCGTTTTCTAATCTTTTTGCGTTTAGTTGTCGAGATTGAGTCAAACAACAAGTTTTTAGCCACTAATATCTCGGTTTCATCGAAAGCACTCGCACAAATCTGACTAATACTTTGTTCGTTCATTACATCGATCTTATTACAAATAAAAGCTAGCACTTCGTTGATAACTACATTACAACTTGCACATTTTACTAATTTGGTCGCCATTGTAAAACAATGGGTGTATGGGTAAAACTTAGCTAATGACCTCCCAAATCCCTGGAAAAATTGTGTCGGTCCATGCACCAAACACCCTGTATACTTGTTACAACCGCGAATTAAATTTTGATCAACGTACAACCTAATACTGACTATTATTATTGAAAAAAAAAACGTAAAAAAAATATGAAAATAATGAAATTTCGCGGGCTACCCTGACGCTTTTGCCTTAACAGTTTAGTGGCAACACTCGACCTTGAGCTGGCCTAGCATTGTACGAAGTTAAAGGGGTGGATTTTTCAATAGTCAGATAACTTTTATCTGAGGAATAAATATGGCGGTTAGAAATTATATAATAAAAGCTGTCATAACCTCAAACATATTCCCTAGGCAAAGGTTATTTGACGATCGAAAAAAAATCGGCCGGGTCTCTCAAAAAGGTATGGTGAAAATTAAGGGTAGATATACGGGCCAGTTGGCGTGGTTGGTTAAGATACCACCTATCAAGCCGCAGGTCGTGGGTTCGATTCCCATCCAGGACAAACATTTGTGTGCATGAACATGTCTGTTCATGCACACAAATGTCTGTCCTGAGTCTGGGTGTGATTATCTATATAAGTATGTATTTACAAAAAAAAAGTAGTTTATGTAGTATATCAGTTATCTGGTTTCCATAGTACAAGCTCTGCTTAGTTTGGGATCAGATGACCATGTGTGAAAAATGTCCCAGGATATTATTATTATTTACTTTATTCAATTGTTAATACATATATAAATTATATTTTTAAGTATTAGAATAAAAAAAAATATATAAAAACATTTAAAAATATAAAAAAATAGTAGCCCACCCCTATCGGGAACAGGGTCCAAGCTACCGGCGGTCAGGGCTCCAGAGAGAGGAACCTTCTAACAATGCGAGCCGAGTCCAGAAGTACCGCTTTCTGAATCAATTATTATTATTATTATTATCATTATTATATAGTGAACAACAAACTGAACAACTTTCGCAATGGGACCAACATCGTAATCGCGAAAAAGTATCAGTCATCAACTGGGGGCGAAATTAGAATTTGAGCTGAGGTTGCATAGGCTCTTATGAGGATAACGATACAAGGTGTAATTTTTAACATGCGGCCTACCGTACCATATCAATGAAGTTCTTGAGTGGGCGACGTTTATCTTCAATACTTACAATTAAATTAATTGAGTGGACGCCTACGACATGTCACGTGCTTTTTCAGTATAATCTGTCGGTGAATTTCTTCCTCTCAAATCAAGATGTCAAGGACCGTTCAGACATATTTTTGAGGCAACACGCTTGACTTGCGAAAATGTTACTGTTGTAAGCCCAATAAACAGGGTCAAATTAATTTAACTACCGAAACTCTTTAGACGTGATGTATATAGACAAAATAAAAATAAAAAAACCGGTCATGAGCGTGTCGGAATGAAGGGAAGTTGGGATGAATTTATCCCAAGAACAAACTTAACATTGTAGTTGAAAAACATGTTCTCCCATACATTCCAAATACAAATGTTCATAGTTAAACGAAAAGAATCCAACCCACATTACACCTAATGTCACCCACATTAGGCGTAATGTGGGTTGGATCCTTTTCGTTTAACTATGGACATGTAAGTTTGTACGCACAATATTGAGAGAATTAGCATGTTGTTTTAAGACCATCGACTTCTTATAGGTTTTCCTGTAATCTATAGGTATTGAACTATATTCTGTATTTTTTTCAAAATTTTAGGCTTCGGACTTTCGGAGATAAAGGGGGGATGTTCAATTTTCGCATATTTTCTTAATAAACTTTAAAATGGTTTATTTTAAAATTATGAAAAAATACATTTGAGACTCTCACAGTAAGCCCTTTCATTTGATATGTCACACGGTACAGTTTGCAAAACTTTTTTTTTTTTTAATTTTCTTATTTGCTCCCCAAAGTTGACCCCCTTATTCAAAATTTATTTATTTACGTTACACTTCCATGTTTGCGTCACATAAATAAATATGTGTACCAAATTTCAACATAATCGGTCCATTAGATTCGGAGCAAATTGGCTATGACAGACGGGCAGACAGACACACGAGTGATCCTATAAGGGTTCCGTTTTTTCCTTTTGAGGTACGGAACCCTAAAAAGATTTGATGAGATTTTTTGGGGCCAATGACCTCTGGTAGTATTGTTATACTTGAAGTATGAGTTTATAAAATCGGTTTTATAGTGTTGAGATATCGATACCTATCACGTTTATGAAGTTTACATTTAAAAAACCTGATAGGTATTAATATAATAAGAGACTACACTAACGGAGCTTGATAACTCCAAAAAAAACATTATCAAATTAATTTATTTTTTGTTTTATCATGGTTAGATATTGATACTCATTACGTCTGTGGAGTTTCGCTAGCTAATTTATTTTGACCCTGTAGAAGACCAAAGAAACGATGGATGGACTGAGTGAAAGATGACATGGCTAGAAAGGGAGTGACTATAGAGATGACGACTAATAGAGAAGTATGGAAGAAAAAGACATGTTGCGCCGACACCAAATAGATCGGATAAGGGCTGGAGAATGATGATAAGACTGCCTCGCTGGTGTTGTGGTCGCAAATACTACTGCTGAGCAAGAGGTCCTGGGTTCGATTCCGGGGTCACGACAAAGTGTTGTTAGGTTTTAGTAATAGAGCCAGACATAAAGACAAAATGACACCTGAACCCCACAAAACTGCTCTTTTCCACAAAAGTGTTTTTTATCTAATACCTGACATATATAATAAATTGCCAAAGACAATTAGAGATTTAGATTTGCATAATTATAAAAAGAAATTATTTCAATTGCTGTTAGACAAATGTTACTATACTTTAAAAGATTATCTCGATGATGTTATTTAATTTTAATTGTTCCCCTGATAAGTAAAATGTGTATATTTCTTAATTTGTATTATTTAATTCTAACTGAATTTATAATTTATGTCTCGTTATTTTAATTGTTGCCTTGACATGTAAAAATATTTGTTAATTCTAAAGTGCTGCATATTTAAATTGTTATTATTTTAATTTTCTATTTGATTATGCTGTTAAAATGTTACCTACTTTAAAATTATTGTATGCCATTATGGCGGGTCATAGCTGTGTACAATTTCGGAAACATGTAACAACTTATTGCTTACCTATGTACCACAATAAAGAATATTTGTATTTGTATTGGTTTTTCCACCTACAGTTTCTCAGTAGCAGCCTGGAGTCTTGATTTGTGCCCGCCAGATGGCAACAGGCTCGCCTCCTATTACATGGGACTTACACATAACTGGCGAAATGTGGGTATACTACCCCTCTGCCTAACCTTTCGAGGAATATGTTAATGTATAAACGAAAAAACTTTTTAGCAAAAAATAAAACCGACTTCCAAAACAAAACACTACAAAGTGAAAAATAACTTTAATTTCGGTAGTCGGTGTCTTGGGTTTTGTATTTTCGTTTTTTGCCACCGACTTCCGAAATTAAAGTTATTTTTCACTTTGTAGTGTTTTGTTTTGGAAGTCGGTTTTATTTTTTGCTAAAAAGTATTTATTTTTCAATTTTTAGTTGTGGAACCTACCTCACACAAATTCGAATACATAATTGAGCACAATAATTGTAGATATAGCCATGTAAATAACACTGATAGGAAGTTATTAAAACACCATCACATCATCCACATAAAATAAGTGGTAAATATACGCATTATTGAAGCTAACTCAAAAACTCCCCAAGCAAAGTTAATAAAATTTATATGGGACCACCTCGGAAGTATACCCTATCAAACAAAAAAAGAATTTTCTAAATCGGTCCATCCGTCTTTGAGTAATCGCGTAACAAACATACAAAAAAAAAACATACAGACGAATTGAGAACCTCCTCCTTTTGGAAGTCGGTTAAATACAGCAACATCATAATAAAGTTTTAGCTTCAAGTCGTTTATTGCAAAAAAGTAGAGCACATCACAAAGGAAAGTAGACAATCAAGAAATGAAAAGATTAATTTCTGTTCAGATTTCCCACTTAACTGGGACAAGCTACCTTTTTGAATAGTCATTTGCATTGATAATGTAGGCAGTTATTTATTTTCGTTACTTATTAAATACATTTTTAAATATTTTTTTAAAAAACTATTAAAAAATATTGATCCGCTGGTATCAGGAGCAGGGTCCCAGCTACTGGTGGTTAGGGCTGCAGAGACAGGAACCTCCTCACGATGCGAGCCGTATCGAGAAGAACTGCCTTCTGAATCTGGCCCTTGATCCAACTGCCTAACGAGAGCTTTTGCCGATTGTAGTAATTACAATTACAGCCGACACAATTACAGCCGAGCTCGCATTCCACATGTCAACAACCTTGTGTGCTAAGACGACATTATGTATTTCATTTAATCTCTTCAGTTAGGCAGTTTATTATTTATTTATTTATTTATTTATCAACTATGGATGACTTACAGCTAAAGCAAACAGAATAAAAAATATGATGTGAGACTGACAGCCAGTTAAAAGTCATCACTTCTAAAAACAAAATGTAAATAAAGAGTGTGAACATCACAATACTGCTACCAAAAAAAAAAAAAATAGGAAAAAAAATAGTTTAACATTACATAGGTATTAAACAAAATCTTAATTAAAAAGCCAAGGCTCAGGCATTTTCTGGCCGAGGATACACCGGTATTATTATTATGATCACAAAATAATCCTTCCCTTCTAAATCCGAACACAGCAACCCAGTTTAGCGGCTATCTGGGTTGATACTCTCATGCTCGTTTTTGCTAACGTCAGGTTTAGCAATGCCTAGTTATGATTACCTGTACAGAGTGTCCGGTAATTAATGGATAACCTTGAAATGGCATATTTTCGTCATTCGTGTTACTCCTCACGGTATAAAACAGCTCCCAGTATTTACGTATTTAAAAATATAATAATGACCCAAAAGGTGTAGTGCGCGAGCTACAAAAGCTAGTGAGTGATCTCGTGATTAAAATTAGTGCTCGCTAGTGCAAAATAAATGAATAAAACTCTATAATAGCGAAACAAGCCTTATCGCTCAAGTCATTAATGTCAGCTGTTGAGGGTCATCGAAATTGGTTCTTTCAAAACTAGTGGAAGCCAATGCTCAAGACCGGTCAGCGATTCCAGCGACGCAGTGACCTGTGCGTCAAGTGCGAGTTAATAAGGCCGCTAAAATCCAAAATGGGAAAAATGTCTGGGCTGTTAAAGCAAAGACCGCTGATGACGTAGGTGAGACAAATAACTTGCCGAAGACACCCGAAACTGGACGAGTCGAACCAATGATGACCGTGACAACTGCGAGTGCAAACCTCACTCCACCTACAAAAACAAAAATGCTTATTTAATAGACCCTATGGCTGTTTTAAAAAAAATACATATCTCAAGTAGTAAGTATCTAAGTGACGATCTTTTGTAAAAAAATACTGCGCAATTTCTAGTTACACTATTTACTGCATCTGCGGCATAGTCAATGAAGAATATTACAACAAATAAATAACTGATCGAATTCATTTCATTTGAGCGTGTTGAAGAAAAATTTAAAATATGGTACTTAGTACTTGAGATCTCATTTTTTTGTATTTTTTTTTTTTAGAAAGGCCATAATGCATATTAAATGATAAATGATTCTTATTTCTGTAAGTAGGTTTGTACAAACACTTTTACAAGTCGATCATATTTTTTTTTTTTTAACTAGATGAGGTCGGCGTTTCCTATCTGACTACTCTGAGAAGAAAGGCCGAAACAAACTCAGATGTCACAGTCTCGTATAAAGTCCAGACATAATCTTGGTCACTTCATGTGAAGACCATGTAGATTGGTGTCTGAAATGGTCTTTTGAGGAAAGAACCACACAGATTGAGAGGAGCTGTCCAGTGAGTGCACGCATTTGTCAGTAATCATTAATATTATGCTATTTCAAGGTTATCCATTCTTTACCGGACAGACATTAGTCTAAGTAAGCAGATCCTTAAACAACCACATTGACGTGCTACTGTTTCACCATTCGTTTCTCTTCGTTTTCAGGGCAATCTGCCACAGAACTCTCTTAGCATAACGCATCGGTGAATCGGTGTCGTTACTTAAAAAGTGATCGCCTAGTGACTGGTGAAATGTTTTTTGAGCTAAGTAACTGCTCAATATCTACGTATTACATTTAGGCCTGTGTTCACCAACTTGCAAACCACCGGTTAGAATTTAAACAGTTGGTTTATGTCAAATTTGGAAGGAAATTTGACGTAAACCAACTGTTTAAATACTAACCGGCAGTTTCAGTGTTGGTGAACACAGCTCTTATATTATTAGCTTAGTGTTAGTGAAAATGGGCAGCAAAAGCCTGAATTTATCCGGAGATGGTGAAACTGGCCATAAAAATGGTAAAGCTCATAATTCGATGATTCAGGTGTTACGTCACGTACGATACTAAGCCATGTCACGTAACATAATACGTGTCATTAAATTTGTACTCGTGTGTCATTTGAACTGAACAAAATAACCCAATCAATCTGCCTAGCCTTTTCCCAACTATGTTGGGGTCGGCTTCCAGTCTAACCGGATGCAGCTGAATACCAGTATTTTACATGGAGCGACTGCCTATCTGACCTCCACAACCCAGTTACTAGGTAATACGATACCCCTTGGTGAGACTGGTTGTCAGACTTTCGGGCTTCTGACGACCCGTAACGACTGTCAAAGATCCACGAATGACAGCCGGGACCAACGGCTTATCGTGCTTTCCGAGGCACGGAGGAGACTCGGTATGAAAAGATGGTCACCCATCCACAGACCAACCCCGGCAAGCGTAGCTTAACCTGATGGATCGACCCGTGCGGCTGTTATTACATAGCCACAAAATAACCCATGAAGTAAAAAAATAATTTTTGTTATTTTATTGTGTTTAAATAACGATACCTACCCATCACACCTGCGGAGTTTCGCTAACTAATTTAATTTAACCCTCTATACACCTCTGTCGAACCCTTCAGGGAATACCTACAGGCTGTTGTTGTGTGTAGCCCTTTTTCTAAATCCTCTTTTCTCTTGTTCCAGATAATATGCACGATGGAAGATTACAACGAGACATACGACGATATGCTGATGAATCACTCGGAGAGCTACCAGCCTTATTACGAGAGGCCGGAGACTTACATAGTACCGCTGATCTTCGCCCTTATATTCGTTATAGGGGTGGTTGGGAACGGGACTCTAGTCGCCGTGTTCGTACGGCATAAAGCTATGAGGAATGTGCCTAATACGTAAGTCTGTGATGAATGTCCGATTTCTGACGTTTTTAAACGGAATTTATCCATTCGATAGTGATTATTGGTTCAATATCGTGTTTCTGAACACTTCGTTATAGAAGAATTTAACTTATAAGTCGAGTGAAATACTATCGAGGGTTTATCTGAGGATCTCAAAAACCGAGCGTAATTCGCTTAAATAGGTAATTTTGTCGAATCAATAGCTATGTGTTTTAACTCCGTTTAAGAATTCTTCGGAAACCTGGCATAAGTGTACTAATTTCTAATGGCCGGTAACAATAATTTAAGGACCGTTATTGGTTAAAATTAAGACTCTTGTATCTTTACCAATAATGAAGCAAAGACTTCATAGCTTTGCATAGTGGACCCTCCCATATGGAATAGCTATCACAGGAATAATTAGCTTACGATTCTATTTGTATGCCCAGTTTGGCAATAAAAGATGCTACCATTGGTAAGCAAAACGATTCGTTTTCGTTTATAGGAACTGAGCATGTGTTACACAATTAGGGTGCTGTTTGGAATTAATCCAAACAGCACCCTAATTGCGTAACACACTTTCAATCACAATCAAAATATTTTTATGAAATTGCTAATCCATTGTTTCATATGTTTGAAGAATTCGTCTGCTCAACCACGTAAACAACGCAATGAATGTTGTTGAACTGTCAAAATAAAAGGCATTGCCATTGTAAGGTGTCCCCGAAACGGTCAATTACAATTAATCAATTGCAATCATTTTCTACTGTAGTAATATTGTCAGTCGCTTCAATTGCATTTGGCAGACGATCAATTTGCGCATCGATGTGTATCAATCACGTAAAAATTGACAATTGGAATTGCTCGTTTTAGCGTGTTACTCAATTTCCCCGCAGGTTAAACACATGATGACATATCAATAGTAAAAGCTTTAAACCAGTATAAGCTATCCTCACATTTTATACAGAGTGTAGCATAATTAATGTATAAACCTGTATAATTATGGATAAATCCTTCCTTAGTGCCCACCTTCGTTTCTTTAAGGTACTCTTGGAAAAAATATGCTTCTAGAGCCACGTCTGTGAATTGTCTGCCTGTTAGTGAATTTAACATTGTATGTGTGTGTTATTAAGTTGAGCTCTTTAAGTTCTGAGTTGAGCTGCATGATTACCTACTAACAAAGGCGTGCATTCAGTTGACGGGTCCACTCAATCTGTGTGGTTATTTCTTTTCAAAAGGTCTACATGGTCTTCACCAAGATTATGTCTGCACTTTAAAAGAGACACCTGTGACCTTTGTGTTTGTTTCGGCCTTTCTTCTCAGAGTAGTCAGATAGGAAACGCCGACCTCATCTACAAACCTACTTTCAGAAGTAAAATCATTTTCACTTCTCATGCTCTAAAAGTTCGACTTTATGTTGTGCGTAGCCTACAGAAAGTCGCTTTTTATGCTCTAGTGCATAAAGTAACTTTTTTTTATAAGACTAAGATAATCAGACCCAACGCCACACGCACAATAAAACGTCACAGAATAAAGTCATTATTTTATTTGATTTGCTTTATTTTATATCACTTCCGTGTTTTCTATCGTTCATTTAATAAAACTAAATAAAATAGTGGTCATTTATTATATATAAAAACACAATGAAACGTTTTTATGAGTTGGCAGTATGAAGTACCCAAGCCGAATTATGTTTCAGTCGCAGCCAACCAATGACAATCCCGTAACATCAGGAATGTCACAAATAAACACTGTCACAAATAAAATTGTACAAATTTCACTTAAAACACTTTTAAACATTTTCTTTCATACAAACCTTGTCCTGTCAATTAAAAACAACAAAAAAAGAATTATCCAATTTGGTGCAGTCATTCTGAAGTTATGCGCGTACATACATGTCGGTGATTCATTTTTATATACTCGTATAGATAATATTTGTCGTAATGTGCGTACCTATGATAAAAGAAATAGTAGGTACTAAGCTGTGTAAAGAAATGGATTCAAGAATAAATGCTTTATATGGAATGATTTAATTGAACAAGTACAGATTTTCAAACATCTCCAAGTGTTTTGTAAGTACGTAATTGCAAGAGCTATTAAGTTCTTAAGACGCCCACGAAGCAAGCGTAGTTCATACAAACAAAATACCAAAATAATTTGTAAATCAAACATATTTTTAAGGTAGTCTGTATTTATTCCGATTGGATTACAGAATATCTAGGTTCCCAAACATATATTTTGAAAGGACATTTGAAGACGAGATATGAGGAATTGAAAATTTCTATAGAAAACTTATTTTTCTCATATTTCCTGTTTAAATCAATGTTCTTATTTAATATATATTTGGGAACCTAGATATTCTATAATCCAATCGGAATAAATACACACTACCTTTATAATATGTTTGATTTACGAATTATTTTGGTATTTCGTTGGTATGAACTACGCATGCTCCGGGGTGTCTTAAACATGAAACATGAAGCAAAAGAACACTTTCTGGAAATTGTGGAGAATTTAAAGAAATCTGTGATAAGTGTTAAGTTTTCATAAATAATAGAGTAGGTACGTATCTGAATCCACAAAAGAATTCCCATTAGAGAATCTCAAATTTAGCATTTTTCATCAATTTGGTGACCATCTTTTCATACCGAGATTCCTCCGTGCCTCGGAAAGCACGTTTAGCCGTTGGTCCCGGCTGTCATTCGTGGATATTTGACAGTCGTTACGGGTCGTCAGAAGCCCGAAAGTCTGACAACCAATCTTACCAAGGGGTATCGTATTACCCAGTTACTGGGTTGTGGAGGTCAGAAAGGCAGTTGCTCCATGTAAAATACTGGTATTCAGCTGCATCCGGTTAGACTGGAAGCCGACCCCAACATAGTTGGGAAAAAGGCTAGGCAGATTGATTGACTTTATTTTTTTTTTGGCTAGAACGTATTGATTACATCAAAATGATATGATAAAAGCAATTTAATAAGAGGCTACAGGAGGAAAATTGTTCGTGAAAACTAGAAGTTCACTATTAGAAACTAAACTATGCAGACAGACGTTTCAATAAGCTTTAAAATTTATTATCTTCTAACTAGAATGAGCTGTCATACTGAAGCAAATATCGAACAGGTAAAAAAGCGCCTATACGTCGCCTTCGCACAATCTAAAGACGAACTTTTAGAGCATGAGAAGTGAAAATGATTTTACTTCTGAAAGTAGGTTTGTAGATGAGGTCGGCGTTTCCTATCTGACTACTCTGAGAAGAAAGGCCGAAACAAACACAAAGGTCGCAGTCTCTTTTAAAGTCCAGACATAATCTTGGTGCAGACCATGTAGACTGGTGTCTGAAATAGTCTTTTGAAAAGAAATAACCACTCAAACAACAGCTAAGTACGTACTTACTATACTTTCAAGTGATAGTGGGGTATAATGATTGATAATGATTAGCGATTACTAAACTACACATTTTATGATATTTAAAAGTCATTGTTATTTATGATAGAGAAAAAAAACAATGAGAAAACATATTATTTAGGCTGTCAAAATGTGCGAAATGCAATTCGCTTAAACTTCATTATAGGTAAGTATTTTGGAAAAAAGATGTAATGAACCTCGATAAATACAGTCTAAATACGAATATCAGCTTTAATATGGTGGAAATGTGGTCTAATTGCAAACTCATCTCTTAAGCAACGTTTAAAGGGTGAGGGGGTTAAGGCAGGGGGGGTTATAACTATAGGTATGTATTAGTATCATTCGTCAGGCCGAGAATGTAATTATTAGGTACCACACAATAGAATCGGAGTGTATTTAAAAGCCAGGATTTAAAATGAGCAAATTGATTAACTTCAATAAAGCTCCATAGGAACTGTTTACTTGACCGATCGGCCGATTAAAAGATTTCTAATGGTTGCCACTAAAGAACATAATTGGTGGTAAAACAAACCTTTGCCAGATGCCACGGGTTCCAAATATCCCAAAAAACAAGAGAGCGTTTAGCTTTTTCGTTGTGGTCATCAAAACGTTCGTTAGTTCGGTCTTTTCCATTCATTCATTCGTTCTCTGTGGGCCAGCTTATTGTAAAGGTCAAACTGCATCCCCGCGTGAAATGAGACGCTTGACATTAATAGAACTCGTATGCTTGACACATGACCTTTATACCCCGGGACACTGATAAAACACTGTGGTGCAGATATATCACGCCACATGATATTGTAGTAGATTTATGTACGCTATTCAATTTTACGAGTGCCTTACTGTCTGTATCAAACTTCAGTACTTAGGCTCATTTTCTTCACACATCACTAAACGCGTTTAACGCTAAACGAGCTTAAAACATCATTCTGTCTCTGTCATCTTCAAACGATTGAAAGAAACGGAGAGATGTTTTAGGTGAAAATGAGCCTTAGTGTCCCGCAGTTAACACCGCAGTCCAAACGTCAGTGGTAACACTTTGACCTTGAGCTGACCTAGCGTAGTAGTGAGTTCCAATGGAATGAGAGGCCAGCTTATACTGGTTTTGTTCTGACTGATGTGCCTATCCAAACTCAAACGCAAAGCATTTATTTAAATTATACCAATTACTAACAGGCAGTTTTGAAATGTCAAGGGGACAGTCCCTAGGAACAGTGGTGGCCCAGTGGTGACGGCCGCGACTTACGAATTGTAGCTCGTGGGTTCGAACCCAAGCAGCAGACACTTTATTTTGTGTAAATTATTTCACCACCACTGCTCTCAGAACGGTGAAGGAAACCGTCGTGAGGAAACCGACATATCCTAGAACCAAAAATACGAAGACATGTCGCACGCATACTAATAGACTGACCTAACTTTAAAAAATCGCAATCATGACTTGTTTTACAAAATGGCTTATACAGGGTTATTGGTAAAACACCAACAACCTCTTAAGGGGTCATTGTACTCATTATTATGAACAACTTTTACTATGGGACCAAACCTGTAATCGCGAAAAAAAATGAGCTGTACAGTAGTACATTTTGACGAATTATGCGAACATAAATGTACTGAACACCTGATTTTTTTGCGCGATTTCAGGTTTGGTCCCATAGTAAAAGTTGTTCATAATGATGAGTAGAATGACCCCTTAAGAGATTGTTGGTGTTTTACCAATAACCCTGTATAACTCAGTCAAAAAGCATAATAATAATGAAATAATATATTGTAGGAATAATTGATGAACTGATTATTTATATATACAGTAATGATATTTTGAAGAAAGGAGATGTTCCAAAATGTATGTACCTTGGGCCGGGTACGTGTACACTATACATAAAAATAGGGAAATATACTTAAAAAAGTTCTCAACTGTCCAATTACTTTAAAATTGCTTCGTTTGCTGGTAAACCACAATTAATTACACTTGAAATTGCAACACACAACCAAAAACCGGCGTGGGAGTAAGCTGTCATTTTGATTGATTAATGACGTTTGACATTACAAGAAGAGGACTGAAGTGACACTGTTGTGACAGCTGACAGTCCTCTTTCTATGACCAATGGTCGATCTATGGTTTACTGTCATTGTTTTTATGCATAGAGTAACTAAATTGGTGAAACGCCATGTTGAAAGTCGATAAAAATAGTAGATAAATATCAATTGCCTACCAAAAGAGTATATATTTAAATGAATTATCTGTATTTTTCTCAAATTCTACGGATTTTTCTCTTTTATTTTGAGGTAGTGTACACAGATCTGGCCCATTTTGAAACATCTCCTTTAGTTAAAACGAATTTCTTTGTACGCTTAACTCATTTTGGACCTGAACCATAATCGGTCAGTTCATTATCAAGCGTGCGATGTGGCGTGCGCCAACCTGCACTGGGCCCGCGTGGTGGATACAGCCCACTTCCTCTCATAGAGAGGACTGTGTCCCAGCAGACTGACTGACGCCTTCATCATAATCAGTCTATAATGTTCCCACATTATAGACTGATTATGATGAAGGCGTCAGTCAGTCAGAAAGATAAAACTAGTTGCCCATTTCAAAGCTAAGTAGGTTCCTATGTACAAAGAAGCTCCACGGACTCTCTTACCGTACTTAGTTTTGCTGTGTTCGAGTTTAATAAGACTTATAAACTTATCTAAGTATGGTTGCCGGTGTAACTATAAGCACCTCTGGCATTCAAACTTCGCCTCTAAGCTTGGCAATGACTCAGTTAATCCCTTGGTCGACAACAGAGTCAGTGGCGTGCACTCCATACATGCAAATAAGCACTGCATACCCTGTACTGCCAGACATACATGCCCCTCTAATTTGAAATGTAGTTATTTAACTATAGTTAAAAAAAATTATTAATCTAACTTATTCACCATTCACACGAACACACATTCGCTTCCCGTATATTACAGTGCGATTTAAAGCGCCAGCTATGCCAGGCGCAGCGGGCAAAAGCATTACTACGCCGTGCTTATTTTTCATACAACGCAAGATTTCGCGACTCGTGTAGTACACAGCAAAAGTGTGTCTGTGTGCGTGAATACGTGTGCGTGTGTTGGAGTTTTAGAAGCACTGCTTATATTGCAAACCGTCCAAATTGAGAAGCCGTAAAAGGACCGCCTAATTGTTGATTGCAGAGGGTCGACTTTTTTTAGTCGGATTGGCCAAATGACCGACTAATTCATTCGTTCGTATTAGTTCAGAACGTAATTGCAAAGTTCGTCGCCATATTGTTTGTTTATTTGTTATTCTTGGCGCAAGTGATTGATTGTCTAAGTAATTATTTAGTAACTTTATTGTTAAAAATTGAACATTATACCTGTGAGTCCTGTGCTGGCGAATTGTGTTTAAATAAATTAAAATCTGCCGCGTTTTCGCCGTTATCTTTCGAGGAAAAATTTAAATTGATTGCAAAGGGAAGGTGTGTACCCGGATTGAATTAACTCAAAAAAAGGTAATGCAGCTATTCGTTACTTTCATGAAAAGTTTTATGATAATTATAACAGGTTGTGTATGTACTCACAAACATATTGTACTGTTTCCCTTGCATTTTGTTTACAAACCAAGATAAAAAGAATGTTTGAACCTATAACGCATATTCAGATCTAAATAATTTTCACAAAACGGTTGCTAAACACGATTCTTCAGAAAAACGTCTGGAATCCTGCTTGAAGTTCCAAACTTTTGGTAAAGGTAGAATAGAGACTAGTTTGAAAAGCCAGTTTAAGTTAGATATTGAAAGGCAAACGCGAAAGTTGAGAGAAATAGAAATATTTTCAAACGGTTAATTGATGTGGTTTGTTTTCTTGGTAAACAAGAATTAGCATTCCGTGGGCATGACAAATCCAGCTTGTCTTTTAATAAAGGCAATTTTCTAGAAATTGTAGATTTGTTAGCTAAATATGATGGGGAAACCCACTTACAATCAACATCGGGTAGCTCATTCACGGGTTTATCGAATAGGACCCAAAAAGATTTAATTTCTAGTGTTGCGTCGGTTATTAAATCAAAATTCAGTAGCGCTTCGACCGAACTATCATTTTCTAGTCTAAAACGAATTCATACATATTTACGAAACACACAGGGCCAAAACAGACTCACAGATTTGTCTATGATTGCAATTGGAAAAGAACTTTTAGTAAAACGATGTAGCAGTTTTTACGACGACGTTTTGCAAAACTATCTGAAATTATAGAGATAGATTTATAAACATTAACTTGTAGAAAGTAATCAGTTAACATTAAAGTAGTAATTTATTTTGAATTTAAATTCATTTGCGCAAAGAAAACAAAATAAACATCCCACGGCCTTTTTAAATGCCACTTTGCATATCATATAAGTGTCACTTATTTAGATATTCATAGTGGTCGCAAACAAACGTCATGCAAAGCCAAAGGCTCCTGTGGTAAAACTCAGGTAGGGTAGGTAGTCCTAGTCGTTGGGCCACCGACAGCAACAAGCTGAAAATTGTAAGTTTTTTTTTAGCTGTGCATACCCTGTCTGAAATCTCTGTGCACGCCACTGAACAGAGTATACAGGCTGACTGAAAACATGCAACAAAAGGCGAACGGCAGGCTTGTATGGAAATTTCGTGCAGCATATTTCGTGTTTTGGGATATTTTTTTGTTTTAATTTGTAGTTAAATCATAAACAAAACCATTTTTAAATTCTTATATTTTTAAAACTTGGGACGTAAAAGTTATAACCAGTTTTATTTTTAAGGTTATGTACTAGTGTACCATTGTAGATTGTTACATAATAGGTACATAAATATTGTTTTGGTGATAAAGGATATGTTCTAGATTGCTTGTCGCTATCTTCGTAGTATTTTACTTACCATTACGTAGGTAGATTGGGTTGAGGATCGTACCTACTCAGTGGGGTGCATTAGGAGATAACTCCAGTGGGCTTAGCATGACCGCTTATCTATCTCTACGAAGAGTAGACAACGGCGCTCAATCTTAGTACAAAAAACTGGGGATAGTGGGCTTAGCATGACCACTTATTACAAGCGCACTCATCGCAGCTGACATCTGCTAACATGGCAAATAATTTCTTTGTTAATGTTGGGAAATGTTTGGCAGAAAAAAATCAGGGTCAATCACCTTATCTAACGAGCACTTCTATTACAGGTAGCTCCACTTTAACATCCTTTGCACTACTAGATACTGACGAGTCTGAGATAGAAAGTATAATCATGACTTTGAAAGACGACTGTGCAGTTGGTTGGGATAATATATCAAATAAAATAATTAAAAAGTTCAGGAAAATTTTAGTACCACCACTGACTTATATTTTTCGCATGTGTTTATCTCTGGGTATTTTTCCGGAATGCCTTAAAAAAGCAGTTGTTGTCCCTATATATAAATCAGGCAGTAAAGAGCAAGTAACAAATTACAGACCTATTTCTCTTCTGCCTTCTATGTCTAAAATATTGGAAAAAATTATAAATAAAAGATTGTTCAAATATCTGGAGGACAAATCAATTTTGTCGGAACGACAATTTGGATTTAGACCTAAACTTTCAACTGCCGATGCTGTTCATCATCTGACTGACTATCTTGCTCAAGAACTTGACAAGGGTAACCATACAATAGGAATTTTTCTGGACCTCGCCAAGGCTTTTGACACAGTGTCCATTCCTATTCTGTTGCGCAAGCTTGAGACAGTGGGCATAAGAGGCATTCAGCTGAAACTCTTCAAAAGTTATTTAGAAGACCGTACTCAATGCGTGAAGATTGGCAGTGTTCTCAGCGCAGACCAAAAAAACACGTCTTTTGGTGTTCCCCAAGGAAGTATTTTAGGGCCCACTTTGTTCCTGATATACATAATGACCTTTGTAATATAAAGCTAAAGCATGGCACAATAATATCTTACGCTGATGACACTGCTCTTCTTTTTTCGGCTGAATCGGAACATGATGTCTACAAGCTCGCCCAAGACGGCTTCAGTGTTGTAAATAAATGGCTTCAGCATAACTCACTAACTCTAAATGCAGACAAGACAAATTATATAAAGTTTTCGATGCGCAAACAAGCTTCTAACATTCCTTCAAAGTTGTATGCTCATTGTTGTACAGTACCTGCAGATTGCACGTTTATGTGTCCCAATATTAATAAGTCTAATAAAATTAAATACTTGGGTGTTATAATTGATGACACCCTGACGTTCAAACAACATATGGAAGCTTTAAATAATAGACTTCGTAAGCTGATATTCATATTCAAAAAGCTACATAAATGTTGTGAAGTACTAACAGTTCGACAATTATTCATAATGAGCATTGTACTAAAACAACACGCAGCCCTTTACTACAGCACTGAATTTACTAAAAAGAGACGAAAAGACATTGTTTGCCCCACAAACAGTACGAGACATGCTTTCACAGCAAAATTTTATGTTTTCCTGGGACCACTACTCTATAACAGACTAAATTCAAAAGCAAACATCTATTCCCTAAATTATGGAAATTGCAAGAAAACTCTCAAGGTAGCTCTTCAAAATTTGTCCTATGAAGATACAGAGAAGTTATTAGTTGTATTAAAATAAAGATTATTTTGGTTTATTATTTTTAATTAGTTCACTAAGTTAGTATACTAAGGTATATATATATATATATATATATGACGGCGGAACGATGGCACAGAGATAGGTGGGTCGTCTCCCTGACCTTGTGGTAAGGGTTCCATTACTTGGGTTACTCAGGCAAACCAATATGATGCAGCAGTAAAACTTTATTGGTAAGAGTACACAACAGTAATCACTAGTTATAGGTACTGTGAACTTGATGGGTTCGATGGTAGCGTGCGCCCACTTCGAGCTCTCGATCCAGTATGCCGCGCACCTCCCAACGACCCCGTCCACGTGCGGCGACCGAACGATCATGGCGCCACACGGCGTTCACTGTACGTACTAATTCAACAACCAATCAGAGCTAAGCTACGTAATTTAACATGTACTAAGAAATCAACTGAGTGACTTATTATCGTTAAACTTCCGTTTGTTACGACACGGCCAGAACTGACAGTCACACGTCCTCGTGTGTACCTGTAACAAAAATAAGGCTACTGTATACAAGCTCGGCCTCCCCTGACTATATCCAGGTTATTTATAGACAGGGTTATAGAACAGATGCCTCAAATTCAAAATAACCAGATGATAGAACAGTAAACATAATTAACATCACACACACACGCACAACATGGCCCAGCTGCTCGGCAGCGTATTAAACTTTCATTGCATTCATTAGCTTTGCATTGTAACAATACTATGTTTACATCCGGGTCTCTACAGACCAACCAAACAGAAGTAGTCTCCACGAGACCCAGGCCTCAACCCTACACCTTCAGCTGCGCATCGCGCTCTGATCGACCCACTGGTGAATCGCAGTTACGACTACAACTGAAGCGTGCAGTGCGGCCGAATACGTAGCCATGGCGTGTGTGTCTAGCTACCCGCGGTAGACGTGCCTTCACCGGCGCTTTCAACATCAGACTCGGTGTCACAAATAAGCTCAGATGGTACTTCGCTCTGAGGCATCCTTCTAACTCGATCATGAGCGTACTTGTAGGTCCTATTACTAGACAATGATTTTAAGGTGTATCGATCACCATCAAGGACTTCCACTACTTTAAAAGGCCCTTTATACTTAGAGTCAAGTTTAGTCTGGTTTCTTTCTTCATTTTGAAGAAGAACAAGATCACCTACATCAAATTTAACTAATTTAGCTTTACTTTTATCAAAACGAGATTTCTCGTAGATGGCACTCTTTTCAATATTGTGGGCCGCCTGTTCTCTCACTAAAGCAATGTCTACTTCGTCTTCGGTATCATCTGCGGTCATAAGGTTTAACGGTCGCGCTACCCGCCCTATCATCAGTTCAAGAGGGCTAGCCTTTGTTACCCTATTAACGGTACAGTTCAACGCAAGCTGTACCTCATCAAGGGCTTCCTGCCACGACCTATCAGATGACTCTACAGCAGTAAGCATTCCTTTTAAGGTACTCATCTGGCGCTCTACTTGTCCGTTCGCGCGGCTCGAACCAGTCGCTATTAGGTGAAGCTTAATACCGTGTGAGTCACAGAACTGTTTGAACTCCTTGCTTGCATAGCATCGGCCTTGGTCTGCTATAACGCGCGTGGGAGCACCAAAAAGAGAAACGCTAGCTTTCAAAGCTTTGACGACACTTGACGTATCGATACGAAGGGTATGATGAAGCAGGACATACTTGGTAAAAGCGTCTATTAAAACTATCACATACTCTTTCCGATCATTTTTGCCACTTAACTTGCCGGTAATGTCGACGTGTAATGTATGCCATGGTACACTGATTTTAGGGATAGGGTGAAGCTCGGCTTGCACCCGACCAGAGTGAGACTTAGATACCTTACACGTCACGCAATTTTCTACAAATTTACGAACGTACTTGCTCATCTTATCAAACCAGTAATGCTCGTATATTTTTTCTAAAGTTTTGTCCACACCGAGATGAATTACTGACTCGTGCACGTGGTTTATAACTGCCCAACGAAAGGCTCGCGGTACTATTGGCAGGCATCATGTGCGATTATTTCTTTGGACTCGACGGTGTAAAATACTTGAACGAATTTCATATGTCTTGGCTATTTCAGGAGAGAGCTCGTTTTCTTTAAGTTTAACTACGATAGCCTGAATTTCGTCATCTCGCAATTGCTCTGCCAAAAGCCAATTTTCAGTTAAGGTTGTGATATTTACTCGCTTTTGTTCAATTTTCTCAAAAATTGGCTTGGGCGTAGACTCATGAATCGAACTCGACTGAGGCTGTGGATTGCGAGACAAGAAATCGACATGACTCATTCGCTTACCCTCCCTATACACTACTTCAAAATCGTACGCCTGTAAAAAGGCCCAATGACGGTGTACCCTTGGGGAAAGGTTTACTTTATTACAAGAAAGTTTAAGGGAATTGCAGTCCGTAACAACTACAAAGTGACGGCCCTGTAAATAATGGTGGAAGTGTTCCACCGCCTTCACCACCGCCAGAGTTTCCAACTCGTAAGAGTGGTATCTCGACTCGACGTCCGTGGTTCTTCGGCTGTAGTACTCAACCACATGTAACTGGTTGTCTACTTTTTGCAAAAGGATCGCACCGTAACCGATGCTACTAGCATCCGTGTGCAATTCAACTGGAAGTTCAGGGTTGAAGATTATGAGCACAGGTTTACTTGTCAAGGCAGAAATTATTTGTTGTCGAATCTCTTCATGTACAGACGACCAGGTGAATTTGGCACAGTTGCTCAGTTGATACAAAGGGGTCATAATTTGGGAGAAATTCTTTACGAATTTACGGAAATATGAGGCAAGGCCTATAAACTGTCTCAACTGGGAGGTATTATGTGGAGGCGGGAGATTAGTAAGTGCCTCAATTTTTCGCGGGTTTGGGCGGACCTGCCCAGATGAAATGTCATAGCCAAGAAACTGAACACGTTGTTTTAGGAAAGAGCACTTTGACAATTTAAGTGAAAATCCGGCGTTGGTTAAGGCAGTTAATACCTCACGCAACCTATGCAATCCCTCTTCAACAGTCTGCGACGGAATTAAAATATCGTCAATAAATTGGATCGCATAAGAAGGTCCTAGCGCATTTGATACAGCCCTTTGGAACACGCTGGGTGCATTTCGCAACCCAAATGGCATAGCTAAAAACTCAAACTGCCCTTCCGATGTCACAAAAGCTGTACGTTCAATGCTATCGGGATCTAAAATCGGTATTTGGTTGAAGCCGCTAGCACAATCTAAACACGTGAAATAATTAGCGCCACTCAGTCTCGCAATCTGGTCATCAATACGCGGTATTGGAAAACGGTCTGGAATCGTATTCGAGTTTAGCTCGCGATAATCTACCACCAAACGATCATCATTGTTACTCTTCTTCACCAGAAGTATTGGACTCGCGAACGGAGAATTGCTCGGTCGAATTATATTAGCGTTCAATAGCTCATTTATTTTAGTACGTACTATTTCCCGTTCGTGTGGACTAAGCCTATATGGACGGCGATAAACTGTACGGGTAGGATCTGCGAGACGAATTTTCATATCGCCGGTGGTCACACGCGTGGTCGGCAACCCGTTAATAAAAGCGAACGAAAATTCCCTCAAAACATTCGCGAGACTATCTCTAAATGGCGTCGGAACGTCGGTGTCGATTGCGTTAATATCGATTTCAGTAACAGCACTAAAACAACAAACCGGTTTTGTGATTGATAAACGCGCACTAGATAAGTTCACCGTCAAACCAAGATTTAAAATATCGGATCCGATCATTACATCATACGGCATGTGCTCGTCGGGTAAAATTAGAAACGTCAATTTTAAACGATGTCCGTCAATAGATACCTCGCACATAATTTGTTCGTTACAGTAAACATGAGCATTGCCTACACCTGACAAACGTACGCTAGTAGCGGAACGCACTCCCGACAGTTTATTCGCGACACTTTGCTTTACGAGAGAACACTCGGCACCACTATCAAAATAAAATGGGTACGACTCACCGGAATTTTGTAACTCGCCGCGGAGTCCGCGGACTTCGCAGAAGTTGACGCGCCGGTCGAGCGCTGCAGTGGCGCCAGCGGCGCTAGCGCGCTCTGCGCCGGAACCTGCACCACCCGACTTCGTGCAGTTTGGCGCGATGTGACCACTCTCCCCGCAGCGAAAACATGTTGTAGTAGACTTCTTAGGTTCCGCAGTGTGCGACGTTGTACGAGGCAAAGGCGACCGCGATTGTTTTCTTGAGCGACAATCTATAGCTTTGTGTCCGAATTTATGACAGTAATGACATTGCAGTTGCGCATTAACGGTGTTGTTACTGTTCACATCCCTCGGATTAAATCGTTGTTTATGACGTTTATTGTCGGATGCGAAGTTGACGCCATCTTGTTTACGCTTCAACGAAAAGGCTTGGACTTCTTGTATCAACTTCGTTCTTGTTTTTATTTCGGTTGTAAATGCTAATCGATTAATTCGAGTATCGATTTGTGCGATGTGGGCGAGTACGTAGGAAACAGCGATTTCTTCGGAGTTCATATCCTTCCATTTTGCCATTAATGACGTAATCAGGCGGCTAGCGTATGAGGCGAGACTTTCACCCTCGTTTGGACGGCTGTTGTTGGCGTTAATGACCGTTGCTGCACATGTTTCAGCGCAGGCATAGCGCGCCAGAAAAAGGTCTTTGAAATTAGACCACGTCATCCCGACGTGCGACACGTGGGAAAGCCATGCGGATGCGTTACCTTTGAGGGACTTGCTGAGAGCTATAACTAGTGCACCTCCTTCCAGTGGTTGTTCCATGAGGCAGATATCGACAGTTGTACACCAAGCACGAGGATCGGAGTCGGTTAAATCCGGGTTGAATTCAGGCAGCGTAATTGCAGCACGTGTTGTTGACGGTACTTGCATAGCCTGAATCAGTCGTTCCATGTTCTGGTTCTGCTGTTCCAGTAGCTTACGCCAGTGGGTATCAGACGTAGATGGTGCCTGAGCTGATCCCACTTCTGATGACGGCGGGAACGATGGCACAGAGATAGGTGGGTCGTCTCCCTGACCTTGTGGTAAGGGTTCCATTACTTGGGTTACTCAGGCAAACCAATATGATGCAGCAGTAAAACTTTATTGGTAAGAGTACACAACAGTAATCACTAGTTATAGGTACTGTGAACTTGATGGGTTCGATGGTAGCGTGCGCCCACTTCGAGCTCTCGATCCAGTATGCCGCGCACCTCCCAACGACCCCGTCCACGTGCGGCGACCGAACGATCATGGCGCCACACGGCGTTCACTGTACGTACTAATTCAACAACCAATCAGAGCTAAGCTACGTAATTTAACATGTACTAAGAAATCAACTGAGTGACTTATTATCGTTAAACTTCCGTTTGTTACGACATATATATATATTACTTACATACCTATTAGATGACTATTTAATTTTATATAATTACAGTGATTATCTAATAATTTTTTACCTCCTCTCGTCTGAAACACAGGATGTCCTAGTTCAGGCAAATAACACTGGTGAACTTGACATAGATTTAAGCAAAACTGTATTTACTGTATTACTTCATAACTTGAATAAATATTATTATTATTATTATTACTTGTCTATCTCTACGAAGAGTAGACAACGGCGCTCAATCTTAGTACAAAAAACTGGGGATAGTGGGCTTAGCATGACCACTTGTCTATCTCTACAAAGAGTAGACAACGGCGCTCAATCTTAGTACAAAAAACTGGGGATAGTGGGCTTAGCATGACCACTTGTCTATCTCTACGAAGAGTAGACAACCCTTTCTACGTATACAAAGTGACATTTAGTTTTTCCGTTTTTGACATCGCACCGCAGAAATCCTTCTACAATTTGTCTTTTTGTCTTTCGATTCTAGCGATCTTTGTCTAGGTACTTTTTTATGTAGACTATTTCGAAAGAAAGTTGTCTAGGGTAGTGAAGACAATTTGATTTTGTTATCGCCATGCTAAAGACAGTAGAAAACTTTCTACTCGACGACGGCCGCAAACTATATACGGTTATCTACAATATCATTTTTTTTTCTCTTCTTTTGCTTATATCTCGAAAACGGTGCGTCCTATCGCAAAAATAATGAAAATTTTGCCCCCCATACAAAATCCATAACCCCCTAAAAATCTACATATATGTAATAATTTTTCATATTTTCCATACAAAAAGTGAAAAATTCCATATATTCCACATAAAACACGTTGAGAATCGCATCATCTCCGGCGCTACGAGCTCGCCTCCGCAGTTTTATTTACATGCGTGACTTTGTACGGTTTACGTACATTCCGTCAGGCTGCAAACGCAGCAACCTACTTTTCTCTTTGGTATTTAAAACAATGTTTAATATGATTTTAAGTTAGTTGACGAATTACATACTTACGCGAACACCGCGGATTAGCATCCAACCCACTTTTACTTTGTTGTGATCGGTACTCTAATAAACCTTTAGTGTTACCAAATCTGTGTGTGTTTACATCAACTCGCCTAACTCCAAGTACTGACTTACCACTTCTTACTTAAAGCTACAAGTGTAAGGTACCAACTACTACGGGACCTTACATTTAATGGTCCTTCGAGTATTTCACAGTTTGGGGTAATTGTATCTCTTGGAACGACAGCGAATCGGCTTGGCTGGCCTTCCACAAGCGGATCTCACCAGTCAAGTTGAGAAAGCGCGCATATTCGTAAAAAGAGTACAAGAGCTCTGAGCAATCAACGAAGAGGGGATACTTTGGAACTTCTTCGTGAATCAAGCGGAAAAACAAGACTCAACTGCGGCAACAAGCCAACTACTACTACGACTACTGCTACTACAGCTTCCGGACTACAGCGTGAACTGCGGGTAATACGAGGCCTACAAACTAGAAGACACCGAACTACGTGTTCTTCAATACCTACTTTACTACTACATCTTACTACTACTACTACTTTCGATTACCGAAACGACTACATCAAGATGAGCGAAATCACTGCACAAAACGAAGTCTTCGAGTCAATCAAACGTCTCTGTACTAACTACCAAAAGGACAGCGCGTCTCGGAAAGGAAAGGAGTACCTGACTCAAAGGTTAGTGTCATTGGAAAACCTCTGGCAAGACTTTGGCAATAGACACAATGTATTACTTGAACGAGAGGACAAAGAAATCCAATATTTTACTGGAAACATTTATGAAAAGACGAAACATATGTATGAATCCACCAGGATTGATATACTGCAGCGGTTGTTGGTCTGGGAAGGAAAACAGGCTGAAGTTGTCATTCCTCATCCTACGGGAGTAGATACCAAGACCAAGGAACTGCTTGATCGACAAGAATGTCACATTAAAGCACTAGAACGGGCGATGTCCAAAATAGAAATTGACTCCATAACTGAAAAATGGGAGTTAGAGGATCACCTGAGCGTCCTGAAAACCAAGTGGGACACTGTAGAGAAATGTCACTGGGAGCTAGAAGCTATTTTGAAAGGGTCAAACGAAATATACAACGACTTGTTCGCCAACAAAGAACGTCAGTACGATGTCATGAAAAGATCTCTCAACTCGAAACTATGGACAAGCGTAAACCACCAAAACTATGCACCGAGGATTCAACTACCGGAATTCACTGGAAACTACAGTCAGTGGATTACGTTCAAGGATATGTTTCTGGAGACAATCCACAACAATGCAAATTCTTCGAAAGCGCAGAAAATGCAACACTTAAAATCTAAGCTTAAAGGAGAGCCGGAACGATTAGTTCAACATTTGGTCGGCGCTGAAAACTATGAAACTTGTTGGGATATTCTTATTCAGCGATACGACAACAAGAGACTCCAATTTACGAACTTGATGAACACTTTGATGGAGTTACCATCCATCCAGCAGGTCAATGCTGCTGTCTTGAAGAGAATGCATGACGTAATCAACGAATGCATGAATGGCCTACATAACATCGGTCTAAATACATCAAGCTGGGATCCAATAATCGTGTACTTGATGGCACAGAAGTTGGACTCAACATCATATACTGAATACACTAGAGAATTAGAGCATCCAAAGCAAGTCCCGGAGCTGAGTGAATTTTTGGGGTTCTTGGAGACCAAATTCATGGCGTTGGAAGCAGCAAAGGGTTACCAAAAAGATGCATCTAACCAACATAAACAAATATTCAGCAACAAAACGAAATTTAACTCCAATAAACCATCATATGAACCACATAGAAAAGAAACATCAAGAATATACCATGCGTCATACGGTAAATGCCTTCTGTGCAGCGGTTTTCACGTGATCATGCAGTGTCCAAAGTTCATTGAAATGGACACACGGCAACGGAATGACACAGTAAGGAAATTACAAATATGCAAAAACTGTTTGTATAAGCATGGAGACACAGAATGCACGTCGAACAAAACTTGCAAAGAGTGCAATAAACCACATCATACGATGTTACACTATTCAGCGCAAAAACTGTCGCCAAGTTCCAATATGAACAATATGGGTCAACGTTCTCAACAACGGGAACATCAACCTTCAACATCAACAAACCAACATAGTTCGAACCATTTATCAAACAACTACATTATGGAAATATTACTTACTACAGTAGAACTTCAAGTAAAGACATCAACAGGAGACTTTATAACGTTACGAGCTTTACTGGACCAAGGATCTCAAGTAAACCTCATCACGGAGAACGCGGCTCAACGACTGAAACTACCTAGAAAAAGGATGAACGCTACAATTTCCGGCGTGGGTACGATTTCGGGAGATTGTAAAGGACGACTAGAATTAGAGTGTAAATCAAGATGCACTGACTTTGCATTTTCAGTCAGCACTCTAATAATGAAAAGGATCACGAACAACTTACCTAACAAAACATTTAAAAAAGAAAACTGGCCTCAGCTACAAGGTCTGAAACTAGCGGATCCTGACTTCAACTTATCAAGGAGCGTGGATTTGCTGCTGGGAGCGGATATCTATTCGCAAGTTATATTAGAGGGGGTCCTAAAGGGAGATGCCCAAACGCCGACAGCTCAGCAAACCCGTTTAGGATGGATTTTATGCGGCAAGCTAGAAACTTTTAACTGCCATGTCGCTCTTGTCGACCTGAACGACTTAAAGAGATTCTGGGAGACAGAAGACATCATTCAGAATACTGAGGACACATCTAAAGACGACTGGTGCGAAAACTACTACAAAATGACTACTGAAAGAGATCGCGACGGAAAATACATTGTAAAGATGCCACTGATTCCTCGTTATGAAGAAAAATTGGGAAACTCAAAGTCGATCGCAATCTCTCAATTCTTACAACTGGAAAGAAAATTCGACAGAAACCCTAAACTTGCATCAATGTACAAAGATTTCATCCGCGAGTACATTGATTTAGGTCACATGAAGCTTTCAAACACGACACCCGCCAAAGATGCAATCTTCTTACCGCATCATGGAGTACTGAGAGAACAATCAACAACAACAAAACTACGAGCTGTTTTTAATGCTTCCCAGAAGACCATGGGTGGATGTAGCCTAAATGACGTAATGGAAAAAGGTCCTAATCTGCAAAAGGACATCCAAGCATTGATATTACAATGGCGTGGCTATAAATACGTCTACACAGCGGACATTGAAAAAATGTACCGTTCCATACGGTGTCATCCGGATCAACAACATCTACAGAAGATCCTATGGAGAAAGCAACCAAAAGACAATTTACAAGAATATCAACTGCAAACATTAACATATGGGACAAAAAGTGCTCCATGGCTAGCAATGCGAACACTCAAACAGCTTGCTATCGATGACGGCCACAAATACCCAAAGGCCGCTGAAATATTGCTAAATCAGTTCTACGTCGATGACCTAATCAGCGGCCACAACTCTACAAAACAAGCAAAGGAAATTCAAACATCGATCATAAAACTACTGAAGGGAGGCGGAATGAATCTGCGAAAATGGTCAAGCAACGATCCTGAGCTTCTACGACACTTAGACGAAGATCAAATATCGAAAAGTACATTTGATTTTAGAGGCGACGAATCAATGAAAACGTTGGGGTTGAGTTGGAATCCAAAAGATGACGTTTTCATATTCAACTGGTCCATAGACGACTACAACAACGAACCACTAACTAAAAGAAACCTGCTATCACAAATATCCAAACTATACGACCCCTTGGGTTGGCTGGCGCCTATAACTGTGTCAGCTAAACTACTATTCCAAAGGGTGTGGCTAACTAAAATAAACTGGGATGCTGAACTACCTACTGAGTTACAAGACGAATGGCGGCATCTAAACAAAGAACTACATCTAATTAAAAACATTAAAATAAACAGATGGATTGGCAGTACGCAGAAAAATATCCAACTACATGGATTTTGTGACGCAAGCGAAAAGGCATACGCTTGCGTCATATACAGCCGAGTAATCGACGAAAAGGGCGACCCAAGGATCACATTACTAGTATCAAAAACTAGGGTAGTGCCGATTACTCAAAAAACTTCATTGCCCAGACTTGAGCTATGCGGAGCACTACTACTCTCCCAACTCATGGAAAAAGTGAAGAAATCACTAACGGAGCATGAGATATCAGCTTATGGTTGGTGTGACTCCAAGGTGGTCCTAGCTTGGATTCAGGGAGACCTCTCAAGATGGGAAAGATACGTAGCTAACAGAGTGGGGAAAATAAAAGACGTAATTCCACCTCAACAATGGTGTTATGTACGATCGGAACTTAATCCAGCTGACTGCGCTTCGAGAGGCTTGCTACCGAGCAAAGTAGTCAAGTTCAACTTATGGTGGAACGGACCTATGTTTCTGAAAAACTTTGCAGAAACAGAAACACCTCATAATGTGAATTGCTACTTTACTACAAGCGAAGCAAACAGGGTCGAACCCAATGACGTCAGTTCGAAAAACTACAACACTGAAAATATTGTTTACAAGTTGTTGAAGAACCACAGTTCGCTGACTTCAGTAATAAGAATTACTGCTCGAATTGTGCGATATATTGCATCACTAAAGCAAAAATTACGACCAAGCGCAACTTACCTAACAACAACTGACCTACAATACGCAGCAGAATATATAATAAAATATGTTCAACAAAGCGAGTTTGCGCAAGAACACAAACAGTTGAAACAAAATAAAACTGTGTCACCAAAAAGCAACATTTACAAACTCAAACCTTATCTGGATAGCAAGGAAATCATTCGCGTAGGCGGAAGACTACAGCACTCTGATCTTCCTGCAAATATGAAGAATCCCGCAGTGGTACCCTACTCCAGCCGCTTCACTGAACTACTGATCGACCAAGCACATTCGATGACGCTTCATGGAGGAGCCCGTCTGACCCTTACTTACATACGGCAACGATACTGGATAGTCTCTGGAAATCGGGCGGTAAAGGGAAGAATACGACGCTGTGTGAAATGTCATCGTTACAATTCTACGGACAATGCTCAACTAATGGCCGATCTGCCAAAACAAAGAGTAACACCAAGCCGTCCATTCACTCACACTGGTGTTGACTTTACTGGTCACGTAGACGTGAAACTTAACAAAGGAAGAGGAGTGAAGACCTCAAAAGCATACATCGCGGTCTTCGTCTGTATGGCTACGAAAGCTGTACATATCGAATTAGTCTCAGAACTAAGCACGGAAGCGTTTATTGCGGCCCTTCAGAGAATGTGCGCGAGGCGCGGAACGCCTGCTCACATGTACTCAGACAACGGCACGAACTTCGTTGGAGCATCCAAAGTACTGAGAGAGGATTTCAGTAACTTCAAGAAGCTACTCTCTCCTGAGTTCTTTGACGAGATTGGGAAACTAGAAATTCATTGGCACTTCAACGCCCCTGCTTGGCCTAGTGCGGGGGGGATATTCGAAGCAGCCGTCAAATCATTAAAACACCACTTGAAGCGGGTTCTTGGGGATCAAAAACTGACCTGGGAAGAATTCACTACGTTACTAGCGAAAATAGAAGCCTGCCTAAACTCGAGGCCTCTATGTCAGCTAACAGAAGATCCGGAGGAATTTTACAGCACTCTCACTCCTGGCCACTTTCTAACTGGCAGTGCTACGTTGTCTCTACCTCAACCGGAGCCTGACAACAGAAAGATGGATCTGAGAAAACGTTGGCAACTAACGGAGCACATGCTGGATCAATTCTGGAAAGCTTGGTCCAATGACTACCTGAACACCTTACAGTCTAGAAGCAAGTGGAACAGAACTGTACAAAACCTCAAACTAAACGACGTGGTCCTAATCAAGGAAACAAACTTACCTCCTGGCAAATGGGCCATGGGACGAGTGATGGAAACTCATCCCGGTAAGGATGGTCTAGTACGAGTGGCCACCCTTAAAACAAAAACTGGAGTGATAAAACGACCCACTGTTAAACTAACTCCATTACCACAGCAAGAAACACTGCTACCTACCGAAGAAACAACAAATAACAAAAGAGAAGAAGATACAATAACTGAAAACCAAAGAAGAAAAAGGAGCACGCGAACCAACAAGTACAGTTTCCTGACTTTCGCTCTTATAACTTTAATAGGAATGTTAGGAACTGCACAATCGTCACCAGTAACAAACAACTATAAGGTGACCTCTATAACCAACAATCAACCTATTTATTTCGATGAAGCCGGAAAACTGCAACTTATACATGATGAATGGACTCTACTGATCTATTACAACCTAACGTTCTACTGGCAAGCTGCGAATAACATGAACGACTACATAAACCAAATTGATAAACTCTGTCAAAGAATCGCGCACGAGTTTACACCATGCGAAGCAGTTGTCAGACACCTACGTCATGAAATGCATCACCTTGAGAATTATAACACTATGTTACTTTCTCAGCATTCGCGACAAAAACGAGGCTACTTTGATGGAATCGGAAAATTAGCCAGAACACTTTTCGGGGTTTTGGATGAAGACTTTGCGCAAAAGTACGAGAAGGATATCCAAAACTTGCAAATCAACGATAATTACTTGTTACAGTTGATGAAGAATCAAACTTTGATCATAGAGGCTGAAAACAATGTAATTAAAAACAATACGGAATTCATGGACAAACAATTTCACGCAATACAAACCTACATAAATCAGACTTGCAACATAATCACAAAAATTGAGAACAGAGCACAAATTTTATACACAGCAAATGACGTGAACTCTGCCGCTTTATCATCAACTTTAATTTTGAGCGACTTGCATAGAATTCAAGAAATGCTAATGAATGCTCTCGCCAACATTTATCGAGGTCATTTGGATACACACTTGTTTCCTGCATCTCAAATAATAGAACAGCTGAACATCATCTCTGGAAAACTTCCACAGGGACTAGCCTTACCGATAAAGGACATACAAAAAGATTTCCGTGACATCTACGAACTAATCCATGTCAAGGCTCGGATTACAAACAACTTTCTACTTTTCGAATTGCATATTCCACTGTTGAGCGATGAGGACTACAAAATATACCGGGTAATACCTATACCATTCCAGAAACAAGGACAATTGAGAATCGTGCAGCCTTTCTCCAATTATATCGCCATAAACTTCGTGAAAAATTCGTACATCACTATGGAAGAGCAAGACATGCGCCAATGCACGCCATACGGAGAAGACGAGTACACATGCATTTCACGTCAGCCGGTATTTAGCTTACAAGACAAGGACGCACCTTGCGAGGCCAAGGTATTCAGTCAACAAACTTCATTATCCTGTGTCATCAATGATGCAACTTGCAAAGAAACTTGGATCCAATTACATAAACCTAACTGGTGGTTGTTTACATTATGCGACAGACAGCTGATGCGCGTCATATATAGCGATCAAGTTACGCCAGCAGTCATCAACGGTACTGGGGTGATTGCCTTGAAACCAAAATGCATACTACAAAAGAAAGATGCGACAATATTCACCTATAACCACTTAGGAAGCAAATTTCACATGGAGGCGGATATTGAAGTACCTACACTTAACACGACTATCAACAATTTATTTGATCTAAGTTGGAAAAACGCACAGCTGAATATGACAGAACTGGATACATCTGCAATAAATATCAGAAACATAGATAAGCAAATAATTCAGCAGAAAGAGCAGGAAAGACTACCACAAGGGATAGATATATCGAGTCACGACATATATCTCTACTCTGTGACTTCTCTGCTGTTGGGAGGAGCTGCTTCGTTTGCTGTCTACATTTGGATTAGGAGACTATGGCATAAGAAAACTAAAAGGCCACCTACAAGACAACCTACAGGAATCGACAACAAAGTCGAAATCGAGATGCAAGAAATACGCCATTCGACACCGCCGGAGCCACTATACAGCGACGCGAGGCCGAAACAACTGTTTCATTTTGAGGAGCAGTAAAGCTTATTGTTTTTATGTGTACATGTTTAATTTTACTTACTTACTAATGTTTACTTTACTGTCTTTACTTTTTATTGTGACGTTCTGGGATGTCTTACTTTTATATTTTTACTTACTTAACCTACTTTTATACGGTCTATACTTTTTTATTATTGCGTTTTGGAATTTTTACTTTAAAACGTTTTATGTACTGGATGCTCATCCCGCCTTTTCCCTCGGGAGCATGTACGGTTTACGTACATTCCGTCAGGCTGCAAACGCAGCAACCTACTTTTCTCTTTGGTATTTAAAACAATGTTTAATATGATTTTAAGTTAGTTGACGAATTACATACTTACGCGAACACCGCGGATTAGCATCCAACCCACTTTTACTTTGTTGTGATCGGTACTCTAATAAACCTTTAGTGTTACCAAATCTGTGTGTGTTTACATCAACTCGCCTAACTCCAAGTACTGACTTACCACTTCTTACTTAAAGCTACAAGTGTAAGGTACCAACTACTACGGGACCTTACAGACTTAATATTTGTAAAAATTGAGAATTAAACAGAAAAAAAATTCTAAGAAAAAACAAAGAATTCTGAGTCGAATTATGTATAAAAGTGAACTTCGTAAAAGTGCAGTTGATCTTTCTACTTTGTTGCCGTCGTACTGTCTACACGGTAACGTCATTTTTGTCTACTCTTCCGTCGACAAGACGCTTCTCTACGGTCCACGTGCTAAGCCTGCTGCAGCGGACTGCAACAGTTTGATAATGATTAAGTTCTGATAGGGTTTTGAGTGTAGGTAAATAAAACAATACAATAATTAATGTATTCTTCATAACATTTTTTTTTTTATTTTATTTGAGGTGGGTTTGCTCTTGACTTTAGTCTAGATCATAGGTGACAGAGACAAAGTCGACGATGAAGTGAGCTTACCCAGAAGAAGCCTGCTCACTCTCACTTTGAAGAGATTCGGGTTGTATGCGCTCGGAAACACAGACGCAGGTAGATACTTCATCTAAGAAGGGGACAGGTCGGGTAATACCCTCATGCCGATCATAGCTTTGGTACCAAATAATACGCATCACATGTGAGCAAAACTACATACTATCAAGAGATAGAGTACGGAGGAGCAGATGCTCAACTCAACGTAAAAACGGCCAGATACTTCGTTATATTGTTCAAATGCAGTTACAAACCACAATCCAAAACAACAGTCAAAGAATTTAATGACACATTTTGTTTACCTGTCAATAAATGATTGCCATTGTTTTGCATGTGTGTACTTTATGTCTTGTTTTTAGGGTTCCGTACCTCAAAAAAAAAACTGAACCCTTATAGGATCACTCGTGTGTCTGTCTGTCTGTCCGTTTGTCACAACCAATTTGCTATGAATCTAATGGTCGGTCCATTAGATTGATTATATATTGACATAGAATTGGTTTTTGTTTATTATATTGTTCTCACGTAGAAAGTGGTTAATTTTATCACCAATACAGCGCTCAACTATTTTGTCAATGCTTGATAGAATTGTGATCGGCCTATAATTATTGTAGTCCTTTAAAGATCCTTTTTTTGTGGATGGGGCGAATTGTACCTATTTTTAACCGACTTCCAAAAGGAGGAGGTTCTCAATACGTCTATATTTTTTTTTTTTTTTTTGTATGTTTGTTACGCGATTACTCAAAGACGGATGGACCGATTTGAAAAACTCTTTTTGTGTTTGAAAGAGTATCCTTCCGAGGTGGTCCCATATACATTTTATTAACTTTTCTGGGGGAGTTTTTGAGTTAGCTTCAATAATGCGTAAATTTCCCACTTATTTTATGTGAATGATGTGATGATGTTTTAATAACTTCCTATCACTGTTATTTACATGGCTATATCTACAATTATTGTGCTCAATTATGTATTCGAATTTGTGTGGGGTAGGTTCCACAACTAAAAGGTGAAAAATAAAAACTTTTTAGCAAAAAATAAAACCGACTTCCAAAACAAAACACTACAAAGTGAAAAATAACTTTAATTTCGGAAGTCGGTGGCACGAAAATACAAAACCAAAGACATCGACTACCGAAATTAAAGTTATTTTTCACTTTGTAGTGTTTTGTTTCGGAAGTCGGTTTTATTTTTTGCTAAAAAGTTTTTATAGTTAATCAGGGTAAGTGCAGGTTTTTAGGCTAGTATTAATAAGATGTGTTATGACTGGAGAAATATTTTGTGATGCATATTTTAAGTCGGAGACTCGTATATTAAGAAATCATGATCAATGCATGACTGAGTAATTATCACTTGTTTATTTTTTTTTTTTTTTTTGTTTTTTCAACCCTAGTAAATTGATTAATTAATTAACTTTAACGTTTGGGTCACTGAAATACATATGTGTACCAAATTTCAACTTAATCGGTCTATTAGATTTGGAGCAAATTGGCTGTGACAGACGGACAGACAGACACACGAGTGATCCTATAAGGGTTCCGTATTTTACTTTTGAGGTACCTACGGAACACTAAAAACGAGGAATAAATGGCCCAGATCATATTTTGATTTAAAATTGATTGTTCCGGAAAAGAGGAGAGTAAACTTAAATTGAAATGCACAAGTCTAAGTGTAAACTGGGCTTTACAAAACAAATTATCATGTGTTTTTTTTTTCATCACTCGAATTTCTCCCTTTCTCTCTTTCTCAATCTTAGAAATTCTTCTGTACCTATCTAACCTTTACGAACACAACAAAAATAAATAAATAAATTTGCCTAGCCTTTTCCCAAATCGGTTGGATTCGGCTTCCAATCAAACCGGATGCAGCTGAATACCAGTATTTTACTGGAGTAACTTACCTCCACAATCCAGTTATTGGGTACCACGATACCCCTTGGTAAGACTGGTTGTCAGATTTGGCAGACTTTTGGGCTTCTGACTACCCGTAACGACTGTTAAAGATCTACGAATGACCGCCGGGACCATCGGCTTAACGTGCTATCCGAGGTACGAAGGGGTTTCGATACCGATGGGTTCGTCACCCATCCACGAACCAACCGCGGCAAGCGTAGCTTACTTAACCCTCAATCGACCTGTGCGGCTGTTATCATTTAGCCACGAGCTCAAACAGTCGGATCCAAAAGAAATATGTATAGACCATTTGTATGATCAACTCACTCACTTACAAATATCTGTTCCGTGTAGGAATTGACCCCTGATATGAAGCGTAACAACCCATTACTAAGGGTGCCTTTCCACTGACGCGGAGCTGGGCGGAGTAGAGAGGAGCGTGAATTGAACAATCAGAATACTCGAAATCTCCACTCCACGTCAGTGGAAATAGTGTAAGTGGAGCGGAACGGAGTTGAGCGGACTTTCAAATAAAATATATGAACACGCGGCCCTGAGCCGGACAAAACGGAATCGAGCAGGGCGGTTCGACCAACGGTGCCCGAAACCTCCACTCCGCTCCGGTCCGCTTCAGTGGAAACTCTTGCCACTTTTCACTGCTCTTCTCCGCTCTGTTCCACCCAGCTCCGCGTGAATGGAAACGCACCCTAGCTGTGTCATTTGTTATGAAACAAAACCTAAAGTGCAGTCACGGACATTAATACTGACATTCACGCAAGATTCAAAAGCGATTTTCTTCAATAAAGTATTGACAGTATGATTTTATGAATATAGTATTTTCGAAACCATACGATTATGAAATAGGTCTCTTCTTAAAGTTGCAATGAACTCGGAATTTCACAAAAAGTCGCTTTTGAATTTTATAAGTGTAAAGTATTTATGCTCGTGCCTATATCTGTAAAATAGTCGTTAACGGTAGTCTGACACCAGTCTTATCAAGGGGTATCATGTTACCCAGTAACTGGGTTGTAGATGTCAGATAGGCAGTCGCTCTATGTACAATACTGGTGGTCTGGTAGTAGGTGCACCTGGTTAGACTGGAAGCCGACCCCAACACAGTTGGGAAAAGGTTAGACAGATTGATTGACTGTATCTATAACATGTCTTCCAGGTACATCCTCTCCCTCGCGCTTGCTGACCTCCTGGTGATCATCACTTGCGTCCCATTCACGTCGATTGTGTACACGGTGGAGTCCTGGCCTTGGGGCATCACGGTGTGTCGGGTGTCTGAAGCCGCCAAGGACGTCAGTATCGGAGTGTCAGTGTTCACGCTGACGGCGCTGTCAGCTGATCGGTACTTCGCGATCGTGGATCCGCTGAGGAAGCTGCACGCTACAGGTTAGTTTAACTATAAGGTGCTTTTATTTTTAGGAAGAGCCAACATGAGTGATTCATCGAAATCTTAATTTCTTGTGCAATATATTTCTGCCAACCTGATATGCTCGCGAATATCGTAAAAGAGGATGCTAAGAGGATAATCAGCAGTTTCCTCCTGTCTGCTTTTAATAACATATTCGAGAAATCGCGAATCAGGTTGACAAGATTGATCGTGGTATCTATTGAAACCTTTTGTATCTATTGAGGTTTTTAAACTCCGTTTAAAAACCTCAGAAACAGGGCATTATATTAGTCTTTGGAAGAATAAAGAAAGAAAGAATAAAAGATAAGGTATTTATTGGGACTCACACACGAAGATCACAAATTAAACTAAACACACTTATAGAAACATTAAAAAAAACTAAACTAAAATGAAATTAAAAACAGAAAGTTAGTTTTTTTTTCTTTTTCCTGTACGAGGCCAAAAGGCTCTTATCTCAGCATGATGCTCCGACATTTATAAATAAGTGTCGCAGCGCTGGTATTCTGATAGAGCCCGCTGTGGTGTCACGGACAGATAAATACTCCCTCACAAATAAGAGAAGATCCTCCAAATCAGGCGTGTAAATGGAATACTGTATAAAATCCCATAAAAATATCTTCTGACTGTGTAGGTACCTACTGGTACTGGTACTCTAGCAAATTCATGTGAAGAAAAAACACGTCATACAGCTACATAATTAATATACTTTCCACGCAATCCGAGGAAACGGGAACGCCTACTATTATAATTTATGAGGCTGAAATCGAATATCCGTATCTCGAGAGAAAACCGATTTTCTAAAGGGGAACCTCCAGCTAGCCCGCAAAATTCAAATCTTAAGTTTTTTACAATTTGCAAGTCAGTATTAGGTTGTACAGTCAACTCTCGATAATTTGATACTCGATAATTTGAATTTTTCGATAGTTTGAAATATTTTTCTGGTCCCTTGAAAAATACTCGATAAATTGAATAAAATCAATGTTAATTGGTCCCCTCGGTAATTTGAAGTTGGTGGAATATTATATTGCCCATCAGCATGCAATAATTTGAAGTCCGGGCTTCCCTACTTTCTATAATTTGAAGCGTTTGTCATGCACCTATCGTTTGTTTATATACATGGACAGACTTGTAGATTGTTTACATAAATAAGATATGAGTGAGTTTACAGTTCGCATTCTAGTCTACCTTTGAACGCTAAAGTGAGTCAGCTTGTTTACTTGATTTTTTCCTTGGTTATTAAAATTCCTGTTATTTGGAACTCTTGGTAATTTGAAATTTTTCTTCTCTGGTCCCTTGAGTTTCAAATTGTCGAGAGTCGACTGTATGTGGATTTAATAAACATATAACCTAATACTATATGGTGAAGCGTCAATGCATTTTCAATCATGAAAAATAATTTAGGAATTTTCCATATAATGTAATATCAAATAATTAAATTTATAATTTGATGAATCCTCTTGCCAATATCTCTGAAAGCAACGCCCTCGAGTTTACTCGCAACTTTAAAACGCTTAGCGCTTGCTACTAATATAATAAACTGTGGCCGAAGACTTGACCACGCGCCGCGCCCGCCGCCCGTCATGAAGATCGCTTTGTTAAGCGAACCGCTCCGCTTTTGAAAATTCCTTTCCTA
This sequence comes from Dicycla oo, assembly GCA_948252095.1. Taxonomy (NCBI): domain Eukaryota; kingdom Metazoa; phylum Arthropoda; class Insecta; order Lepidoptera; family Noctuidae; genus Dicycla; species Dicycla oo. The sequence goes on along the minus strand of OX411728.1, from coordinate 5,910,629 downwards.
TCACCATCGCTAAGCCCGACATTTGCCATCACCAAAGACACTTTATTAATTCAGATATAAATAACTTTTACTAAATTTCGTACCTATAATTGTGTAGACAACATTTTTTTTCCAAATTCCCACGGGATAGGGAATAAAGAGGATTAATATTTTCTTTCTAGAGTTTCTTTAAAGTTTGCCATGCAAGTTGGTAATTTTCCGTTTCGTTGTATATTCCATTATTATTGTTAGGTTTCAGGATTTTTATTAATAATAATCATATTATGATTGCTGGAGGATAACAATATATTATATCAATCCGAGCGCCTCGGATACTATACATATAAGCAGTGCAAGAAGACATTGCTTACCTGGATTAATACAGAGGGTACTTTTAATATCGGTAGCACGTTCCCGTGGGATATTTACCGCCATCTACGCGGACGAAGCCGCGAGCAAAAACTAGTGTATGATATAGACATTCACACTGACGTCATTTAATATAATATCTGAAGAAGTTGCCGGTTTGTGCCAGCAATTTAGTTTGAAATTAACACAAAATCATACGAAACTGTTTTTCAACATTTCATGAAATTTAGTTAACATTTACCTATTGTAATTTAAAATAATTTTTATTTTAAAAACTGTACTGTTTCGACTTTGTGTATCACTTATGGACTTGCAGTATCAGATTGGAAAACTGGATTACTTACCTTAGTGCGGATTTCACCAATGAAACTGAACGCAATCAGCCCATCTGTCATCTGTCAGGCAGTAAAATTGTAAAAACGGAAAATTTTGGTATGTCATCCAAAATTTTCCGTTTTTACAATTTTAATGTATGTATTCATTTAAAAAATCATCAAGTCTCAAAAATTGCAAAGAATGTGCGCAATATGGAGTTATAGAATTATGGAGAAATGTTTTGACGCTGCGTGAGAGTGCGTGATCCATCGCCGCCCGTTCGATGTCCACCGCGCACAGGATGGATGGAAAGCAGCACATGAAGAAATTTTTTGCTCTGTTGGTGTAATTGCGGTATGGCGTTCCAGTGAGATGATAAATAAGTAAATAAATAAATAAATCTGTCTTGCGTTCAAGAGCTGTCAGTGTCAATAGTCCATAGAAAATAATGACACTGACAGTCCTTAAACTTAATTTATGCGCTTATCGCGTTCAGTTTCATTGGTGAAATCCGCCCTTAAAGTTTAGACACCTATTTATCGTGGGTAAGGTGAGCGTGAGACAAAGACGTGGAATGAGCCGTGAGAAAGATAATATGATTTGCTGACCCGGTCACAAGGGAACGAATTATTCCTTTCCGAATTGTTCGTTCCTAATTAGTGAAAGGCGATTAGTTAAAATGATTTATTACGCGATTGTGAGTAGAAATACCGGTAGGGCCAAACGAATATAGAATCAGAACAAGAGAGTTATTTTCTTCCCTATAAAATCTTAGCAATCTTAAGAGCAATCAGGCTTGTCTCAAAACAAAAAATAAATTATAAATTTTAAAAACCCACGACGGAAAATTGTGACATGAAAAAACTTTAAAATATTCTTTAAAAAATTTCAAAAACCCACGACATTAAATCGTAATATGATTAATTAAAGTGCATCACAATAACTATTATAGTCATTGAGAGTAACCTGTGTTGTAGAATGCACAGTATTATACATTTATTTAAATGTTAAATTGCCTTATTTTTACTTGAGTAGAAGAAAAAAGAACCGTTTTGGAGAAACATGTTTATACTGTAGCGCTCCCTGGCGGTCTGTAACAATATAAAAACTTAGCTACACACACACACACACACACACAAACACCTCTATCTCCTCACCTCAGTCTCCGTGGCCGTCGCGAGTAAAATCCAGACATCACATCTTTATCCGCATTGCCTGTAACGGCTAGGCTTTGCAGATAGGCTGCGCAGGCCGTTAACTTTTAGGTTAGAGAGAGATAAAGAAAACTAGCTAGTTAACTTTATACATATAAGGTCTTTACCTATGAAATTGCCGATTTACGTAGAAAAAAAAATTAAAGAAATATTGTCGATGTACTTTTGCCATTTTAATGAAAGTTCGTTGATGCCTCTGCTATAGATATCCTGGGAACGGGAATCGATAAATTCTTTAAAGGCGTTTTTCACCGCCTCGTTGCATTTGAAATTTTTCCTCGGGGCTCATTGGTGGGATAAAAACTTCCAGAACGGAAGCGATCAAACCAAAAACGCACCGCACCGTTTCACTTGCGGTACATTGTCCACATATTGCGTGCTATCTGTGTTGCGTTGGTGCCACGACGGAACTCGTATTCGAAAATAGCGCGCAATTTTGATTTTTCCATGGTTACAGAAACATCGTTAACAAAGAAAAATCTAACGGCGGGAAAACTAATGAACAACTGATATTTTGTTTAAATGTCATATTATAAAATTTATTTGAATTTGGAATTCTAAATAGAATACCTCCACACTAGCCGGTATCAAAAATTGGCAATTTCATAGGTAAAGACTTGTAATTATAGAAGTACCTGCACGGCTAGGTCGTAGGGTAGGGTCACACTGATATGAGCACTCGCACAACCTATCCAAGTGGGATAGGTAACAAGAAGGGTACTGTCCTTTGCACCACGTGGCAGACGTGGGGGGCCTGTTAGTACAGGCTCAGCAAGTGGCCGCACTGCTCTTCTTAGGGCCGCAGGTAGCGTGCAGTGATAGCTGGACGTAGGGCAAGGGCACGCGGGCGGTTCAGCTACGCGTGCAGTTCAGAGTTGCAGTTCAGGACAGCATGCAAAAGACGTCTGTCTTTCCCTCACCCTGGACGTACATAGACCCTTGATTTGGGGCACAAAGTGTAATCCAGAGGGTTAGGGAATAGCTTCTGCTAGCTAAGCAAGTGGCTGCACAAATGCTCGAGTATTCTTAGAAAATTAGTAACGTTACAGGTTTTTAGTGATGTGCGTGGCAACTTACTAATTGTGAAATATTTAGCATCACTCGACTAAGTACTGAAGTTGTGAAACCACAACGATACATGCCTTTTTGTTAACATATCACTAACCAGAATTTTTCATAATTAACCCTTTATTCAAAACAAATGAGTGTACATCAAATTAATACAGCAAAATAAAGCAGTCCTTTTGAATAGAACTGACTCGTGAAAGATCCGCTTTTAAGCAGATAATATTCATTACATCAGAAAATAGACGAGTTAATATCAGACCGCAAATTCGTATAAATGAATTGGTTAATGGGGATGGATATCCATATCATATAAAGGGGTATCAATGTGGTAGGAATGGTAACACATTAACCCCACAAATGTCATATGAGACAGCAATAATTATTCATAAAATACACTCGAAACGACAAAAATATAATCGTCAAAACCGTTGAGCGCTTTCATGCAAACAGCTTCTAGTAGGTGATCGTTTGACAGGTTAGTGGCCGAACATCAAGCACTGTTCTACCTCAAACATCTTTTTTTTAGGGTTCCGTACCTCAAAAGGAAAAAACGGAAGGATCACTTCATTTTCCGTCTGTCTGTCTGTCAGTCTGTCAACACTCATTTTCTCAGAAACACGTGGAGATATCAAGTTGAAATTGATATCAAATACGTAGAGCTATGGTCCCTTGGAGCTCTAAAAATCAATCTTCGAAGTCAACGCAATAAAAAAATACGGCCATTTATGCGACCTCATTTGATACTCGCAAGTAAATCAAAATCTTTAGGATACTTACCGTTGACGTAGAATCAAAAAAATTGGCAAGCAGCCACAGCACAAGTAAAGAAAAGAGTCCGAAAAACGTTAGTTTGTAATTTTATCACATAAAAAATCTTTTTTGGGATTTCAAACTTAAATATGCAGTTGGAGAATTGACCGCATGTTGCATGCGTTCGGAAACACAGACACAGGTAGAAAGTTCCACTGTTTTGCTGTGCGCATTATAAATGATGTTTGGAAACGCTTAGTCCGAATTGGTGGAATAGCAACGAGGTAGTGATGGTAATTTGCAGTGCGTCTAGATGTCCGACGGTAGAAGGGAGCCGGTGGAATGATGTCGTGGAGTTCTTGAGCACACTCACCGAAGTGCAATCTGTAGAAGGCCGACGAGCAGGGAACCTTGCGGCGATGAGCCAAGCTGTGAAGCTTGGCATCCACCAGTTTTACGTCGCCAATGAGCCTCTTAGCTGTGCGTTCCACCGAGTCAAGCTCACGCGCAAGTTTATATATTTATTTAATAGGTTGGGGAATAAGTTTCTTCGCATTTTTTAAGAAAATTCAAAACATTTTTTAATATAGTTTATTTACATTTAACTAAAGTATGTAGGTACCATTTTGTTCGATAACTTTTTGCTATCTTGTAGGTAGGGACATGATCCCATTGCTATAGAAATTTTGGGACTTCTGGTCAAAATACCGCGACAAGTGGTTTTGGCAGTCCTCTCGTGATGTTAACCTGACACTGCCTAAAGAATTCTGAAGAGACCGAAACAGGTGGAAAGCTGAAGGTGCAAGGTCAGGACTATACGGCGGATGCATTAACACCTCCCAGCCAAACTCTCTTAGTTTTTGCTGAGTGGCTAAAGATGTGTGAGGTCTAGCGTTATCATGATGAAAAACCACACCCCTTCTGTTGATTAATTCCGGCCGCTTTCTCTCAACTTCTTGCTTTAATCTCATCAGTTGTTCGCAGTAGAGTTCAGAATCGATGGTCCTGCCTGGTGGTAACAGCTCATAATGAATAATGCCCTTCCAATCCCACCACACACACAGCATCACCTTGTTGCGAGCTTTTTTGTGTACCCAGTTTTTTTCAATTGCGCCAAAACTGTTTTGTGGTTAATTTCCAGTTCTTCGGCTACGTCGTAACTACTGATATGCCGATCTTACTCCACTTTTTCAAAAATGGCATCCATTTTATCCGTAATAGGGCGACCAGAGCGACGTGCATCTCTGACATCAAAATTTCCGGATTGAAAACGCTTAAACCAAATTTGTGCTACTCTCACAGACACTACACTAGGTCCATAAACATCGCAAATTTTTTTCGCGGCTTGCGTTGCATTTTTACCTTTTTTGTAGTAAAATTTTAAAATGTATCGAATTTCTTCATTAAATTCACTCATCTTGACGGTACGAAAAACAAATGAAAATCACACATTTTCCTAATTTGAATTTGGAATTATGTTCTTTAAAATTTAAACTTTCAATGATACCAAAACCAGCCAGATACAAATAGTATAGCCAAAGAGATTTCCCCAACCTAATATTTGATTTGATGATTTAGTTGATGCCAAAGTCATTATTGACCATAAACCTTGTAAGAAGAGAAGGTAGAGTTAAACTCATTCACCATGTACCGTACCATACCATAATTCACCATCTCTATAGATTTCGGATAGCAGGACAACAGCAATAAAAAGCAACGACTGGCGAGCGATTGGTCGTGACTCCGTGTGTAGGAACCCTACTATTTGTAAGATTGACGAGTGACCACCCCCAGCCCAAGATTAAAAGTTTAATATTAAGCTTATAAGAATAGTGTTTTTTTTTTTCATGAAATACGTAACCCACATTGCTAGAAGGAAGTAATTTTGATACGTTCTTCAAAACCCAAACAGCAGATTCAAGAAATAGATGCAACCTCGCACATTAAATTAATCCACAGTTTACCAAATAAATCTTGCGGTCGTATAGAACAGTGTTTGGCACCAAATCATAAGAGATTTCATCGGGCAAGCTTCCAATCTCGAGCCAAACATAATGGTTCTACACATTGACTGATATTGGCCGTACTACATCGTCAAAAGATGCATTGCTTGCTGTATTGATTTATTGTTTGTGTCCTAATAGAACGATGAGTGGTGTGGTTTTGTTAGAAAAATGTTGTACAGAACCCCTACGTATGTTTCAAGAAAATTTTGCGTTGTGCAACGTTATCCTAGCATTCGACATCGTGGACATGTGATCGTTGGACAGGTGACTGGTAAATTAGTGACCGGTACTAAAGAGGATTGTGAAGCTGTAAATTTTCATACCAAAAGCGATAACGTTTTTCTCCCCGTAAACATAGTCTAATTTTCATAATTTTTGCAAATGTTGTAGGTATAATCAAAAACTAGGTCCGTTGTTTTTACTATAAAGAAATATTGCATACGATATAAGTTATTAGCATGTAAATATCTATATTTTTGACATAAAAACTTCCTCAGGCGTTTTTATTAAAAAAAATAAATAATTAAATTGAATTACTAAAAAAGAAAGTCGTACAGACCTAGATTAAGGTGTACTGAATGAAATGAGACCAAAATTGTCTCATTTCGTAAAGGTTTAAGGGTGAAAACTGTATCGCCCGAAACAATATTTATGTAAATAATTGTATGAAAGGTAGGTAATTGCCTCCAAGACTCGCGCCGCGTATCGGAACTTCACAATCCTCTTAAACACATGATTATACTCATGATTACAAACAACTTTTACGACCAAACACGAAATCGCGAAAACAAAATCAGCTGCTCCCTACATTTTGACGAGATAAGCGAACATAAATGTAGGGAGCAGCTGATTCTTTTTTCGCGAACAAAAACAACAAAAAAAAAAACAATAACCTTTTGATTAAATTTTTCCCCTTTAATTTTTAACTATTTTAACTATAAAAAGTAATACGCATTTCTGCTGAAATATATGTGATAATTAAATAAATAATAATAACACTGAATGTTTCAAAGGCTCCATTTCTCCGAAAATCTTCACTGATTCAAATGCTATGTCATTTCAATTCAATGTTTCAAATAAACATGATTGGATTAATAATAATAATATTAAATTCAAGATAGATAGATACTCGTATTTAATTTATTTGATTTACAATATCAGATTCAAAATTGGAAATTGAATACGTTTCATTAAATGTTTTTCAAAGTACCCAAGTAGTCACATTTGTTATCAAAAATATATTATATTATTGGATGCTAATTAAGAGCGTTTATTCCACGCGGACGGGGAGCGTTGCATTTCTAAAGGTTTTGTGATTATTTTAATACATTTAAATCAAATTACATTTTTTCTTAATATTAAAAATATAAATCGTTTATATTTATAAGTATTCGTGCTATTTTTTTACAGTTATTTTGGTATTTCCTCATAAAAATTGTCAAGATTCTATAATGTAGAATATTGACATTTATTATGGTAATATAAAATATTTTTTCCTTCCATCATAATTCATAGCAGGTAGCTAGTAACTAATAATAACTTTGATAAAATTCCCCTTAAATGTATTTAGTTCTAAGTACAATTTATGGAACTACCCGGGGGGCATTAATTAAAAATTTAATAATGTAAGAAAATAAACCTTTTTCAACTTTTAATACTGCAAACTGTCTTCAGCATGAATATTTTGAATTCTTAATGTCATGTAACTTAATGTATTTTCCTGTTAACACGTTGCAGGTCTGAGTAATGGGGGTTGAAACACAGAAATGCATAGGTACAGGTATTATAATACAAGCCATGTATATTAATATTAGGATATGCGAGTATAAAGTCTATTACTCTAGTTACCTGGTATTAGTCAAATATTAGGGACGGACGCGTAATAGGCCGAGTCGCCTCGCTTTTACTCGCTATGCTACTATTATTTGCCGACCGCGGTCATCTCACTCACTCGCCGACGTCTCGGCGCCTGACGAGTGAGCGAAATGGCTAGACTCGCCTTAACCGAGCGAGTGAGCGAGTGAGCGAGATGAATATTGTATTGTATGAATAGATCCTGGCTGCTTGATTATCGTTGTGCATGCGTAAAGTGTGTATTTTAGAGACATAGTTATACACGTCAGGCTTAGATGAAAGCTGCATGAGTTGGTAACCAAGTAAGCAAGCAATGAAAACTGTTTTTTCTAAATATGGTCACTTGTTTCTGTCGCATTGTCTTAGTATTAGCTAATATTGATATTTGTTTATAATAATATTTCTAGTGACCAAAGCGACTCCATAATGTAATCACATTTTCACTTCTGTAATAGGCATACGTGAACATATTCACGAGAATCTTGTATTTCATATTAATTATTATGGAGAATATTACGCAGGTATCAATATTAGATTGAGTAGCTAATAATGAATCGGTTCACTAATATTTGACTAATACCCAGTAATAGGTATGGTATCATAATATACGATAACTAATATATTCAATAATAGGATTACCTAAAAATTACCCTAATATAACATCTCTAGAAGTTCTTGAAATATAAATGATATAAAAAGTTTTTATTGTTAAAGACTCCTATGACATTCACATACGATGATTCATTGACGTTGTATGCTTTGTAAATGAACATTGTTTTTATAAACTTTGTCGAACAATAACATTGTTTGTAAAGAAGCTCATCCGGGGCAGTGCAACCATCTAATTCTACCACCAAAGGGTATAGCTGAATTCCGGGGTGCCGGAGTACAGGCACGTGAGACAGGACTTTGTCTCTGAGTTGCATAGGCATCGGCGAAAACCTACCATCAAGTGGGCCACGTGCTAGTTTAACATATCTCATCATCTGCCTAGCCTTTTCCCAACTATGTTGGGGTCGGTTTCCAGTCTAACCGGTTGCTGCTGAATACTAGTATTGGATCGTTTCCAATACTGGTATTCAGCTGCATGCGTGGTATAATTGGATCATTGAGCTCCCTTCAAAATAATTGAGCTGAATGGTCAGGTTCGTGAACGGACGCCGTCAGTAGAGACTAGTCATCTCTTAAAAAAAAAAAACATAATATCTCGTACTCTACACGACCTTCGGGTACATTGAAAATGCACTTAGGCAGGCTTTTCATTTCGTACGATGCCTAATCTAATAGATTTAGACCTAATAGATTTTGCATCGCCTTTGAAGTAATAGAGCTTAATTGCACAAAGTAAAAAATCCGTAAGGTAAAAATTACGCCATACAATTTTGAACTTAATGAAATATTCTTAAGACTATTTTTGAAAGAAAATATATATATTTTTTTTAACACAATAACATCGCAAAACATTTCTTTTGTTTTTCTTAATACCTCACTCGGCTTGGAATGGATCTCGTTTCTGGGTAACTTTGCTTAAAAAACACAGGCTAACAATTTGTTTTGTCTCAGATGTTTTTGTGGCTCTTGGGAGAATACGCAAATAACAAGTACTATTAGTATAAGACTACTATCCTTTCGGGAGCAAACAATTTCAATTCTGACTGACCAACCCCTTGGCAATCCAAAGGTGCCTGTGATTGGTTTATTTAAAACAAATGTTTTAATTTTTGAGTTTATTTTACATGGAGCGACTGCCTATCTGACCTCCACAACCCTGTTACTGGGTATACGATACCCATTGGTAAGGCTGGTTCTCAGAATTTCCGGCTTCTAACGATCCGTAAGAACTGTCAAAGATCCACAAATGACAGCCGGGACCAGCGGCTTAACGTGCTTTCCAAGGCACGGAATGGTATGTAAATACCATCCACGGACCAACCGCGGCAAATGTAGCTTAACCTAATCGATCGATCCGTGCGGCTGTTATTACTTAGCCACAGGCCCCTAGCTAAGTTGTTTACCATGTAATAAAATAAAAGCAATTAATATTCACAAGTATCGATGGGATTTCTCATAGGCAAAACAGACGAACTTCCATCAAAATCCACTTCACGGGATGAATTAAACAAAAAACACTTAGCCATCATTATAAGAAAATTTTGTACAAAATTTCATGCGCTTTAGGCTGAGCGTTCTGTCAGTGAGAGAATGAATGGTTAGAAAATTTTCATTAAGTAGATTATTCGTAAATGATCGCAATATAATGGAAATTTCTACCGTAATGTGTTCTAAAACAGATACAAAATCGGTTATGGAGAATGCGTTGGTTCAGTAGTGTTGCACTAAACATAGTCTGGCTAATAGCCATGTGCTCTTTAGTCATAAATAGCTCAGCTGGAACAGAACCTGTGTATTGTACGCTCAGTACACATATATCAGAGTATGCACTCGTAATCTTCAATTAAGGAGACGTTACTGGTACAAATCTACGTACTACTAATCTAAACATTTATGATTAATTACCAGTGATAGGAATACGTAGGGCTTATTAACCTAAACTTCGAAGAACAGAGGAAAGAATCGGAGACTTCCTTACGACAATATTTTTTTCCGAGACATCTGCCCCAAGATTCGGGACATCACTTATTAAAAATTAATGTTATTGGGTTGGAATAAGTAATTGGTCTATGTTTACCTAAAGTTTGAGACTAAAACATAACATAACACAGAGTCGTTACAACCACAAAATAATCTGAAAAAGTGTCTTGAAAGTGTTAAAAACTAAAACGGTAAAAGAAAAATAAAACACAATGAATATTGTTTTAACAAATATATTAGAATTATTTTTCAACATATAATTGGAAAGCATGAAACAAAATGTACAGACGGCATAACTTAAATTACAAAGTGTACTCTTTACGATTACAAAATATTATATCTATTTGCAAATATTGCACATAGATTTGAACTTTCTACTTGTTAACGTTGAGAGGTGTTGATTTTAACTCAAACTAGACTTTTATTTATTTATTTTACTGACTTTGAGAGATGCGATTTCAACTCAAATCGTAGTATTGATAAATTAACCTTTGAAGTATAACTTTAAGGACAATCAGTTTTAATACTGAACTACTAACTGTTCGGTTTTGATACTGAACTTGACGCATTAAAGATTGCTAAGAATTTAAAAAATCATTATTGTCTTAAATAATACCCTAAAAATACAGAAAGATTTTTTTTAATCATCTTGAGTCGATTCGTCAATTTCAGTGTCAGAACCGAAGTTTTCTGCGTCAAAAGAGTCATTTAAGTATACACAATCATAAGTTGAAAACGACCTCTCAACATCAACTGAGGTCAAAGGCACGTACATATAGTATGATCGATCATCCGTTCCTGCTGTTATCGCGTCACATATGTCTCTAATTTTATCTAGATCGGGATTTCTGGATATAACATTTTCAAGTTTATTTTTTATGTGCTCAGATGAACACCACCTTAGCATAGTTCTCATGTGGTCAAAGATCTCGAAGGATTCCACTAGAGTTAAATTCAGTTTTTGTAGTTTCTTTAACCCAATTTGTACATCTTTAAAAAATTCCCCAATATAGTCCAAGTCCGACTTCAAGTTATCTTTTTGAAGAACAGTTTTGGCACAAAATCAAAATTAAAATCAAAAGTCATTTATTCAAACTAGGCTGAGAATCAGCACTTTTTGAACGTCAAAATTACATAAGACAGTCCCCCAAAACGCCCGCCCTTCACCACTTCCTAGTGCTTTAGCTGGGGAGAAGAAGTGGCGCAACAAACTCCCCAGCAGCACAGCTGTCTGTTTAGTTAAAAAAAAAAAAGGTTCTATATAACACTGCGCATAATAATTTAGGTACATTACGCAATACAAAACATTAAATTAAATTATTTGCTATAAGTAAGCTAGCACACGACAATACACCAAAAAAAAAAATTGAAAACTATACTCAAGCAGAAACAAAATACAAAACTAAAAACGTAAGCAGAACTTTATACCCAAATAAAAGCCTAATAGATAACACTCGGAACTTCTTAAAAGATTTAATATTGTTTTAATTTGATCGTAATATTTTGTATAATATGACACTGCCTCCAAGTATTCCATCTTGTAATAACAGGTTGTGGTGGTCTGTGGGGAAATGTGTTTTTTTAACAATCGCACTCTATTAGTTGATTTTAAAAATATTATTTTTACGTTTGAAATTAATTCATCTACATCTGAGTACTCCGATCGTATTTTTTCTGCCACGAGATTCAGTGCATGTGCTAAGCAAGTGACGTGTATCATGTTAGGTAAATATTTTTTAAAGCACGTCCCGCATTCAGTATATATGCTACACTGCCAGTACATAATACAGCAACGTCTCCTACTTTGGATTCATACGAATCGGGCCACATATTTCCAAAGCAGTCTATTACAAATTGGGCAATTGTGTTCCCATTAACAATTCCTAGTACCTTGCACGCAACTAAGAATGTATTTTTAAAATCGCATTTATAGGGTTTTACAAGAAAATGTAACATATACCTCCCAAAAAAATCATTTGTCTCGTCTAAAGATATCCACAGTTTTTGATTTGCAGTTTGGTCGTAAATCGCGTCATTTTTGTCTTAAAAAGCGTATCTAAATAAACTTTCCTCAGCAACGATTGCTCAGGAACTTTTTGCAGATTAGAACAAATGCAGCAAATATATTTTTGAAAGATTTTTTTGAAAGTGGGGTTGTTTTGTTGAACCCAATGTATTAGGTTGGGGAAAAAGTCTTTTCGCATTATAGTATGTATGAACTTGTAATAAAATCTCTTTGGCTATACTATTTGTATCTGGCTGGTTTTGGTATCATTGAAAGTTTAAATTTTAACGAACATAATTCCAAATTCAAATTAGGAAAATGTGTGATTTTCATTTGTTTTTCGTACCGTCAAGATTAGTGAATCTAATGAAGAAATTCGATACATTTTAAAATTTTACTACAAAAAAGGTAACAATGCAACGCAAGCCGCGAAACAAAATTGCGATGTTTATGGACCTAGTGTAGTGTCTGTGAGAGTAGCACAAATTTGGTTTAAGCGTTTTCAATCCGGAAATTTTGATGTCAAAGATGCACGTCGCTCTGGTTGCCCTATTACGGATAAAATGGATGCCATTTTTGAAAAAGTGGAGCAAGATCGGCATGTCAGTAGTTACGACGTAGCTGAAGAACTGGAAATTGACCACAAAACAGTTTTGGCGCATTTGAAAAACACTGGGTACACAAAAAAGCTCGACATTTGGGTACCTCACGAGCTCACTGAAAGAAACCTAATGAACCGTGTACTCATTTGTGATCCTTTATTACGACGTAATGAAACCGAACCATTTTTGAAGAAGCTGATAACTGGTGATGAAAAGTGGATCACGTATGACAAGAACGTGCGAAAAAGGTCGTGGTCAAAGGCCGGTCAGGCTTCACAGACTGTGGCGAAACCCGGGTTAACTCGCAACAAGGTGATGCTGTGTGTGTGGTGGGATTGGAAGGGCGTTATTCATTATGAGCTGTTACCACCAGGCAGGACCATCGATTCTGAACTCTACTGCGAACAACTGATGAGATTAAAGCAAGATGTTGAGAGAAAGCGGCCGGAATTAATCAACAGAAGGGGTGTGGTTTTTCATCATGATAACGCTAGACCTCACACATCTTTAGCCACTCAGCAAACATTAAGAAAGTTTGGCTGGGAGGTGTTAATGCATCCGCCGTATAGTCCTGACCTTGCACCTTCAGATTTCCACCTGTTTCGGTCTCTTCAGAATTCTTTAGGCAGTGTCAGGTTAACATCACGAGAGGACTGCCAAAACCACTTGTCGCGGTATTTTGACCAGAAGTCCCAAAATTTCTATAGCAATGGGATCATGTCCCTACCTACAAGATGGCAAAAAGTTATCGAACAAAATGGTACCTACATACTTTAGTTAAATGTAAATAAACTGTATTAAAAAATGTTTTGAATTTTCTTAAAAAATGCGAAGAAACTTTTTCCCCAACCTATTATATTACATAATATAAGAAATTGTACCAGGTCCAAATAAAATTGTTCATTTGGTTTCTTACTTGTCCCTTTGTGTTTCGGACCTTCAATATGCCTCTTGACACCACTAAGTTTAGCTGTTATACTGCTCTCGCACTTAGAACAGTAAATCAAGTTACTAGCGGGGTCGTAATATAATTCAGATCTTCTAGTAAGATAAAAGACAAAGACCTTTCGTTTTTAAAAACGATTAATCCTCTATCTCCGTCCAAAATACGTAGAGAGAATGCAAAAATGATAAAAATTCTGTTTTATTATTTTAAAAACAATGGCCGGAATATTTTTTTCAATTATACACTTGAACTTTAGAAATCTCAAGAAACGTGGTCGAGAGCGAGCGAAATAGCTGATATTTACTTCAAAACGTGTAAGGCTTCTGAAACAATGAGATCAACGAGTCATTTACAAAATATTCTCCAAAAAGAAAAGATTTAATGTACTGAAGTGACCTCCCGAATCTTGGGGCAGAAGTCCCGGAAAAAATATTGTCGTAAGGAAGTCTCCGATTCTCCTCTCTGTTCCTAGAAGTTTAGGTAAATATGCCCTACCTATTCCTATCACTGTTAATTACTGACTGGTTCATCAACGTAGAACCTAAGCCGCTGGGGCTACAAACTTGAAATTTTGGCAGTTGATGCCATTTATGTTGTAAACATCCATTAAGTTTTCACTAGTCGATATTTTTTCCATAGAAATTTCAGGAGGGTTACTCCACTGTTTGACATTGTATATACAAAGTTAAACATGACATCGTTCTGTCTCATTATTAGTTTTGTGTGTGCGGAAACAGAATAGTAAAATAAAAAGCCATTAAAAAGATATGAGCCAACAAAGTTTCGTTTTTCTTGCTAATTTTAACGCAACTTTGGGCGCGGTAAATAAGTTTTAAAAGGTATATAAAATATCCAAAACAAAGTCAACACCGACAAAGCCCAATTACCTAAAAGTTCAATAAACTTTATTTGTAATTGATCCATTACAGCATTGGTTTTTACATAAACTCGATTTCCAAAGGACTTTTCGTATTTTTTACGTGCTCGTTTAACTATTACTAGTTTTAATTTACTACTATTAACTATTTATTATTTTACTGAGTCTAACTGCTATCACTAATACTATATATGTCGGACGCGATGCCAGGTGAGACAGTGTGCATTTTGGCCACGCCTACCAGTGAGTTCGAGCCCGCGACTAGTTCAACCTTAAGGAAGGATTTTTGGAAATATCACACGCGAACGAAGCCGCGGGCAACAGCTTATTTATAATATGTCAATCTGTCTAGCCTTTTCCCATGTTGGGGTCGGATTCCAGTCTAACCAGATGCACCTTAATAACAGTATTTTATATGGAGCGACCGCCTATCTGACTCTCACAACCCAGTAACTGAGTAATACGATACCCCTACTTTATCCATACTAATATTATAAATTCGAAAGTAACTCTGTCTGTCTGTCTGTTACCTTTTCACGCCTAAATGGCAGAACGGATTTCAATAAAATTTGGCAAGTAGATAGATGCCATCCCGGGGACGGACATAAGTTACATTGTTTCTTAAAAATAAGCCTACAGGGAATGATATAGGGGATGAAAATTTGTATGGCAAACTCATGATTTCTGAAGTTAGAAATAAAGACTTACATGTTTCAGCGTTTTGGTAAAATCATCCCTTAAGGGGGGTAAAATAGGGGATGATTTTAAAATTGTCATGTAGGTAATATTGATATGTTTGTGTACTTATTTTAATGAGATTAAAGGCATGTATTGGAAATTATGGTCATAGTCCGTAGATTTAGCTAATATTTTGTCTTTACTTCATTAAAATGGTTTACTTGGGCAAACGTTATTACCTACAACTGAAGTCATAAAATAATTTGGCTAACATGTAGTAGGTACAGTGTGTACTTACGACAAGAGCTTGAGCAGCATAATTTTAATTTTCGATACCCTTTTACACTTAAACCACTATATAGATTTCTATAAAATTTTACAAGAAGATAGATGGTATCCTAGGCAAACACATATGCAAATTTTTGTCTAAAGGGGGATAGAAGGGGGTTGAAAGTTTTTATAGGAAACCCATCATTTTTAAAGAAAGAAGAAATAAAGAATTACTTGTTACAACGTTTTTGTAAAATCATCCACAAGGAGGTAAAATAGAGGATGATTTAAAATTCATATATAATACATATAGACATTTTTAAAGAGCATCTGGAGAATATTGGCTTGAAAATTAGCAGAACCTATACTGAATATATGTTTTGCGATTTCGGCGGTATATCGAGTTCTAGAGCCATAGCGCTTGAAGGCGCGCTTCTCCCAGTCTCCTCCGACTTATCTGAATCTCGGTTCACTCGTGCAAGGCAATAGCAAAGTAGATCGGACGGTTAAGCACAGAATTAACACTTGGAAGGATAAAATGGCGGCAGGTTACGGCTCACAATCTGCGACTCCCGCATTCCCCTTAAACTTAAGAGGAATGTGATACGCAGCGCGAGTTTTGAAGGCAATTACCTACCTTTCATACAATTATTTACAAATATTGTTTCGGGCGATAACGTTTTCACCCCCCTAAACCTTTAAGAAGTAAGAAAATTTTAGTCTCATTACATTCAGTATACCTTAATCTAGGTCTGTTTGTTTTCTTTTTTAGTAATTCAGTTTAATTTAATTTGAAACAAAAAAAAAACGCTCGAGAAAGTGTTTATGTCAAAAATATAGATATTTAGATACTAATAACTTATATCGTGTGCAATTTTTCTTTATAATAAAAACTTATGGACCTAGTTTTTCATTATACCTACAACATTTCCAAAAATAATGAAAATTAGACTATGTTTACGGGGAGAAAACGTTATCGCCTCTTAAGGGGAAGATATATAAAACAATGGTTAGGCCTGCTGTCTTGTATGCATCAGAATGTTGAGCCACAAATGGGATGATTTAAAGGCAGTTGTATGTAGGATAGAATAATAGGTGGTACACGAATGGATGGAATAAGAAATGAGTACATAAGAGGAAGTCTGAAAGTGACACCGGTGACTGACAAGTTGTGCAAAAATCGGTTATCGTATGGGCATGTGATGCGGAAGAATGAGGAAAATATCATGAGGAAAGTTTTGAGGATGAATGTCCACGGCTATAAGAGTAGGGAAAGGCAAAAGACATAATGGATGAGCTGTGATAACTGTGAACAAGATGATACGGCTAAAAGGGGGTGAATAACGAGATGACGACTTATTAGTCGTCTCCTTTTTCCATAATTCTCTATTGAGAATTATGGAAAAAGGGACATGTTGCGCCGACCCCAAATAAATTGGGATAAGGGCTTTGGTGAATGATGACCTATAGAAATTTTTGCTCTTTTTAAGAGATTTAGGTAACAGGTTCCGGCGCTGTAAACCAGACACAATAGAAGTTTTATTGTTAGAGGGCGTTCATTAATTACGTGAGGTGATTTTGGCGAATTTTCGACCCTCCCCACCCACTCCCTTAGTGAGATGTCGTAAGACTTGGCTCGACCCTAATCTCACGTGAGATTTTTCAAAATGCATATTTTTAGTAGATTTATTTAAATAAACATAATTTGATTAATTACTTTTTTTAATACTTATTTTTATGATAATTACCCAGTTCTCTCACAATTTTACACTGGCTCATGCGAAAAAAAAATACCAACGTGATATTTGACGAGACCCCCCTCTCCCACACGTAAGATTGGGTGAGATTCGACCTGAACCCCTCCCTCCTAAACACCTTACGTAATTAATGAATGCCCTATTATGACGGCTGTAGCCTTATACCGCGCCGGAACGGGTTAAGAGATTGGAAATGGTGACTGGTAATTAGTGACCGATACTTAAACACCTGGTTGTAATCATGACAACAAACAACTTTTACTATGGGACCATACCTGAAATCGCGAAAAAAAATCAGGTGATCCCTACATTTTGACGAGATATGCGAGCATATATATATAGGTAGGGAACAGCTGATTTTTTTTCGCGATTTCAGGTTTGGTCCCATAGTAAAAGTTTTTTTGGTATCATGAGTACAATCAGGTGTTTAAGTATCAGTCACTTATTACCAGTCACCCTATACAGGCTGAATTTTTCAAGTGGGCGTGGATGGCCAAATCCGAAACTATGACGCATAGCGAAGAGTACTCAAAGGAGTCGCGGGCTCAATTTTGACGAAAACTAAAACTGCATCATTAGATTTTTGAAATATCAATATTTCTAGCCAGGAATTGTACCCGAAATTGTGATTTCGAAAAAAAGAAACACACTGTATTTTATTATACATTATTATACGATAGTGTCACTTATAAGATCGAATTCTGGGAAGTAATGACATACGGCAATATGAAAATTAATGTAAATTTACATTTTGCCGTATATCATTAATGTAAATTAATGAATTTTGAATATGGGAGTCAATTTTGGGGGCAAAGAAGAAAATAAAAAAATAAAAATTGCAAACTGTACCAAATGAAAGACTGCGACATATCAAATGAAAGGGCTTACTGTGAGGGTTTTATTTATATATATTTTTATCATTTTAAAATAAACAGTTTCAAAGTTATTGAAAATAGACGGAAATTGACCATTCCCCCCTTTATCTCCGAAATTACTCAGCTTAATATTTTGAAAAAAATACAGAAAATGATTCTATAGCTATAGATTACAGAAAAACCTATAAGAGGTCTATGGTCTTAAAATAACATGGTAAAACTCTCAATATTGTGCATAGAAACTTACATTTGCAGTTGGAATGATATGGGAGAACATGTTTTTCAACTACAATGTTAAGTCTGTTCTTGGGATAAATTCATCCCAACTACGGAACCCTTCATTGTGCGTGGTCCGACACGCACTCAACCGGTTTTTTTTTTTATTTTTCTTATGTTACCTACCTGTTCCTATTATACCTTAATATAATAATAATTAATCCTTAATATTGATTTTTCAAAAATCCAATGATGCAGTTTTCGTTTTTATCAAATCGAGCCCGAGACTCCTTTGAGTACTTAACTTAACGCTATTTCGGATTTAGCCATCCACGCCCACTTGAAAAATTCACCCTGTATAGTCATAGTCCGTATCTTCCAATAATATTTAATCTACATTTAATTAAAATCGGTCCACTGGAACAAAAGTTACCTATTACAATTTATGATCTGTTTGTCTATCTGTAACCTTTTCTTTCCTTAACAGCTGAACCGATTTGGATGAAAGGCATACGGATAGGACATACTATACTTTTATCCCGGTAGTACATTCCCGTGGGATGATATCCTACATCCACGTGGGCGAAGCTACGGGCAAAAGCTAGTAATATGTATAGAAAAGATAATCTTTTCTGCATAGTAAAAATAAAAACAAATATATCAACACTTTCCTGTCCTGTGAAGCGTCAAAACTAGCCCGGGGCCCGGGGGATATTACTGACCGAACGAATATAAGTTTTAGCCGCAAGGAATCCTTACAACAGGTTGGAATGTCCGGATAAATCTGTGAGAAATACTGTGCCACGTACTTACACTGTATGTAGGAAAGAATTGTTCTTGTCCTTAAATATTTAGTTTGAGTTATTATCGGGTATGGTAATCCAATTATATGGAATAACCTAGCTGTTATCAAATTTTGGAAAACTTTGCCATTATTTTTAACCGACTTCAAAAAGGAGGTGGTTATCAATTCGACTGTACTTTTTTTTTTGTATGTATGTTACGCGATTACTCAAAGACGGGTACATCGATTTGAAAGAATATTTTTTGGTTGAAAGGGAAATACTTCCTAGGTGGTCCCATATCATTTTATTAACTATGCTTGGGTAATTTTTTGAGTTAGCTTCAATATTGCTTAATTTTCCCACTTAATATACAAGTCGTAACTTAAATAACGCACAACCTCTTAAGGGGTCATTGTACTCATGATTATGAACAACTTTTACTATGGTACCAAACCTGTAATCGCGAAAAAAATCAGCTGTTCAGTACATTTTGACGGATTATGCAAACATAAATGTACTGAACAGCAGATGTTTTTTCGCGATTGCAGGTTTGGTCCCATAGTAAAATTTGTTCATAATGATGAGTACAATGACCCCTTAAGAGGTTGTTGGTGTTTTACCAATAACCCTGTATAAGTACCGTAGCGGTTTTTTTAATACTATTCAAATTAGTTGTTGGTAATCAGGTGAGCTACCTACCAACGTTTGATCCATTATTTACGGAGCACCGTGTACGTATATAAATAGGCAATAGGGATGATGCCTGGGTAAAAAAAAAGAAATTCTATTTAGTCCGTCAGTCAGATAATAAAAAAATATTAGATACGTATTTTTTGCTTTATCATATTAATAAAAAATGACTTAGATAACTCGCATTAAAGTTCGAGAGTGGGGGCTTGCTACGTCACTTCTACGTATAAAATCTACAAAGACGTGACGTCATGCCACATTTTAACTCAATGTATCGCTGTAATCTTTTGATTACGTAGAAAAAGAAAAAATACGTGTCCAATATATTTTAATAATCTACATAACGGACAAAAAAACATTTTTTAGTCATCATCCCTATTGTCTACAAAAAAAATCAAACTAAATCAGTACTCGTATTACACATTTTTTTTTTTTAGTATATATAAATTTGTCACGATTTTGGGACCAATCTGTTCGATTTCAAGTGGGTTACTTGAAATCGAAAAGATTGGTCCCCAAAACCGAGTGACTTTTTTTTGTAAGATCCTACGTACACATTATATGGCTTAGTTTTTTTGCTCCAAAGGACAACGACATCTCAATTTGTTTTGTGATCTGCCTCGGGCAAATAAAGATGACATATTGGAATCTTTTCACAAAGATTTTCAGTAGAAGTTTCGTTGGGATTGTGCTCGATCTTGACGTTCAGAAGTACCTTTTAAGTAAACGATTGAAATAAACGATTTGACTTTGTTTTTACTCCGATTTTTATACGTTTTGAAGAAAACAGACAGATGTCTACATTTAGAAGCAAGTTAGTGGCTTAGCTGGTATAAACAAAAAGATAAGCAATTCATTAGATTCATTGAGATTAAATGATTTAGTTTTACGTACCAGTTAAGCTACGCTTCCCGGGGTCGGTCCGTAGATGGGTGACCATCTTTACATACCGAGACTCCTCCATGCCTCGGAAAGCACGTTAAGCCGTGCGGGTCCCCGCTGTCATTCGTGGATCTTTGACAGTCGTTACGGGTTGTCAGAAGCCCGAAAGTCTGACCACCAATCTTACCAAGGGACCGTATCGTATTACCCAGTAACTGGGTTGTGGAGGTCAGATAGGCAGTCGCTTCATGTAAAATACTGGTATTCAGCTGCATCCGGTGAGACTGGAAGCCGACCCTAACAGTTGAGAAAAGGCTAGGTAGATTGAATCATTTTAATTCTCTTTTGTTTTTAATCATTTGTAGCCGTTTCATAATTTCAAGTTTATTTATTAGAACATCTACTCGTTTCTGTGAAAAGGGTCTCAACTGACGGACAGACAAAAAGTAATCCGAAATGGGTTTCATTTGAATTCATTTGAGGTTTAGAATCACGTAATAATTTACAATGTAATAAGCGTTATAATACGCGAAACCATCTAACTGAAATTTAAGGACTTTTTTAATAAATTGGACAAAATTAAACTGGGCTATCGTTTGTACTGTAAATTTCATGGTTTTTAATCACTGTCGGACGCATCATCATCAAAATCCAGTACAATATAGGTTCAATTTCATATTGTGTTTTTGGAATTATTTTATTTATTTTATTTTACAGTTTTTGGCAAAATTTACAGCTAAACATTTTTGCACGATTGAGAATTGCCAATTAAAAGTTTTCACATATAGAAAAGAGCATATAAAAAAATATAAAAACAGTATCATAAGGAAAATGTGTTTAAAACAGCGTAAATTGTAATCAATTACGTATAGTTTACGTGATCAAAAAAGAAATCACAAAGAGTCCTTTTTAATTTTGAAATGCTAGTATTGAAACATCGATGTCGACGCCCCGGCGGCAGACCGCATTGTACTGTGTACATGACTCGCTCTGATTAAGTATTAATTTTGTCTGTAATTCGTTCGTACCACAGGAATATGCAATAGATAAGGATTGCGCAGAAAAGCAGAAGGAACCCGCAGTCCGATTTTGTTCAGCAATTCGGGAAGCCCGGTAGAACCATTAGCAATTCTAATTAAAAACGCTAAGTCTGCAGTTCTTCTACGTTCAGAAAGAGTAAATAGATGGAATCTTTTACAGCGCAGGAGATATGTGGAAGAATAAGTTTTAGACTGGAATTGAATATGCCTCAAAAATTTTCTTTGTATGCCTTCCAAACGATTGATGTATATGTTGTAATTGGGATTCCAAACTTGAGAGGCATACTCGAGATGACTGCGAACAAAAGTATAGTAGAGAATTTTAATGGTTTTGATGCTCCTGAATTCAGATGAGACTCTCAATATAAACCCTAGTGACTTTGATGCTTTATTAATGATTTTATCTACGTGTTGATCAAATAAAAGTTTTGAATCAAATACAACTCCCAAGTCTTTGAATGTATTAACCCTAGCTAGGGATATGTCTAAAAGTTTATAGTCAAATGATATATGTGACATTTAAAATTTCTGAAAACAGAGTTTTGGTAACCCCAATCCATACAAAGAATTAACAAATTAATTAACCAGGTTGCTAAGTGACAGGTCGGTTAAATTTTTTGACATTTTTAAAAATGCGTTCACACCACATGTGACGCGCAAAATGTCTGAAAACAAACTTTTTCGTAATAAAATTACGAAACCTATGTACATCCATGACTATGTTAATGGGTTTGGTTTCCGCACTTAGTCTTTCAAGTGGTCATAGTACGTGAGCCATGGCGGCCGTCGGTGGTTATTCCAACCAGCCCACCTCCCTCCAGAAGTTAATCACGGCTTCAGGTCTGTTCCGGGTGCCCCGAGGGTTTCTATTCTAATCTGGGTAACGCCTGTGCATTCGAAGAGCACATGCTGAACGGTTTCCTCAGCCTCCATGCAAGCTCTGCAAAGAGGGCTGCCCGTTATGCAAATTGTGTAAAAGTGTTTGTTCAGCGAGCAGTGTCCTGTGATGGTCCCCGTCATCAGGTGCAGGCCAATCCTGTCCATGCGTAAAAGTCGCCTGGTTAGTTTGCCATCTAAACTTGGCATAGCCTCCCTGGACTGCCTGCACCCTGGTGTCGAGGACCACCACTCCTCTGCTTGTGTGTGGATGAGCTCTTGCAGCCATCTGCGTAATTGGTTGAAAGGGATGGGTACGATTGGTTCGGGTCTACAGACTGACGCGCTGGATCCTAGCAAATTCGTCAGCTGCATCGTTACCCAACGACCCACCGTGTCCTTTTATCCATTGCAGTGTCACTGTATTGCTTTTAGATACTGTTACTCGTTCTAACGCATTGTGACATTCTAGAGACATCAAGACTTGATGTCTGAAAACAAACTTTTTCGTAATAAAATTACGAAACCTATGTACATTTTTAATATCAAATATATTGTTATAAAACAGACAGAAATGGACTCTATTAAAACTGTGATGTTTCTGAGCGGTACTACCCACCGAGAAGTCGGGTTCAGAATCATCTAAACTAACGATTTTATACGGTTTTGGCCGTAAAACGATGCGACATGATTTTGGTCGTGGGCTCTCGTACTAAAATACAAGACAAAAATCTTTTCTGCTCTGTCTGTACCAACTCCATCTTCTTGTAAAGTTTTGAATTTCTCGGGATGAAAAATAACGCACTTCTTCCTGCGGCAGCAAACTGCTACTCTGCCGCATTTTATTAAAACCGCTTCAGTAAAAAATGTCCACACAACGGAGTAAATTTTACTCCGTGGTCCACACAACGCAGAGAGACAGACAAAAGTTACGTAATAAACAACAGAAATTATGGGGACTTAATTTTATTGATAAATGATGATGATAAAAGAGTTTCTTTCTGTAAGTAGGTACGTTTGTTCACACATTTTTAGACGTCAATCATATTTTTTTTTAAACTAGATGAGGTTGACGTTTCCTATCTGACTACTCCGCGAAGAAAGGCCGAAACAAATTCAGAGGTCACAGTCTCTTATAAAGTCCAGACATAATCTTGGTCAGTTCATGTGTAGATTGGTGTATGAAATGGTCTTTTGGGGAAAGAACCACACAGATTGAGAGGACCTGTCCAGTCAGTGCACGCATTTGTCAGTAATCGCGCAGCTCAACTCAGAACTTAAGGAGCTCAATGATTCGACAAACTATACCAAAGAAAGGACATTTGGGTAGGCCGCATAAATTACTCAAACTGCTAGACCATGAATAAAAATAACTGAGAGAAAAAATAAAACACAAAAACAATGACCCACATAGTCTTCACATTCACAATAATTAAAATAATACAATGACCTTTGTATATATAAAATTCATCAATGTCAATGTGTGTGTCTATACAAAAAAAAACAATATTTAGTATTTACAAAAAAGAGAAAAAAATTGGAGCACCTCAATCCCAAGCCTTTATGACCTCAATATAATCTTTAACGGCATAAAAGACTTTCTGGCACAACTTGCGTTTGATGATTTGAATTTATTAAAGCTTAGATCTTGAACGTCGCTTGGAAGTTTCTTATAGAAGCGTACTCATTGACATCTGTACGAGCCACCTATTTTCTTGAGCCTTGTTGTAGGTACAACAAATTTGTTCTAGTATTTTATATTGTGGATAGCACTATATTTTTAAACAATTTGTATTTTTATGGGCGTATATAAGATTTTGAAAAATATACTGAGAAAGCACAGTCAGTACCTATATTAATCTCCGTAAATTTCTCTCTGAGAGTGTCTCGGACTTAATTTATAGATTGATCGAACAGCTCTTTTCTGCAAAACAAAGATAGTCTGAACGACATTCAGGTGCATTTCCCAACAACAGAATACTGTACGACATTACACTATGAAAATAGCTAAAGTACACTAAACGGGCTGTCTCTATGTCAGATAAATTATGAAATTGCCTTTAGCGTATGCTGCGGAGCTTAGCTTTTTTGAAAATTTATCTACAGAATGTGTCGTATAGTGGTCCAACGTTAAGGGATCGATTCTCTATATATTCAGTTGTCACATACCACAATTTGAACCATTTTTCTAGTCTCAGAATAAAATATTTTTATATTAATATTTGAATAATGATATTGAAAAATTGACACCTTGCTTTACTAATTTGGCCGTATTTTCTATGACGTTATTTTTTTTTATAACTGGGAAATGCATGTGAATTTTTTTATAGTTTTTTAGTATATTTTTGCAAATATAAAAAAAAACATGTACTAAAGCAAGTTGTCAATTTAAAAATAAAATAGTATTCTGAAACTTGAACGGAAAAAAATGATCAAATTATGGTATGTGATAGCTAAATATACGGTGTATCGGCCCCTTAACGTTGGACCACTATTTACGACACACCCTGTATATACTGAAGCTTAGCATCGAAAGTTAAGCCCAAGAATATAATATACTATCTTCAGGATTCAATTCTTCGCCCTTATCAATACATTAGTTTTTACCTGCCTAACGTGAGGTAGCGTAAACTTCATGCATCTGGTTTTTTTTTTCATTAAGAAGTAAATTATTAACGATGAACCAGTGAACTACTCTTGAGATCGCTATATTTATATAGCCAGTAACCAGTTGCTGACGTTGAAGTTAAAACAAAGTGAAATATCATCCGCACACAACACTAAATCATGATTATCCTTTATGAGGTAAGGCAATTGTATTGCTTTTCAGTTGCTAAGCAGCATGTCACCGTTTACCTCACCTGTCATTCGTAGATATGTGACAGTCGATACGCGTATTCAGAAGCCGAAAAGTCTGACAACCAGTCTTACCAAAAGGTATCGTGTTACCCAGTAACTGGGTTCAGGTCACACAGGCAATCGCTTCATGTAAAATACGGATATTCAACTGTATCCGGCTAGACAGGAAATCGACCCCTACATAGATTGAAAATGGCTAGGCAGATTGATTGACCTAAAGTCACTTTTATTCGTGCATCAATTACATTCCAAATTAGCGATTTAAATTAGAAGATTATGCAAGAGAGGTAACATACCTAAAATATATTTATTAAAACAGAATGGTATAAAGTATAAACTGAAAAAGAAAAGACAAAATCGGTAAAGGTGCAGGTTATATTAGGAAAACAATAAAACTAAGAAATAACATGCAATGACCTTGACGAGAACGTGTTTTAATTATTAGAAATAAAATTTTATCACGTTATATCGTTTGTGCAATTAAAATTCTGCGTGAAAGTGCTGCCATCTGGCTTAGTGTAGCGTTAGCTTCAAAATTGCTTGCAAAAGCGTAATTTTAACAGCCCATTCGCTCGGCTACCGTCCGGTATTTTTGTTGCTATACCATTCATTTCACGATCCTTTATGGTCTACAACACGCTGTATGAGCAATTTCATTGCAGTTTGGATATACAATAAGATTATTTTATCACATCTGATACCATCAAATCGTATAGATTACCTACTACACCCGCTTTAAAATTAAAAAAAAAACTGATAGAAACTGAGTAAGTACTGACGGCCAGTGAAATGACGATCCATGTTGTGTAATTATTCCAAAAATGGCGGTTCTTTAAAAAAAAATATATAGACATCGTGAGTAAGCGTAGAAGAGAAAATCAAATACATAAAAATTATAAAAACAATTCACTAAGCAAACAAAACATATAACTAATACTGAAATACATAAATTTTACGTTGTTGAGCAGTCGAATTTTCGAAACCAATAAAGCAATGGAATGCGATTTTTTTAAAACCCCTTGCCTATATGCCTATCCATTTTGTAACACAATTTCAAACATTGTGATTGAAATTGTGTTACAAAATGGATAATAATTTTTACAAATGTTATTGAGGCATTACACTTCAACCGTGATTTGGCGTTCTTATACTGTGAAAGACTTCGACAATTTTAACGTAGTGAGTGGTGGAGAATAGTTATTAGTATAGTGTATAGTTTATAGCGGCCTCGCTTTTCGCAATTTTTTCTTATCTATTTGTATAAAGCCAAAATTCCGAATCAAGTTTTCCATAAACTGCGCGACTGCATTGTTTCGAGCTCGTGGACTGAACTACTTTACAAAGCAAATGAAATGAAAAATATATAACAATATCTCTTAAATAGTGGTTTAGTTCATATTAGAAATATGTATGGAATATATGTATATATAAAAAAATATTGAAAACTATAAAACTACTAATAACACTCAGAAGTAACTGTAAATTTCTCCATACTACATTCATATTATTACGTAAAAGATACATATATACCAGAACAAACATAAGTCCAAAACCAATTAATATTTCATACTTCAAACAACAAAAAGTTATAAGACTCAAAATAAACGTATTCGTAATTGTCAGCTGAGCGCTATCTTCTGAGATACAGGCCTCGCCTAGTTCAGAAGATAGAGTCAATACCCAATGTTAACCTCTCTTTACCACCACAAATGCTGCTGGATTACTAGTATGTAATGTATATGTTATTCCTATTATTAAGTGCTTTAACTATGTTGTTTTAGTCTTTAATCCTGTTGCTATGCTGGTGAGAAATAAACTATTATTATTATTATTATTATTATTATTATTATTATTATTATTATTATTAACTGTCAAATTGCTACCTAATGCGATACGTCGCCAATTCGCCATGCTTCAATATACCTAATCAAATATGCCTCTTAGACATTAGGGAGGTTATTCTTATCAGTTGAAAAAAATAACGGTCAGTAATTTAATTTTTCGTTGGTTGGTAAAATAGTATGACAGTAAAACATGAAAATAATAAAAAAACTTTTTCCAAACAAAAAAAGAAAACAACCGGCTTCCAAAAAAACACTACAAAATGAAAAATAACTTTAATTTCGGAAGTCGGTATCTTTCAGATCCAAAGATACCGACTTCCGAAATTAAAGTTATTTTTCATTTTGTATTACCTATATTAATATTTTTACAAAATATTGCTTTTCCCAATGCAGGGACGTTAATTGTTGAGGAGTTGTCCTGGTAAGTACCAGGAGAACTTCACATCACCATAAGCATTGTGACGAGCATAAATTATTTAGCAACCATTATTAAAGTACCTAATTGAATCTTTATCATCAGTTCACCAAACTTCACTTCACTTCACCAAATGGTGCTTTCCAAGAATTTAACACGAAAATTTGTTGTGTGTATATTTGAAGAGTTCCGTCGATTCCTCCAGGATCCCATCATCATCCGTACCTGATCACAATGGGACCAACTAGAAACTATACCCTTTCAAACAAAAAAGAATTTTCCAAATCAGTTCAGCTAGTAATCGGGGAACACACATAAAAAAAAAATAATAAAGATTCCGACAAACTGAGAACATCCTCCTTTTTTGTAGACGCTTTAAAAAGAAAATTGGTCGGTTATTTCATCCTAGAATATCAGAACAAAAAATACTCAAGTAATGTAATAAATGAGTGGCCAGTTACCTAAATAGTTCGGCGGTTCATAGGTTAGGTTGGAACCGTGACCAACCACGCGTGAGCCCTATTGGTCGCAGTAACTAAGCCAGGGCACCCCGACAAAATGAGTTGGGTTATGTTAGAACAGTGAACAACCGCGCGCGAGCCGAGCGAGCGAAGCGAGAGGTGCCGTGGCAGCGGCTGGCGTGCGCTACTACCAAGTTAGATTTGTTACCGATTTGTTAATAGCCTACACGTAACTGCCCATAAATTATTTATTTAATTATCCATTTAAATATTAAAATTTGTTATGCCGAATCGGTTAATAAACATGCCTTTTGTAATTTCTAATTTAATTATGAAAACTAGAATAAACAACTGCCGCTTTAAATCAGTGCCTTACTAAATTAAGGGTACCGGCCAAATTTCACAAAAAAATCCTTCGATTGAAATTTCGTTTAGTACAAATTTTTCCGCGAGCACGCCATGCGAAAGAATTCCCAAAAAAAAAAGTAAGTTCTACATACCTACATAATAATATGCAGTTTAAAAGTAATAGACATTTTTAAAATGTTTGTAAAGTTTTCAACATGAGGTGTTTGTATTAATTTGTATTGTAGTCCTCATTTTAAACGGTAACATGAAGCTTTTTGACCACTATCTCACCTGATGGTAATCAACGAATTAATGATGCAGTGGACGAAAAGACCTAAAGTTATTTTCCACTTTAATAATTATGTAGTGTTTATTTTTTTTAAATAACAGCCGCACGGGTCGATCCATCAGGTTAAGCTACGCTTGTCGGGGTTGGTCCGTGGATTTGCTATTTCCATACCGAGACTCCTTCGTGCCTCCGAAAGCACGTTAGGCCGTTGGTCCGGATTGGTTGGTACGGGTCGTCAGAAACCCGAAAGTCTGACAACCAGTCTTACCAAGGGCATCGTATTATCCAGTAACTGGGTTATGGAGGTTATATAGGCAGTCGCTCCATGTAAAATACTGGTATTCAGCTGCATCCGGGATGATAATTTTTTAAGTAGGTTGTTTTTTTTTTTAACTATTTAGCTGACCCGACAGGAGTTGTCCTGTCCAAATTTTAATTCCTATAGAAAAATGCACTTTCAGTTTTTCCCGAATTGTCAAATTTTACGTGCATCTTCTTTATTTTTCCCCACTAAAAAGCTCATTCATGCTAATAGCCAAATCGGTTCAGCCAGCCGTTCTCAAGTGATGCGCTTACCCAACAACAGCAATTAATTTTTATTCATTTTTATTTATGAAGATAGATGATAAAAAACTTCTTGACAAATCTCTAGCAAGAGCAACATTGAGTAAGCAATTTCTTACCCACCTTCAGAGTTTTTGGAAGGAGTTCAATCAGATTAGGTATTTTAATGAAAATTTGCCTTATACACAGAAAGCGATAATTTCTCCAGTGGAGTCTAATTTCCGGAATTCTTTCCAAAGTTCACCGGATTCCCAACAGATCAGCTTTGTAGATTATAAGAAATTAAGACATTCGTAGGCTTTCCTATTTAAATGAACTAGGTCTCTAAATCTTTTATAAATTTTTCTAAATCTTTTATTTTTTGTATTCAATTTGGAATAGGTACGTACTAATATTGTCATAAGTGGGCATCTATTTATCCTATTTTGTCGCATTACAGGCTAAAGGCCTCCCCAACGAATAATAATTTGTAACGCAAGTAAAGTCGCGGGCTTGACTAGTGTTTTTGTGTAGGTAGGTAGGTATTAATGAACGACAACCACACCTACTGTCCAATCTGTTTAAATAGTTACTACAAATCTTATACGAAAGGCAACATATTTTGTCATTAGCATAGTACCGCTATTAAATCGAGCACGATATAAGATATAAAATTCATTCTCTATTCATTTTTTTTGCACTGTCATTGCTAAGAATACCTTAATTAACTGGAGTGTTATTCAGTAGATACACTTAGGTACTTACATAATGATTATGGCGTGCCCCGTCATTGCTTTTAACATACACATAAGGAAAGAAAGAAAGCATTTAATCAACACAAACATAAACACAACAGAAACTTTCACAAGTAAAAGAAATTAATATTTTTTTTTTATTTGAGATGGGTTTGCTCTTGACTCTAGTCTAGGTCGGAGGTGACAGAGACAGAGTCGACGATGGAGTGAGCTTACCCGGAAGAAGCCTGTTCACTCTAACTTTGAAGAGATTAGGGTTGTATGCGCTCGGAAACACAGACGCAGGTCGTTTTTAGTTCATTTATAGGGTTATTGTACCCTAAGATATAATAATAATAGTTCTTACAGCGACATATATGGCCACATACGAACTACGCACGATATCTGACGTCACATCATCCTACATAATAGAATAACCCGACAGTAACCTTTGGACATTATCCCACCAGACGCAACCCCTGCCTGGTGGTAGTACCTTCCCTATTTAATGAAGGATGAAGTACATTCTACACTCTCATACTTCTAAAATATATATACAGGGTTATTGGTAAAACACCAACAACCTCTTAAGGAATCATTGTACTCATCATTATGAACAACTTTTACTATGGGACATCGCGAAAAAAAATCAGCTGTTCAGTACATTTTATGTTCGCATAGTTCGTCAAAATGTACTGAACAACTGATATTTTGGGACAGGTGCGTTTAGGCTAGTGACTATACCTACAAATCTTTACACATCAAGCTACCCGAAACTGTAAAATTTTCCCAATCAACCTTGAACCTAATGCTTTAGCGATAAAGTTGAAATTCTATTAAAGAAATTTGACAGATTGTAGTAGCTTGATGTGCTGGCGTCTGTACATTTGCCTAAAAGCACACTTAAAGGAAAAATATTTCGTGATCCAGATCCAATATGTTTAGTCGACATGTCTCTAACCTAAATAATAGGCCACGTAAACAGACCCAGTAATTTTAGCCAACAATCATCACTTTTAATTCATAATCGACTCCTTTTTTACGAGTTGCGGAAGAAATATAATGTTAACTGGTGTTTTGCACGCACTGTTTATGTTTCTGTGGGAATTCCACCTATAGACTGTTGAAAATACAGCTCATAATTGTTTGGACCAAAAGTTTGATGCCATTAAAACATTTTAAGTGAGCTTAATGTATTGGGTTTGCTGCAACTGTGTAGTTTAATAGATAAGGCAGGTCAGTTACCTGTTAATACAAGAATACTGATTCGATACATTATACATCTGTTGTGACTCGCGGTGTGAAGAGCTATACAGGGTGTTTTTTTAAAACATGCTACAAAATTTAAGGGGGTGTTCTACCCATCAATATGAACAACTTTTACTATGGGACCAACTCGGAATTCGCAAAAAAATTTCGACCTTTTTAAACAAAATGGTCCAATCGGGTATGTGCTTTTACATGGGAAGGTAATTTTTTTTTTGCGAATTCTTAGTTGGTCCCATAGTAAAAGTTGTTCATATTGATGGGTAGAACACCCCCTTAAATTTTGTCGCATGTTTTAAAAATCACCCTGTAGTTCTAAAACAGAGCGCCTGGCAACGGATATGTATCCAAGCCGTTAACAACCTATACACAACGGGTGACTCGCGGTCGTTTATCCGACTGCAAGCTAAAAATTTTGGTTATGTTTTTGAGCATCACTGAATTAAAATAAAGAATTTTGATAGGTTTAACCTTGTTAGTAATATACTACATTAATGCAACCTTGAAAACCCGTTTAAACTTTTGTATCTATTCACCCATTCAACCATTGGGTCTCTATTTACCCCATTCTCTCTACGTACCTACCTTCCTACGTTAATAATACGAAACTCGTAAATTTCAAACAATTTGCGCGCGGGTGGTCGCGTGACCTTGAGTGACTGCTGTGTCGTGCATCATGCTTCCGATGCCATTTCAATTTATCCATTGAAAGCCGTTGAAAATGATATACAGCGGTTCATATCGAAAAAAAAACGTTGGCAACGTTGTGAACCGGCTTCGCATCTATACCTACTCAAGACTGAGACAACTCCATAATATTTTAAAAATAGAACTGGATTGCGTAACAATTATTGAACAAGGATAGAATAAAAAAAAACTAGTATGTCATCCTAACATAATTATTAAAATTAACCATATTATCAACGCCCTTACCTATAATTCAGGAATCTCTATTTAATTAGGTATTTCTTTTAATTTGATTATTCTGAAGTCAACTATACCATAAAACATCATGCAAGGAATAGCACTCGGCTTTCTATTAATGACAGATTTTTATTAATCGAATCAGCACTACCAGAGCCAGAGACTACTAATTAGCTCTTACAAACAAACAATTTAACGACTTTAAAATATTAGTAGCGTAATAGGTGTCAAGCGTACAGATCGTGTTAGAAACACCACCCTGCGCTCCTTAACTCAAGTAGCGAGTTTTGGGAAAAAAAACAGCCAGGCTGAAGTGGGAGTGGGCTGGCCACGTCGCACGAATGCACCCGGAGAGATGGGCAAAAATCGTCACCCACTGGACGCCTCAGGGAGGACATCGCCGTCGAGGTAGACCGCGGCGAAGGTGGTGTGACGATCTGATCATGTTTGCAGGGCCAACATGGCCAGAGATCGCACAAGACAGAAAGTTTGGAAGGAAAAAAGAGGAGACTTTTGCCCAG
Source organism: Dicycla oo (assembly GCA_948252095.1). Taxonomy (NCBI): domain Eukaryota; kingdom Metazoa; phylum Arthropoda; class Insecta; order Lepidoptera; family Noctuidae; genus Dicycla; species Dicycla oo. The sequence continues at coordinate 5,877,779 of OX411728.1, read as the reverse complement.
CTGTGGTACACAAAATATGTTAGCAAAAAAAAAATGTTATATTGGGTTGGCTAATAAGTAATGAGCGACATACAACTATTATATTTGTATTTATTTATTAAATGAATAATTGTTAATCATTAATAATATATTCACCGTCGTTTTCTACTACCATTCGCCATCGATCTGGCAAAGAGTGAATGGCGTCCGCATAGAACTTCGTTGATTTTGAATTGAAAAGTCATCTATGTATTGTTTCAAGTGTGGTTCATCGTCAAAGCTTTTTTCCCGTAAATTATTACTAAGTGATCGGAACAAGCTGAAATCAGTTGGTGCTAAGTCCGGCGAATATGGAGGGTGGAGTATTATTTCCCAATTAAGCTCCAATAGTTTTAGCCTGGTACTCTTAGCAATATGCGGCCGGGCATTATCGTGCAGGAAAAATATTTTGTCGTGTTGTGGACGTTTGCGATGGATGTCAAGCTTCAGTTTTTCGAGTTGATCACAATATACTGTTGCTGTAATCGTAATATTAGTAGGAAGGAATTCCCAGCTTATTACTCCATGTATATCCCACCAGACAGAAAGCATTACCATTATCATCCCAGCCACTGGCGCTTGCGTGTGTGATTAACATAGAGAACCTACTTTTCATCTCCAGTGACAAGATGATCTAACCAATTAAATGTGTGGCGGAAAGATAAAAGTTGTACACAAATCTCAGCTCGGTAGGTCAGCTGGTCTTTACTTAATTGGTGGGGTACCCAAACACTATATTTGTAAGTCTTTCCCAAATCATGTAAATGATTTTCTATGGTGCCATGAGAGCACTCGAGCTGAACAGCCAAATTGCGTGTAGTATCTTATTTTATCTTATCTTATCTGTAGGATCTTCTTCGATTAATAGTTTTAATTTATGGATATCTATTTCCACGGGGCGCCCAGACCTTGGTTGATCGGTTAAGGAAAAATCGTTATTGCGGAACCGTTGGAACCAGCGCTTTGCTGTTGCTTTGGAGACTGCAACGTGAGCTATCCTTTGACATATATTACGTGTAGCTTCTGCAGCAGAATGCCCAGATTGAAACTCATATAATAAACAATGTCGTACGTGGGTTTAAATATCACTCATTTCTTTGTGAACTTTACTGCACTAACAGCCAAACTATCAATAACGCGCATGAGCGCGACTCGCTCTTTATATACCCTCTGCTACGTTGTCGAACGTTGTCGAACCTTTCCGAAAATTATAGAAATTATAAACTAAAACGCTCATTACTTATTAGCCAACCCGATAATAATTGTATTATATTTTTTTATTTTATTATTATATATTTTTATTTTTAGTAATTAAAAATAGAATTTATATACTTATGTATAAAAAATTAAATAAAGGAAGTAATAACATTAGTTTAGATACTCTAGTAATGTTAGGTTAGGTTACTTTGTTGATCCACGCGATCGACGCTATGTGCACACCTATTTACTTAAAAAAATGCCATACAACCACCAATTTTGTTCACACAAATAATATGAACACCTCCACTGCCGGCTCTAGTGCAATAAGAATATGTCTAACTGCGTGCACTGTCTGGTCAGGTCCTCTCAATCTGTGTGGTTCTTTCCTCAAAAGACCATTTCAGACACCAATCTACATGGTCTTCACATGAAGTGACCAAGATTATGTCTGGACTTTATAAGAGACTGTGACCTCTGAGTTTGTTTCGGCCTTTCTTCTCAGAGTAGTCAGATAGGAAACGCCGACCTCATCTAGTTAAAAAAAAAATTGACTTGTAAAAGTGTTTGTACAAACCTCCTTACAGAAATAAAAATCATTTATCATTTAACTTTTTCAATTTGTTCCTATTATTGTGAACTTCTTTCTCGATTCCAGCGCTAACTGGTTCTGGAAACAACCGTATTCCAAGTCAAGTGAAAATAAAGGAAGTTCTAGTAAAGCTTCTGAACAAATTAAACAGTGTCTCGCTTGTTCATTGTTTTCTCTACATTTTCAAGAAACAAACTCTCGGCGTTCGCGATAAAAATGAAAGTTTAAATTGCGTTAAGCACCTGTCCCACCGCCGACGAGGAAGTGACTAGCTATTAAGAGGGCCCTTCCCGTACCGTATATCGGCAACGCGAGCGTAGTCGAAAAGCTTGTTGTTTCATCCAGCGCAAGTGGGAACTACTAACTAACTAGTGAGAACGCGATAACATTGTACGAAAATTAGTGTGCGGAAATTTCATAAAACTTGTTCATGGAAATACGTGTTTTTGAGTAAGCCTTAAAAGTTTGTGAAATAAATATTTATCATTTAGAATCTCCATTACATGTGCGAGGTTTCTATGCACATGTTTTCTTTACCTACTTTTACAATTTATGAGTACATTATGAACGGACAAAGTTAAGGTACAATTTGTGCGAAAAAGCTGATTTTTGGAGGCTTATACTGAATTTGTTTCTGCAAATTTTTATTTTTGGCTTTTATAGAAACCTATAATACAGTGCACAAGATACATATTTGTTTAAAATTTAAAAAAAAATGTGTTTCAACGCCATAATCACGTACGAGCGTTTGTATGAAAAGTACGACGGGTTGGCCGCCCTTAACGATTTTGTCGCTCAAGTACGTATTTACAAACGGTTGTAGCTCCCGTAAAAGTAAAAGAGATACATGTCGAGCGTTCACGGCCTATTTGTATTAAGCGACATCCTGGCCGATATTGAGTTATAATCATAAAAAAAAATCTGCCTAGCCTTTTCCCAACTAATGTTGGGGTCGGCGTCCAGTCTAACCGGATGCAGCTGAATACCAGTATTTTACATGGAGCGACTGCCTACCTGACCTCCACAACCCAGATACTGGGTAATACGATACCCCTTGGTTCTTACCAACTGGTTGTCAGACTTTCGGGCTTCTGACGACCCGTAACGGCTGTCAAAGATCCACGAATGACAGCCGGGACCAACGGCTTAACGTGCTTTCCGAGGCATGGAGGAGTCTCTGTATGAAAAGATGGTCACCCATCCACAGACTAACCCCGACAAGCGTAGCTTAACCTGATGGATCGTCCCGTGCGGCTGTTATTATTTAACCACGAGTTATAATCATATTGAGTTATAATCTACTTGCATTAAAAAGTGAAAAGCGTAAAAAACTGAGATAGACACTATTGGTTCTTAACCATCGATAGGCCACTTTTTCGTAAAAAATATTGATACTTTTTTCACATTGTTATTTTTTTCCGAATAATGAAACATTGAAATGCTCTCCTGTAAAGTTTCAAAAAGGTCGCTTAATACAAATAGCCCGTGAACCCTCGATATATAACACTAGCAACTCCCCGCGGTTTCACCCGCGTAAGTCTCGAACCCGTAAGAACACAGAGATAAAAGGTATCCTATGTGCTAATCAAGGTTATAAACTATCTGTTTACCAAATTTTATCAAAATCCGTTTAGTAGTTTTTGCGTGAAAAAGTAACAAAAATCCATCCATCCTCACAAACTGTCGCATTTATAATATTAGTAGGAAGTAGGATAGTAGGATTATAATATTATTAGGATTGTATAAGTAGGATTAATAGTTGATCGTTGACTGTTACGCGCCGGTGAGTACTCGTTTGTCGCAGCGACAAGAGCTATCAAAGGGAGTACTCGCTCAGCGACGCTCGCTTGGTGGACAGAACACTCGCCAACTCGTTTTTAATTGCTAGCTCTACTCGCTTCAGTCGCCGGTGTCTCACCGCCATATACAGTTATACTTCGTCATTCTCCTGCCCATCTATTTGGGGTATGCGCACCATAAATAACTTTTTTCCATATTTCTCTTCTAGTCCACATTTTGGTGATCATCGAGAGTACACGGTTATAACTGTTATATTTATTTAGATAGGTACGGTAGGCCATAAATACGTCAGAATGAATGAGTGAGTGAATGAACGAATATTTATGAATGAATGAATGAAGGTAACAAAACCAACTGAAGCTGACCTCTTATTTTATTGAGGCTCATTTTCACTACACGTCACAAAAACGCGTTTAACGCTAAACGAGTTTAAAACATCTCTCCATTTCGTTCAATCGTTTGAAGATAATAGAGACGGAATTATGTTTTAAGCTCGTTTAGCATTAAACACGTTTAGTGATGTGTGGTGAAAATGAGCCTTAAACTCTGTACTATGCCAGGCAAGCTCACAGTCAGTGTTATCATTGACGTGTGGTCTACTGTACGTAGGACATGCAATGCAATATGTGTGGTAATCGTGCAGCTGTTGCGTTTAAATTGAAATATAAAGGCCAACAATATTCAATTTCTCCGACAATATTACAGCAAATAGTGCATTTTCCAAGGGGTGTTACGTGTTACCTTGTAACTGTGCTGTGGAAATTAGATTAGCAGTTACTCCATGTAAAATACTGGTATTAAGTTGCATTCTGTTAGACTGGCAGCCGACCCCAACATAGTCGGGAAAGGGCTAGGCAGATGATGATGAGAACATTTATTTTTTATTTTGTTTTTATCATTTACCTGTGCTTTTCAGAGTTGTGTTTTTTCTTGTTGCACCGAATAAGTGATTTATCTGGCTATCCACATATGGAGTAGCAGGATTGTACGAGTTATGTAGGCGCTAGTGAGAGCCCCCACTCACCACACCTTAGGGGCAATTCCTGTTTGTTACAAACAAATGTTCGATAAATGTCCTACCGTGTCCGCTGTCAGACAGTGGCGACCCAGTCAAGGCCGCAGAAAAGCCGCAGAAGGTAGGGAGAGCAGCGCACCGCAGTACCGGCACTCCTCTGCCGCTGCGGCCTTCAACCCTCAGCCGCGATGCCTCACATACGACATCGCGGCCCGCCTCAGTTGCGATGTCGCCCAATCGACAGCGAAACCTACTTGATGGCCGCTGCGTCGATTGCTTACCGGCAAAAGCACTGACGAGCGGCCCCTCCTCGGGTTCCTCTTTGCTTCACCGTGGACGACCTGACCAAGCCACGGCTACTGAGCCCCCGCGCTTCGACCCACCGGGGGGGACTGAAGTGCCGCCTGTATTTCTATTTAACCCAGCATTTGGTCCATCGTCGAATGTTTATATGAGGATTTGCCTGTTAGCTACACACAACTCTGTTGAAAGCTAGCATAAAAGTTGGAATTGTTTATTAAGTCGCAAAAAAAAAATTACAAAACCATCGAAGAACTGGAAAAAGAGCAAAAAAAACACAGTCTGAAGTTCGAAAGATCAAAGCCCAAATAATTAAGAAAAAATTGATAAGTAGATTTTATACAAAACTGCAGGAAAATGTCATCAGGAAAGTTTTGAGTATGAATGTGGGTGGCTATACGAGTAGAGGAAGACCAAAGAAACGACTAATAGAGAAATATGGAAGAAAAAGACATGTTGCGCCGACCTCAAATAAATTAAGACAAGGGCAGGAGAATGATGAAGTGTTTGACTGGGGCAATCGTGATGTCCTGAAGATTACAGCAACAACGGAACCCTAAAAATGAGTGCGTTACGATTCACCTGACAGTTCGTCGGTCAAATGATCATACTCGTACGGACGAACGTTCTTCGGGCAAACGGTTTTTCGACCGACGTTCATCGATCAAAATATCTTTTGTGCGAACGTTCTTCGGGCAAACGTTCTTTCGACCAAGTTCACCGATCAAGCGATCATTCGAGCGACCGTTCTTCGGGAAAACGTTATTTTAACAACGCTCATCGATCAAACTATTGGTCGAACGTTCGTCGTACAAGAAAACTTCAGGGAATCGTGATGCACTCCCAAAAAACAGTGACGTTTTGAATTTCATATAATTGACATAGTTTTTAATCGTACACGGGGCATTATTCCGTAAACCACCGTGTTTTTGTTATACAATATCGAGTAAATACTTACTTATTTAAAAATCCAGTACCTACGAAAATCTATGTTTCAACATTGCAATGAAAAAAGATTACAGAATGTGTACTTATGTGAGTATTTTAAGAGGTTTTGCGTTATTTAAAATACACCTTGTATGACGAAGGTGAACAGTAGCGGATTAGATAGGAGATGGAAGTTTAGGACACGCGGCTTGTAATGAAAATAAAAGTCCATACCCAAGGGTACGAAACCCTATGTGCGAGTTCTACTTACACTTGAATTATTTTTAAGTAAATCAAAACAAAAAGTCATTTATTCAAACTAGGCTGAGAATCAGCACTTTTCGAACGTCATAATTATATAAGACAGTCCCCCAAAACGGCCGCCTTTCACCACTTCCTAGTGCTTTAGCTGGGGAGAAGAAGTGGCGCAACAAACTCCCCAGCAGCACAGCTGTCTGTTCAGTTAAAAAAAATGATTGTATACATCACTACGCAAAATAATTTAAGTATTACAAAACAAAGCAAGAAATTAAATGAAATTCATTGCCATAAGTTAGCTAGCACACGCAAACATACCAAAAAAAAAGAAAAAAATCGAAAGCCATAGTCAAGCAGAAATAAAAACACAAAACTAAAAACGTAAACAGAACTTTATAACTAAATAAAAGCATCCAGGCATAAAGGGCGTGCCCACTTACATACAGCCATATATGTAGCAGTAACTCGAAGTCACAAATGATAAACTAGGACCATCGAAGTACAATAAATAAAATAAGAGTAACATAACAATAACAAAACCAAGATCAGCAAGATGACTAGTCACCACAAGCAGCACCCGTTCACGAGCATAACGCAAAGATCAGCCATTACCCCCCTCGCCATATTTGAGGCAAGGAGGCAACCTGACCCCCGACGCTATCGCAAGCAGTGACATCTAAGGGAGCATGACGAACTTGCTGCCGGTTGCTCAGGCAAGAATAATATATATGATCAATTGTTGAGGTCGCTAGCTAACCCATTATTGCAATAACACTCGTAAAAGACATTAAAATGAGTAGATTATGTCAATGATAAATTAAAATAAAATAAATTGACTTACATGCAAATAAATAATTATATGAACTCATATAACCTGCTTTATTTCTATTGCCAAGCACATGCAGTCGCGGACACAACTACATATGTAGTTTAAATCATAAACTCTTGGTAGTAACTGTACCGCAAACCACTCTAAGCTTTTGTAGATATAGGTATCTAATATTTTGAAATAAAACTTGGCCTCCAAGCCATAAAAATGCGAATGTAAAAGATCAGACCACAAAATAGGTATTCAGAAGTTCCATCTCCAACTGGTTTCCAGTTACTTTTTGAATGAATTCATTCATTCATTGAAAAAGCAACTGGAAACCAGTTGGAGTTGGAACTTCGACACAAGCGTGGTTTGATCAGACTCGATTAATCGAATGAAAAACATTTACACTAACCCCTGGAGCCTCATGACTCATGGGGCTACATAGACCATTGCATATCTCCATTACATGTCTAGACGATAATGGCAGGGCGGACATGTCCTTAGGATGTGGAAGGATTTATGGGCCGTACCGGATAAGCATTATAGAGTAAGCCAAGTTTCACAGCTTGGCTCATCGCTGCAAGGTTGCCTGCTTGTCGGTCTTCTATAGACTGTACTTCGGTGAGTGTGCTCAGGAACTCCACAAACTCATTTCACCGGCCCCCTTCTACGATCGAACATCTAGACGCACTGCAAGTTACGATCCATACCTAGTTGCCATTCCATCAATTCGCACTAAGCGCTTCCAAACATCCGTCATAATGCGCACGGCAAAAGAGTGGAACTCACTACCTACGTCTATGTTCCCGAACGCATACAACCCGAATCTCTTCAAAGTTAGAGTGAACAGGCTTCTTCTGGGTAAGCTCACTCCATCGTAGACTTTGTCTAGTCTGTCATCTCTGACCTAGACTAAAGTCAAGAGCAAACCCATCCTAACTTTAATATTATAAATGCAAAAGTAAGTTTGTTTGTTTGTTACCTTTTCACGCCCAAACCACTGAACCTATCATCCTGAAATTTTGCGTATACGTTGTCACGTGTACAGAAACGGACATAGGGTACCTTTCATCCCTAAAAAAAAGTACTGTTCCCGAGGAAAACAACAATAACGTTCTTATGATAATAGATGGCGCCACTTGTCTTTCTAATCATGATTGAATTATTACGCTTTCACGCTAAAACTGCTGAACGGATTTGGATAAAATTTGGCACATGGATAGACTATGACCTGGATTAAGACATAGGATAGTTTTGATCCCGGTAGTACGTTCCCGTGGGATAATTTCCGACAACCACGCGGGCGAAGCACATATGATGACAGTTTGACATATTTTCTCTACTAAAACTGCCATAATTATTTCATAAATAAAAGTTATCTCACGACTGAAAAATTGGCCCCTAGTCACAGATTAATACAGATGGGACACTCCGCAGTTTAGGTATGAAGCTACAAGTACGCAGCGGGCCTATCTCATTGGGCCAATTCAGTAGGACTGCCGCGGTCAGAAGGTATAAGAGTTACGTGTTAGAAAGAGAGACAACTTCCGACTATCAACACTAGGGTAGCTATTTTATTTTATTTTTTTATTATTTGGGAAACAAACCGATACCTACAATATAGTAAGGAGATTGTACAAGATAGAAATACATAATCCAAAACAGTTTTCAAACATTATTAATACAATTTTGAAAATTACGACGGACGCTATTAAAAGAAAATGTATATACCATAATGGTTCAACAATGAAAAGAACAAAGTTTTAGCGTGAACAAATGGTATAACCCGTTGGAATTCGAAAGCACCTACTGTGCTACAATTGTATCGTAAGTCGCTCAAGTGTTTTCATGTACTTCAATGGAAGAAAACAGTGGATATTCTGGATTTACTTTATTGCTGCCAGCACTAAAAGGTGCCATTATCACGATGCATCAGGCACTAATGCTTCTAAAGTATTGAACAGAATAAATTCTCAAGTTAAAGCTGAGGGCATTTGTACATAGTGTAAGAATAATGAGGACAGCGAGAACATACATAGCATCACGTCTGTAATCCCGCGCAGAATTAGACAGAGCTGTATGTTATTAATACCAATGCCTATACTTCGCCAGTTATTCACTGTCCAGCCAAAATGTCGAAATTAGCTCTCACGTCCAATTTACTTTTTTCGTTCCTATGTACTGAGGTGCCATTACACCACTTCAGGTCCTTAGAGGCCATAAAGGTTAAAGAACCCCTTTAAATTTATTTTTAAGTTCAATTTTCAAAGGTTTGTATCCTAAATAAATAAAAAAATCGATGGCTCATTGCTTTTTTATTTTACCTACATAATTGCTCATACGTTCATGTATAATACTAGTATGTTTCTTTTATGTCTACGAAGTAAGAACCCCTTATGTATTAAAAAGGGCAGTGACCCACATGTATGGCATGGACGTCTCGTTTCAACCCAAGATGACCCACATGTGGGTCACTGAGAGTGAACGTGTTAAGTCCCATGTAATAGGGGGCGAGCATATTGCAATCAACCGGGCACAAATCCAGACTCCGGGACTCTTTACCCGACCCGGGAATAGAACCCAGGACCTCATGCTCAGCAGAAGCGCTTGTGACGACTATCACTAGACCAAGTAAAAGCAGAGCTAGAGCAGTAATACAGTGTTGGAATTAGATACAAAATAGGTAGGTATTTTACAATAATGGCCGCAGGAATAGAGAACATCCTGACAGGGTTGCGGGTTGTTTGAAAGAGTTACCGTGGCCCTGGCACAGGCAACTGAAGGAACACGGGTGGGTTTTAGTCAGTAGAAGTCTGACACGCCCTCCCGCTCCGCGCAGAGCGGGAAAAGTTATTTGATGATTTCCCATCCAAAAAAAAAAAGAATAGGGAAGAAGACAGAACTCCTTAGGGTTTTTTTTTTTTAAGAAAAGACACAATGTTTCAAAGAAAAGTTTAGATGAAAAACAAAACTTTTTTACGTTAGTACCTACCAAAATCTGTTTACTTACTCGTAACTTTGAAATTAATTCGCTGAATGGTTGTGATTCTATCTGATTCGAATCAATATTAAAAGGGCTACGAAAAATACCTATACTGCCGTCATAAGTAAAAAAGACGTACCTATCTGACATTTCAATATTTCTGTAGATACGTGCTTTTTCCGAGCTCGTGGCTAAGTAATAACAGCCGCACGGGTCGATCCATCAGGTTAAGCTACGCTTGCCGGGGTTGGTCTGTGGATGGGTGACCATCTTTACATACCGAGACTCCTCCGTGCCTCGGAAAGCACGTTAAGCCGTTGGTCCCGGCTGTCATTCGAGGATCTTTGACAGTCGTTACGGGTCGTCAGAAGCCCGAAAGTCTGACAACCAGTCTTACCAAGGGGTATCGTATTACCCAGTAACTGGGTTGTGGAGGTCAGATAGGCAGTCACTCCATGTAAAATACTGGTATTCAGCTGCATCCGGTTAGACTGGAAGCCGACCCCAACATAGTTGGGAAAAGGCTAGGCAGATTGAAACGTGCTTTTTCCGTACGGCGGCAGTATAAGTCATCCAAGCTCGGTGCATTTTTTCACGCTGCCATCACCACAGTTAATACCAAAAATGTTTTAGAGGCCTGAGTTAGCTTGTAACGGTACGCTGCACGTCAATTAAAACCAGTATAACCCAGCCTAGTATCCTATAGAAACTCCGTAGGTACTACGCTAGGCTAGCTCAAGGCCACAGTGTTACCACTACCGTGCGGTCGACTGTACTGAACATTCAGAAAGACGAAATAAAAAATGCACCATTCTATTTTTACGTCTCTGCCACACAACTGTTTTTGACTGTGCTCTGGACTTTCAACTCTCAGCGTCGAACCAAGCGTTGAGAATTCAACAGGTGCATCCCTAGCGCGTTGAAATAGTGCACAGTTGGATTTTCAACTCACGCCACTAAGCCGAGCATTGAAAATCCAGTGCGCGGCAAAAAGCGTCGCGTTAAAAAGAGCGCCTGTGCGAGCTATATATAATAGGCTTACTAATACCCGAAACAATAACAAGGTTTTCACAGTAACTAACATTTTATTAGCTTCTTTTAACATGCTATTAAAAGTGATTTAAACAAGGCATAATAAAAATAAAAATATATATCTGTGGTTTGTAACTGTGACGGACGGAGGAAGAAGTAAATAAAAAGCGGATCATCTTACTTATAAATGTTTTATGTGACTAGTGGTTTAAAATAAGACCACTGTGTCCCTTCTGTTGTTAGTATGGTGAAGGTAACACTCTAGTCTGTTCCAAAAGTATCTAAGGAAAATGTAAACAAATGGATCAGAAATGTAGATACCAGATCACCTTGAAGTTGTTTTTCATTTGATTTGACAGTTGCGGTTAATTTTATAAGCGGTCATTTTCAATTATTATTATGTAGTCAGATATTATATTATCTGATGAATAAATATTTTAATTTGATAGTTTTTAGAAAAAACTGTCATATTTATTCATCAAATAAGAGTTATCTGACTATTGAAAAATCAGCTCTTGTTATTCAATCAATAATTATTGAAAAATGTACAGTATATTAGGTTAAACGTGGGACTTATTGAGGGATGGTAATCAGTATTCGATTCTCGTCCCAAATTTGTAAAAAAACCTATAACTTTAATTTGTGACGTAATTGTCCAATAAAATGAACACTAAGCGCGCAATAAGTGTACTTGTAAACAGCAAAGTAATTACGCGGCAAAACACGTGCTGATCCTGCAAAACAGAAGCCCGTGCGCTAACCCCGCCCCTTTCCTTTGATTTCCTTCGATGGACCGACAGGACACACTTCCCTCCCGTGCTGACCGCAGTCTATGCGAGTGCGCCGCTATGTCCGTATATCTAATTGCGCTTCCGCGTATCCCTTAAACAACCTCGCTTACTTGGCGATAAATGTGTCCTGTAAACGTGTTGGTAAATAAACAAAAATGACGTCTTATCAATATTCCAATGAAGAATATTGGGATATGGTTCGTGCCTACGCGTTATCTAATGACAGTGTGCGAGGAGCCATTAATTTGTACCGAGAGATGTTTCCCAATCACTAGCGCAAGGGTGCATACACGTTGCGAGACTTTTTGCGAAATTTTTGGTATGGTTTTATCTGTTATTTATCAGTATTATCTTTTATCTATATTTTTATTAGTATCATGTAAGCATGAACTATTGTGGGTTGGAATACGTCCCTCGTTTAAACTAACATACTGTACGTATAAAGTTGAAACCTTCTAAATATAGATTATAAATAAAAATGCCATTTAGTGAGTTATTGTAAGCATGCTTTTTTAAAAGCATGTTTGCATTTGTGTGACGTGTGTGACCTTTACAGAAATGGCGGCAGTTCCGATTTTGACTTGACACTCACTAGCGTGAACTATGGGACTGTCACCAACGAAAAGGTCGCCCTTTTTTATGCAATTTTATGCCACTAATTTTGGAAAATTACATATCATGCGTTTATTTCCTGATCGGGTAGTCAGAGGTATTAGTAAAACTGACACCCACATTTAAATCATGCTAAGCGGATCTAACCGGATTAGCGTTGCAGATGCCGAAAAAAACAAATTGTGTATTTATCCGTTTTTTTCGCATGTTACATTGAAAAATTAACGAAAAAATTCTTTGGAAAGAAACCGGTTTCTTTCGAATTTTTCGCTTGGTGTTGAAAAGTTGAAAAAAAAAACAATTTGTTAAATTTAGATCACCTTTACAAACCCGCACCCCAACTCTACCCCCCCCCCCCCCCCCCCCCCCTACACTAAGTACGTACTTGAAAAATTAATAAAAGTAATGAAAAATGAAAAATTTATAAATAATTTATCGGAAAATACATTAAATATATACTGGCAAATTTTCTTGAAACTTTCGATTGATACATTGAAAAAACAACGGAATTGGAAAGAAACGAGAATTTTTCCTGCTTTTGTCAACACTAAACCGGATGCAACTGAATACCAGTATTTTACATGGGCCGAGTGCCTATCTGTCTACAGAGACTGATACTAGATTCATGATGGATCGAAGATAATTATGTCTGGATAAATCTTTAGGGAACACAACTTCGATCCATCTTGAAATCTCGTAAGTATATCACTATGTCAGCCTGTCATTTTGGACATGAAACATTGGAGCCACGATCTACTAGATTTCAGATATTCGCCACAAAGATTGCCACTCGATTAATCTCCGCTTCATTCGCACGGATAGAGAAATGCTCTCTGTCATTGACAACGAATGATTATTTGGTATCGAGTTTATATCGTGTTCACTAAAATTGGCTGTCTCGTACGTAAGGGACTCGTAAAGACGTAAGTGCTACTTCTGACCGTGGGGACTTGGGTTCGATACCCTGTTGAAGTGTAATAATTGGGCTTTGGCGCAATAGAACATCTTTAGTAGCAGGTCAGAGCCTGGATATGTGCCCGGTTAGTGACAAAAGGCTAACCCCCTATTTAATTATTTATTTTAGGATCTCCAACAAAAGATATACACTAAACATTGCATATAGTTAATGGACGACAAAGTATTTGGTAGGTGTAGGCCTTCACTTACAGGACAATAAAGTACTTCCTTTACCACAGCATAGTTAACAACTAAGCTAACAAATTAAATACCTAATCCTAACTTTTATATTATAAATGCGAAAGTAAGTTTGTTTGTTTGTTTGTTACCGTTTCACGCCTAAACCACTGCACCGATCATCCAGAAATTTTGCATATACGTTGTTACGTGTACAGAAACGGACATTGGGTACCTTTCATCCCGAAAAAAAGTACTGTTCCCGCTGGAATCAACAATAACGTTATTATGATAATAGATGGCGCCACAGGTCTTTCGAATCATGATTGAATTATATTATTATAGAAGCTTTAGTAGTGTGTTAAGAGATATATTTTTTTAAATTTAACTACATAATACATTTTGTGAGTCGTATAATGTCGGTAGACCGGTTTTTCATCCTCCTAACTATAATATTATAGATGCGAATGTAAGTTTGTTTGCTTGATACCTTTTCACGCCCTAAACCGCTATTCTAAATTAACGCGAGCGAAGCCGCGAGCAAAAGCTAGTACATAATAAAAGAAAAAAATCTATTATCTATGTAGATAATAGATTAAAAGAAAATTATCTATTACCTATGTAGATAATAGATTAAAAAATTATAAATCAACATTTCGCCTGTGTAGGCGAAATGTGGATTTACTAATATCTCTACTGATTAAAATCTTCGGGGCGTGATATTAGGCTATAGAAGTCTGACATAGTCTGATGCACTTCATACGTTTTATCTCGGATTGACATAAAATAACAATTTAAACAAAAGTTTATTACCGCGGCATAAAAGTGCAGTAACATCTAGATACGACATTAATAGGTATAGCCATAAAGCTCAATTGGTACTCGTAAAAAACAATGAAGACACTAATGTTCCTGTCTTAGGCCGCGTTCACACCAATGCATTTAATCGGCCGCTGATGTGAACGTGCTGTAAATAAAACATGTTTGAAAAACGACTTCACCAGCTGACTGAATGTCCTTTGTTTTTTATTAATTTTATATACCTACCCTTGGTGTGAATGCGGCCTTACTTCAACGTATATGTTTATAATTAATATGTATTCCGGGAGAGGTTTTTTTTTATCGTTTTCTGCCAATCTGATAGCGTAATGAAAGAAAAAACGAAAACCTGCCTTGTCTTTTTTTGATAAGTAAACATTTCTGAATAGCTTATAAGATATATCGACGGTTAAGAATCAATAGTGTCTATCTCAGTTTTTTTTTACGTTTTTCACTTTTTAATGCAGGTAGATTTAAAGTTTAAATTGGGGTGGCCTATTTAGGCACTATCTCAAAATTCACAAAATTGTTGTAGTTATTCGCTATAGAAATTCCATCCATCCAAGCCAAATTAAACTTTAAATCTAGGTAGGTTTAAAGTTTAATTTGGCAATGCAGGTGCATTAAAAAGTGAAATATGTAGACACTATTGATTCTTAACCGTCGATATATTTAAAAAAATAACGTTTTATTTGCCTAAGAAAAAAATCTTGAATTGAAAGATTTTTTACGATGTAAAGACCAAAATTAAAAAAAAAAAAACTATTCAGAGTAGGTACCTAGTTGTTGGATATCATGTGAGCTACACACGCGTTACGTTTGATTCATTATTTACGGGACACCCTATATAAAGCGAACTAAAACTAATGCCTTCTTAAATTCCATAGCCAATCCAAACAGCTCGTAGGTAGATAGTGCCACGAAACCAAACCATAGTTAGTTTAAAGTTAGTTTCCAAATTAAATTATAATCGTAATGAAGGTGAACTATCGATACTACTGATATTTGCTTTAGGATAGATAGTCCTGAATTACTGATATTGCAAACTGTTGATGAATTCAGTATTTTGTAACAATATTTTGATTTAAAAGAGTGTTCGCTTTAAAATAGGCAACTAACTTCGTCATTGTGACTTACCAACAGCGTCACCAAAGACGTATGTAAGTAAAATTCACGTTACAAGTGTAGGGCTAAATTACCTAGTTATCGTACCAATCCGATTTGGGGGCAAAATTGTACTCACCCACTAGGGTTCTCAACCATCCTTGACAACTGTCAATAGTGAAAAAAAGAAAAGGGAGTGAATGATAGCGTGACAGGAGAGAATGAAAGAAGAAAACGTATTGCGCCGACCCCAAGTAAGTGCGATGCCACACTGCTCCGTTGGGTTGCACGCGTAGTTGGCGTTGTGTCGTGGATTTGAATGACGCTTGCTTGGTTCTAAAATACATTAAATCCTTCATGTCTTTTAGAACCGAGCAAGCGTCATTGAAATGCAACGAGTCAACGCAAGGGAGTAGTGTGGCATCGCTCTTATATGGGACAAGGGTAGGAAAATGATAATAGTAATTAGTTCCCTATAAGATAAACAAACTTACTGTATACACATGAGCGTTTAAGCTTATAGAAGCACTTACAAACTAACCTTGTAGGTAGAGGTACCACGCACTTTTGTACTATACATTATACTATTATTATACAATTGCTTTTGCCAGCGGCTTCGCTCGCGTGGAAGTCGGTAATTACCCCACGGAAACGTGGAACTACCGGGATAAAAAGTATTATAGGTGCCATGGTATGCCAAATTTCATCTAAATCCTATTAGAAGCATAATGCTAATGATTCAAATATTATCGTTAATTCATGCAAGCCTAGTACTTTTGTTAGGTTTACTGCTCAGAAATTGTACACATCGTGTCGTGTCTTGAATTGATATACCTACTATCTTGAATTCATGCAATCCTAGTACTTTTTGTAAGTGACGCGTCTGAGCCGCGCGGGACCTTATAGAAGAATCTCGAATTTTTTGTAAATAAATTATAGCCTAAGTTACTTCCTGTTAATTTAGCTTTCTATTTGTGAAAAAATGGTTAAAATCTGTCCAGTAATTTCGGAGCTTATTCGGTACAAACAAAAAATCTTTTCTCTTTATAATATTAGTATAGAGTATACTCTTTACATCAGCAGTTCCTGTTCCCCGGTCCAGATGTTCAAAACAGACTTACTAACGAACACAGATCAATAAGCATGTTCTTTTTGATCGAGTATAATAAGAAATTGAACTGTCAATAAACACTGGCCAGTCTGTTTTCTTTGGCGTCAGATCAAAACTCTGCGTTTCGTTGTTCAATGTCTGGGCTAATACGGCAATCTATTTTTGTATTATGGCAATAATTGGTTTTTCGTTGAAGGTGAGATGTCAAGGTTGTTCACCTCTGGCTTGGTGTCCCACTGCAGGTCAAAGGCATTATATAAACAATATAACTGTCATATTTCAACTGTCACTGTCAAGTTATGGCGGGCTGTTACAGCACATTGATTGACCGCGTTACTAGCTACATGGGGTTTTACTTATATGTGTATACATATCAGTGGCGACCAGGATGGGAAATGGGAAACAATGTGTAGCTAATAACGTGGCTTATTCAGGACAGCCATGATAATCAATCTGTTGTGACAGCCCGCCATAACTTGACAGTGACATTTGACATAAACAATATAAACTTACCATATATTACACCTCACCCTTAATCTATATCTAGATTAATAATGGAATTTCAGACTTTTCAAACTTTCCATAACTAATACAAACAAAAGAAACTAAAAATGACTTTTACAGGAAGTAATTAGCACTGAGCATTGATCACCACGATTGTTGCGTGATTTCTGACTATTATGTAACCGGGCGTAAATATCCAAAATTCTAAATCTATTAATCGAATCAAAGAACTCAAACGCACGAGCGCCTTTTATCAACTCAACGAGATGACTCTAAATGAATTAGGTACTTATGTAAAATATAATACTTCACTGCTTTCGTTTATTGAATTACCTATCTAATAGTTCAAAACGGAAGAATTCACATGAAAATAATGGTTTGCCCACGTTCTATAAAGTTGCCATAACAACTAGGAGGCAAAGGACTAAAATTATAACACTTAACACTGAATCTGGACATTCTATTTAATTCTATAATCTTATAGACTTCACAGTTATTAAATTGAAACAGGTAAGCGAGTCAGACTCGCACTTGGCCGCGCTGTCTTTTTAACAGGACAGGCCAGCTGGCGTGGTTGGTTAAGATACCGCCTATCATGTCGCAAGTCGTGGGTTCGATTCCCACCCAGGACAAACATTTGTGTGCATGAACATGTCTGTTTGTCCTGAGTCTGGGTGTAATTATCTATATAAGTATGTATTTACAAAAAAAAAAAACGTAGTGTATGTAGTATATCAATTATCTGGTTTCCATAGTACAGACGCCAGCAGGTCAAGCTACCCGAAACTGTCGAATTTTCGCCATCAACCTTGAACCTTTAGCTTTAACTATAAAGTTGAAAATCTATTAAAGAAATTTGACAGATTGTAGTAGCTTGATGTGCTGGCGTCTGTACAAGCTCTGCGTAGTTTGGGATTAGATGACCGTGTATAAAATGTCCCAGGATATTATTATTATTAATTAAAAACCAACAGCACTTAAAAAATCCTATTTCATTATTCTAAAATCGAATACCGCGCCGAATAGAGAAGGGATACCGCTCGATATCGAATATCGATTACAATTCCGAGTACATTCTATTCTAAGTAATCGAGTTGTTCAGTTTTATGAGCGCCCACATATTTGCGCAGTGTTCTGTTTATTGTGGCTGTCCGAGGTCAAGTTTTAATGGATGTATTTATATAGGGAATATACGGCCAGAATGAATTGAACTGTTTATCGTTACTAAATATCGGATAGATTTTAATTGTCCAGGCAACATTTATACTCAATACTCAATATCTTTATTGATTTACCATAATGTGTACAGTCACGAGCAATAACATAGAAACGCTCTTTAAAATTCAAATTCATGTAGCAACATTAAATCGCAAAAATAAGTATGCTAACTGTGGCCAATAATTATGTAAACGTTAAATTGTTTCAAAATTAACTACACAGTTTAATCAAATTTTCGTTAACAATAAATTACCAAAAAATAATATTCACTTTTAGTTACATAATTATGTCCCCAAGGAAATTTCAAAAACATTTATACAGTACAGTTTCGAAAGTATGTAAACAATTACAAAGCAGCAGTTTCAAGCAGCTTGAACTCGGAAATAAGTCGGATTTCAAAAGATTTCACCTAATTGACCAAATCATTGTAAATATTATATATTATTGAAATCGATGTATAATGAATACTAACAAGGTGCCATATCGTATCTCTTCATATGACAAACACAAAATCATTGTTCTTAAAGAACAAGGACTTACGGTTACAGACATTGCTAATGAGTTGGGAATTACGGTGAGTTTGCAATTTATTGTTGATTTTTTTATAGGCTTTTTAATTAATAAAATGTTAAAATTAATGTTATTAGGGTTCTAAACCGTTTTTAGGGTTTTATATTCAAATTACTTAATTAGTAACAGTTTACTTAAATGCATTTCTTTTTTTTTCAGTGAAAAACTGTATATTTGTGGTTCAAGCGATGGGAAGATCAAAGTGACGTTATTAGTTGCAAAAGTAGTGGTCGTCCACGAAAAACTTCCGCGGCGCAGGACAGGCAGATCGTGAACACGGTGGTTAGTAATGGATTTGTGCGAATGCAGGACATATCATCTTCTTATCGCGTATCATCTTCAACGATTCGACGTCGCCTACGCACAGCTGGCATTCGCGGCCTAATAACACTCGTTATTTGGAAAGAAATATACTGCCGTCTAGAAGAAGTGGCCGGATAAGCTTCGGCGTTTGGGGCTGGATGGCAGCCAGTGGACCCGGTGAATTGGTCGAGATTAGTGGTCGAATGAATAGCGAGCAATATACCAGTATTTTAGACGAAGTTTTACTGCCTAGTCTGGAGGTATACTTTCCTGAATGAACGCCTATTGATTTTGTGCAGGACAATTCAGGAGTCCTTAATTCTCTATTCACTCTGGCCTGGTTCAATCACAACCGAAATTTCGTGAATTTATTGCCGTGGCCGCCTAAAAGCCCTGACCTCAATCCTATTGAGAATTTGTGGGGGCTGATGGTCCAAGAGTGGGACAGCAACGAAGGTAGAACCAGAGAAGCCTTGGTCAGACACGTCCACGAGATATGGAATAGTTTTAGAGGTACTAATATATGTTACAATATGGTTTCGTCAATGCGGGAAAGGTTGCAAGATGTTATAAACGCTGAAGGTGGCTACACAAGATTTTAATTAATTTAACCGATACCTCGTATTTGAAATTAACAATGGTTATGTGTAGCGACAGACAATTATAGTTGATTAAATTGTGATTTAAAATCAATAAATACATATTTGAATAACTATTGATTTAAGGGCGAAGCACCAGGTAGCCCGCGAAATTCAAATTTTCTTACGTTTTTTGCAATTTGCAAGTCTGTATTAGGTTGTATGTTGATTAAAGTATGATTCGTGACTGTAACATATATGTCTTTACAAAATTATAATCATTAGAATCAGTAATACAGCTCCTTAAGTTAGTATAATCTTTAGGATTTGTCAAGATTTCATGAATAAGTCATTCATGAGGATTATATGAACTAAGAGAGTTGAATTGATGATTTTAATGATTATAATACTATAAATACAGATTTGTTACGATCGCGAATCATATTCAGATCAACATACATCCTGATACTGACCTACAAATTGCAAAAAATGTAATAAAATTTGAATTTCGCCGGCTTCCTGGTGCTTTCTCCTTAAACATTAATACTTCGTTAATAATGATTACGTTTGGTAACGGATTACAACACTGATTCTGTAAGCTCTTGTTTTATTGCAGTAACCAACCACTATTGATTTATAAAACAGTCATGTATTCATCGCTTTGTATTTGTCGCTCAGCGAGCTGTGTTCGGGGTTTCTTTTAGGGATATGATCTGAAATGGAATAATACAGCAAAGAACAAAAGTATCCGACATAGCTTGAACTATTAGCAGTGGACTGAAACAGGCTGATGATTGTATTAATCATTATCACTGAATTCGGAAATTCAGAAACCATTGTATTTTAGAATGCTATATGAATAAACTTAACAAAAACAGGAAAAAGTAGATATACACTTTCGATGTCATTTTAATGTATCCATGACAATTTCTATAACACGTATACAGTTTCTTTTACAATTACACATTTTGTATACATGTTATAGAAATTGTCATGGATACTTAAAAATGACATTAGAAGTGTAAACTTTTTACTGATGTTGTTTCGTTTATATTATTGTGAAGCCAATGTATACCCAGTTTTGACACAGTTTGATGGTTAGGTAAATTAGAAAAAAAAGTCGTACACATATTTTTTGAATGGTAGAAGTTAAGATATTTTAGAAAATGTGACAATGTATATATATTATTGCTCGTGACTGTACTTAGGTGGTAAGTTCTATATAATTGAGATCACTATGGACCCTGTAGGGCACAGCAAAAGGGTAGGAGAGAGGAAGCCCTGTTTTAGGAGATCACTAATTATTGAATTATTATGAATTATTGCTATATTTTTTAATTTATTATTATTGATATTTTATTTAAGTATTTTTTGATGTATTATTTTATTATTTATTAATAATTACCATATCATTAATATATTTCAAACATAACTATAAATTGCGTGATTGTCATTAATTATTGTTAACAATTATTATTCTTATATTATTAGTAATTTCCTTAACATTTATTATACTATCTTACTTTCTTTTTTACTTTTTTCTATTATTTATGTTTATCATTTAAATATTCATCTAAGGAATAATAGCATTTGTTTATCAGTATTTTTTTAAGTTTATCGAAACTAAATGTTTCGGGAAATTTGTGACTTGTAAACCGCCAATTGTGTGATTGATTTTCCTAAACAAAACATGTCTAGTTACCTACTCATGGCTTCAAATGACTTTTATGTCCCGGCTGGAAACGGGATGGACCGTAATGAACATCACACAATACCTAATAAATAAATACGCAAATGGCTAACATTGTACCAGCCATGTTACAGCAAAAACTGCACGTATATTAAATTACACGGTGCAATACGTAAGCGCATATAATACCGCTGTTGTGTTTAAAAGTTATTTCATGGAAATATATCTCGTGGTTGTTGATTTGCTCGCGTTAAATTCCATTCGGAATAATGCTTCATTTTAGAGGTAAAGCGGGCCGAGGCGCGGCACAGACATTTTTGTGACATTCTACTTATTTTAAATACCCCATAGTAACCCCTTTTTTTTTTTTTTTGTGGATGGGAAATCATCAAATAACTTCTCCCGCTCTGGGTGGAGCGAAAGGGCGTGTCAGACT
The DNA here is from genome assembly GCA_948252095.1 of Dicycla oo. NCBI lineage: Eukaryota > Metazoa > Arthropoda > Insecta > Lepidoptera > Noctuidae > Dicycla > Dicycla oo. The sequence goes on along the minus strand of OX411728.1, from coordinate 5,855,973 downwards.
TTTACTGACTAAAACCCACCCGTGTTCCTTCAGTTGCCTATGCCAGGGCCACGGTATCTTTTTCAAACAACCCGCGACCCCAGCGGCATCGGCCCTATTGGACCCCATCTTTTGCTGACATCTCTTTGAGGCGCGCGTGGAACACAACGCGCCGTCGACCCGGGCCTGGTCCTCACCGGACGGTGAGCTACCCACTACTCACCGTCCGCAAGCCCGCGCCTACGGTGGCTGGGAATCGGCTATCGATTCCCGCCGCCCCCCTAGTAACCCCTGACACGTGAAACGCACACCGGGGTGTGCGTAAGACAAATCACATTATATAATATGTAGGATATGTAAACGTATATCGAATATATATAAACGTAAAAAAACATCATCCAATGGCGACCGCGGGCTTTCAATAGTTATGAACCTATGGGGTTCGGTTGACATTCAAGAACATATTGACATGACCTTTATACTTTTTTATTATATTAGGTTGGGGAAAAAGTCTTTTCGCATTATAGTATGTATGAACTTGTAATAAAATCTCTTTGGCTATACTATTTGTATCTGGCTGGTTTTAGTATCATTGAAAGTTTTAATTTTAAAGAACATAATTCCAAATTCAAATTAGGAAAATGTGTGATTTTCATTTGTTTTTCGTACCGTCAAGATGAGTGAATCTAATGAAGAAATTCGATACATTTTAAAATTTTACTACAAAAAAGGTAAAAATGCAATACAAGCCGCGAAAAAAATTTGCGATGTTTATGGACCTAGTGTAGTGTCTGTGAGAGTAGCACAAATTTGGTTTAAGCGTTTTCAATCCGGAAATTATGATGTCAAAGATGCACGTCGCTCTAGTCGCCCTATTACGGATAAAATGGATGCCATTTTTGAAAAAGTGGAGCAAGATCGGCATATCAGTAGTTACGACGTAGCTGAAGAACTGGAAATTGACCACAAAACAGTTTTGGCGCATTTGAAAAAAACTGGGTACACAAAAAAGCTCGACATTTGGGTACCTCACGAGCTCACTGAAAGAAACCTAATGAACCGTGTACTCATTTGTGATTCTTTATTACGACGTAATGAAACCGAACCATTTTTGAAGAAGCTGATAACTGGTGATGAAAAGTGGATCACGTATGACAAGAACGTGCGAAAAAGGTCGTGGTCAAAGGCCGTTCAGGCTTCACAGACTGTGGCGAAACCCGGGTTAACTCGCAACAAGGTGATGCTGTGTGTGTGGTGGGATTGGAAGGGCATTATTCATTATGAGCTGTTACCAGCAGGCAGGACCATCGATTCTGAACTCTACTGCGAACAACTGATGAGATTAAAGCAAGAAGTTGAGAGAAAGCGGCCGGAATTAATCAACAGAAGGGGTGTGGTTTTTCATCATGATAACGCTAGACCTCACACATCTTTAGCCACTCAGCAAAAATTAAGAGAGTTTGGCTGGGAGGTGTTAATGCATGCGCCGTATAGACCTGACCTTGCACCTTCAGATTTCCACCTGTTTCGGTCTCTTCAGAATTCTTTAGGCAGTGTCAGGTTAACATCACGAGAGGACTGCCAAAACCACTTGTCGCGGTATTTTGACCAGAAGTCCCAAAATTTCTATAGCAATGGGATCATGTCCCTACCTACAAGATGGCAAAAAGTTATCGAACAAAATGGTACCTACCTACTTTAGTTAAATGTAAATAAACTATATTAAAAAATGTTTTGAATTTTCTTAAAAAATGCGAAGAAACTTTTTCCCCAACCTATTATACTAGCTGACCCGACAAACATTGTCCTGTCAAAATTTCAATAATTCATACAAAATTCCCATAGAAAATGCACTTTCAGTTTTCCCGAATTTTCCAATTTTGTCGGCAACTTTTTAAACATTTTCTTTCATACAAACCTTGTTCTGACAATTACAAACACAATGTAAGTAAGTAAGTAAGTAAGTAATTTTTATTTAAAAAACTTCAGCGTCGTTCGTTACATCAATGAGGTCTCGACCCCTGAACTAGGGCATCCTGTATGACAGGGGTCGAGTTTTCTCCAGTTATATGGATCAGTATACGTATATATGGGCTTAGTCTAGATACAATTTATACTTCATTGTTAGAGAAGAAAGAAAAGAAGAAAAGAATTATGCAATTTGGTGCAGTCGTTCGGAAGTTATGCACGTACATACATTTCAGCGATTCATTTTTATTTTAGATAACTCAAATCAAATCAAACAGTTTATTTGTGATACACAGGTTACAATATAGATCTTACAATATACAGTGAGTTCATGCTGTGATCAGCCTCATAGGCATACAAATTTATATTTAAAAAAAAAAGAAAAAAATAAAACAATAAACAATTATTAATACAGTTCACAATGTGCTCAATCAGACATTAACACTTTATTTAAAGCAGTAAAGAGGAAAGAAATAATAAAAACATAGTAAAATCATTTTAAGTCTAAAAAGTCCTTTACTGAGTAAAACGAGTGTTCGTTAAGAAATTTAAATAATTTATTTTGGAATATAAGGATATTATTGCAGTCTCTAATGTCCTTGGGAATTTTATTATATATTTTAGGAGCCATGACAAATGTACTTTTCCCATAAAGAGTAGTTTTGTATTGCGTACTTAGTTTTGTACATATTCTAGTTCTGTTGCGTAATCCCGTTACTATTTCAAATAAATATGGATGTTTTTTTGATAAAAAGGGTAATTTCGAAGATATACAGTGATGGTACTGTGAGTATTCTTAGTTTTGTAAAAGACTGCTTACAGCTCTCAGTTTTTTGTAGACCGCATATTGCACGGATGCATCTTTTTTGACATTTAAAGACCTTATCCCAGATAGTAGCATTGCCCCAAAAAATGATACCATACCTCAAACGTGAAGCAACATATCCGTGATAAGCCACAAGTAACGTTGGGAGACTAACTTTTTTGCTAACATATATAGAGCATAGGTGTGATCGTTTTTTGCAGACAAACTCTATATGACTCTGCCACTTTAAATTATTGTCTATATGGAGACCAAGAAATTTTGATGTCGTTGTCAATTCGACTACCTTTCCTTCATATTCAATTTTAGTATTAAGTTTCTGATTTATACGTTGTTTAAATTGGATTATTTTAGTTTTTTCTAAGTTTATTATTAAATTGTTGCTTTTTAACCAATTAATTATTGAGCCAAGACTGGTATTTATATCATTTTCATTATTGTAAACAGCTGTACAGTCGTCAGCAAATAATATCATTCGATTAGTTGTCGATTTAGGCATATCATTTACATATATAATAAATAAAAGTGGTCCCAAAACACTGCCCTGTGGTACTCCAGATAGTCCTAGGGGTGGCCCTAATTTTTTTTTCTCCTTTAGTGTATGTGTAAGTTCTACTAACTTTAGTTATTTGAGTTCTGTTACTAAGGTACGATTTTATTAGGTCAAGAGTAATACCCCTAATGCCATAGGTTTCCAACTTGTTCAAGAGTATCGCATGATCGACAAAATCAAATGCCTTGGACATGTCCATGAACAAAGCATAAATTAGCTGTTTAGAATCTACTCTTGGGTATATCATACTTAAAAAAGTTTAATTGATATATTCTTACGAAAACCTCTTTGCTCATCACAAAAGATATTATTTCTTTCAAAATAAGTATATAGGTTATTATATATGAGTTTCTCAATTATTTTAGACAATACCGGAATCAGGGCTATTGGTCTATAATTTTTCATGTTATTTCTAGCGTCTTTTTTATAAAGTGGTTTGATAATTGTCGTTTTCAATATAGAAGGAAAAGTACCTTGTTCAAAACATAAGTTTATAATATAGCTGAGTATAGGAGCGATACAATTGCTAACATATTTTAATACCAACACGCATAATCATCATAACCTGTGCTTTTGTATTCTTCAAGTTTTTTATAATAGAACAGATCTCACTAGGATCAGTTGGCCTTAAGAAGAAAGAGTGTGGAGAGGAATAATTACATGTTCTTTGTTTTGAACCATTATTCGAGACATGCGACACAGCCAAATCTGTATAATAATTATTCAATGACTCAGCTATCAGTTGAGGATCTTGAATATTTGTGTCATTTATTACTAATTCTGCAATGTTGTGCGGTAAGTTATATTTGTTGTTATTAATTATATTCCACATGGTTTTTGATTTATTAGTGGAGTGTAGGATAGAGTAATTATTTTGAGTATTTTGTGTTAATTTAATGATTTTACTATATTTCGCAGAATATTTTTTAAATTTACCTTATCAGCCGCGTTTTTAGTCAACCTATATTTCCATAAAAGTGACCGTTTCCGGTGACTGCATTTTTTTTATGCCACGAGAGAGCCATTTTGGTCGTGTTTTGGAATTCATTTTCATTCTAGATACAGGAAAGCACAAGTCATAGAATAGTTTAAACAAGTCATGGAAAATTGTAAATGCTTCATTTGTATCATTAGCTTCATACACTTCATGAAACTTAAGTTGATTAAGGCAATTCTTAAACTTTAATTTACTTTTTAATTTTAATTTAATTGGTTTTAGAATAGACTCTTCTGTGCATGAACCAGTGATCAAAAAAGCAGGTCTTTCTTACTGGATAGCATAAGATCTGAGCTTTATGTTCAGACAGCCCCAGCTCTACAGTATCAGATTGGGCACCGTGAATGTTATGAAAGATGTTATCAATACACGAGCTACTGTTGGGCCTTGTGGGCTCGATGATAGATTGTTTTAAATTAAATCCAATTGTTAGCTGCTCTAGCTCTAAAGTATGCCTATTCTTCTTTAAAATATCTATATTAAAGTCGCCACAAACCACGAGTTTTTTATTCCCAGTTTTAGTAAGGATAGACAAGATTTCATTGAAATGATCAAAAAATATGTGTAAGTTTTTACTCTTCGGTACTCTATAAAGACAGTATAATTAAGTTGTGATCCACTAGCTCAATTGCACAGGTCTCAATAACATTGGCGATATTAAATTTCTGAATTGTTCTTATTACTTCATATTTTAAATTACGTTTCACCAATATACACGTTCCCCCTCTGCGTTTGTTACGACAGAAATAAGTTGCTAGGACAAAGTTTGGGATCTGAAGAAGCTCTACGTCATCCTGTATTATATTATGCTCTGAGAAACATAGCACATCGATAGTTTTGCCTGTCTCTGCCAAGTCATCCAAGCCTACCGTAAATAGGTCTGATTTAGAAAGTAGTCCGCTTATGTTTTGGTGCAATATAGTGATACGGCTGTAAACGAAATAAATTATGGCAATTATTAGTGCTCACCTTGACTGGATCTCTGGCTGCAGAAGGCGTCTCTAACGAAACTCATACATGAAGGGCAGGAAACGAGTTCTTTTTGTAAAATACTGGCTGATATTCAGTCGCATCTGGTAAGAGTGGTAAGATTGGAAAGCTAGTTATAATACAACGTCTAATTTTTGCAGGTAAAACTACACAACCGCGGTGGGAGGGTGGTTTAGTTACTTGAAATTATTACATACATACATAAAATCACCCATGGGGTTGGCAGAAACTACAGAACGCCACCTGGTACGATTCTTACATACTTACTCCTTTTGCTTAAATTATTATTATTTGAAATGAATAATTTTTACCATTTCCGATTTTTCGTATAATACCTATTTTTATCTCACGAAGCGACGTGCACTTTACTTGTGTTTCCTAAGTGTACAAACACGCTGTGAGTCGGAAATGTGTGCACACACACACATCTGACTTCGCTACTGTCACGGACGGTACTGTGACGATCTCCGACGGATCGTCACTTTACTTCGGGACCTAGAATACTCAAAATAATAATAGCAATTTGACTATAATCAAAAATAAATCAATAGAATATTCGGTTAAAATCGCGCACTTCTTAAAACTACACCGCCTAACACCCTAGCTAAAGCCGAAGTGCGGCCTGGAAAAAACATACGAACTATCTTTTTTTATTTATTTAAAAAAGGAGTTCTACACCGGCGCAAGTAATCGAATGTCAGCCAATACAATATAAGGTTAAGGCGATACGTAAAAAGCTAACTGAGTGCTAATAAGAAAGTGACAGAGTCAATTACATCCACATGCGAAAAAAAGAGTGCGCAACAATGCGCTGGAACCAAAATAAAAGCGCCAAACCAAATAAAAATTGTTTAAAAATAAATTAAGCTACCTATCAAAAATATGTTCAGCCAGAGTTTTCAATTACCTAATACGCACATTTTGAATGCAGTTTTGCAATGAAATTACTTAGGATTTTAGAATTACAGAAAAAAATATAAAAAAGGCGAGGTATTTTCGGAATTAAATTATATCGAGGAAATTTAACTCAATCGTGTTTTCCTTCAGTCAGAGTATTGACCAAATAGTCAATAAATATATATCCAAAAATTAAATCCCTACAATCTGTAATAGTGAAATAAATGGTTACGAAAAAGCCCCCAAATTATTTTGGTATCGCCTTAAGGTCCATTGCATGGAACCTTTACAGTACCGACAGTAGTCATGTTCAAATCCACTATAAACTATAGACGCGTTATAGACTATAAAATATATTTTTCTAGCGCGTTGTTTTATACGCTATCTTTATAACACGTTGTGACCAAACTCGGCCGCAGTCTGAATGCAAAGACGTTATCATTTTATCTGGCAACACGCTAGTTATCTCGCAAGTACGAAAACACAACATTTACGACGAAGTTACGAAAGATGAGAATTATTATATTTACACTTTGCAGTACAAGTTACACTTACACAACAACAAAATTATTATTTACAAAACAAATAAACAAGCGAGCGAGCGAGTGCCGTGTTTACAAAAAAATGCGTAAGCCAGCCGATACGCGCTAGATAACAGGGGGCCGATTCTACTAACAAAATTGTTAAAAAATCGTAATTGAATGGCAGCTGAACCACGGCTTTTAAGCGTTTTCGCATTCCACTAATGTAACAACGATCCAAACGCGGTTACGTTTCAGTTCAGTCACCGATCGATCGAAACAATCTCAAAAGCTATTCTGCTAACAAAACCGAACATGAGCGTGACGTTTAGTCGCATCATTATCTTTTTGACATAATTGAAACGTTTCGTTTCACAGATTTCGCAAGCTGGGGCCGAAAACGAAACGTTCTTCTGAGTTTTTATTATTTATAAAGTTGAAATATTACAAAAAAATATACAGGCTAAAAGTATAAGTATGGTCTAGATATGTTTTTGTATTAAAAATGCTTTTATTAGCACTTATTCGTATTTAGTAATATTATTAGATTCAACTTTTTTTTCTGTGGTATTATTAAAACATACTATGTGGAATATTGGTTACACAGGTTATCCGCTGTTACGTTCCCGTTACGATTCGGTTTAAGTTTAGTTTCCATTCTGCTTATAGAACAGTAGAATGATTTTTTGGTAACTATCGCACGGCGATCGAAACTGAACTGTTGTTGAAACACAATTGAAAGTGTAACGTTGCAAATTAGTAGAATCGGCCCCCAGGTACCGCGAGCCGACTGCCGCCCGAGTTCACCCGACACGCTGATTATAAAACTATAAAGCTCATTTTAGACTATTCTGCTATATAGTACAACATTAAAAGCTATATAGCTATACTATATAACATTGCGTTCACATTATGCGATATAATCGAAAGCAAATATGCTATATGGCAAGCTCAGTTGACCAGTCGTGTCGTTTCGTTCGTCTCGCTTGCGGGGCGTGCGGGCAGGAGAGCGTCCGGCGCTCTACACCCCGCGCGCCGCGCGATCATAGCATAGTGTATCGCTCAATTTCATAGCGTATTGCAAACCAATAATATATAGTATAGCAAAGTGTGAACGTGTTCTAAATAAATGTATGGCGAGCGATATTGTTGTGCTATAAACTATATGCTATATGCTATTATATTATATCGTAGTCTGAAATGAGCTTAACGCTATCCCGTTCTGGCCCCGCTGTGCACATTGGTTGAAGCGTTATATTCTAGCGCGAAATCCCAGTCAATATAACAAATGCTAGATGCTTTGTACACATAACGTCTAATGTTTTGGCGCTATACGTTTTATTAACCACCACTAATCGAGAGCTTCTGAGGTTACACACTTTCACAGCATGTTTGTACACAAGTCTATCGCGTGTTGCTTCGTGAGATTGAAATACAGTAATCTTATGTCAGCATTCATCATCGTCCCCCGCCCTGCCGTTATTCGAATTTATTTGGGGTCAGCGCAACTTGCCATTAAAACTATTAAAATCATCGTGAATTTCGATTACCTGCTCTTTAATTAGCATAGGTATAATATAACTGTTTATCATTTATTTTGTTTCACATACAATATTATTGTTTGAGCACTAACGAACGTCAATATTAAATATTATTAATATCGGTTGTTAATACGTCACGTAGTAACAACCGATATTATTTACATCGTGTTAAAGGCATCTTCTTGTGTTTTCGGTTGCTGGATTTAAGCCAGATTCATTGTTAAGCAAACTGACACCCTAAACCAGCTTGCCATGTTCTAGCCGTTTCACACAAACTGAAAGTTGTGATTCGAATATACGGACAATTTAAGTTGGTCGTCAATTTGGTAAATAATTAATCTCCCTGACTTTACATTATTTCCTACTATATATATATTCGTGGGGCTCGTGGCTAAGTTACAACAGCTGCATGACAGATCAACCGCACAGGTTAAGCTACGCTTGCCGCCGTCGATAGGTGGATGGATAACCATCTTTACATACCAAGGCCGTCCTCGTGCCTCGGAAAGCACGTTATTAAGTCCCTGCTGTCATTCTTGGATCTTTGACAGTCGTTACGGGTAGTCAGATACCCAAAAGTCTGACAACAAGTCTTACCAAGGGTATAATATCTATGCCAAGGGCTATCCTTACCAGGTTGTTACCTAGTAAATAGGCTGTGGAGGTCAGATAGGTAGCCGCTCTCAGCTGCATCCGGTTAGACTGGAAGCCGACCCCAACATAGTTGGGAAAAAGCTAGGCAGATTGATTATTATGTTAATTCGTAGACAGTCGATACGAGTAGTCACTCAGAAGTCCGAAAGTCTGTTAACCAGTCTTTTCAAGGGGTATCGTGTTTGTTACCCAGTAACTGGGAGGTAGAGGTCAGATAGGAAGTTGCTCCATGTAAAAAAATATTGGTATTCAGCTGCAACTGGTTAGACTGGAAGTTATTACAGCTTAGATGGCAAAGTACGAGGCAGAATCTGTCTAGTTGCGTTGTTCCTACAACCTGCCAAAACCCACTTTTATTTATATTTTACTAGCAACGCCCCGCGGTTTCACCCGCGTAAGTCTCAAACCCGTAGGAATATGGGGATAAAAAGTACTATCCGTGTGCCAAATTTCAACGAAATCCGTTCAGTAGTTTTTGCGTGAAAGAGTAACAAACATCCATCCATCCTCACAAACTTTCGCATTTTAAATAATAATAAGTAGGATTAGTAGGATAGCGGAATTCATATTTTGCTTGTTCCCTTACCTAAGTTCTGTAGTTTTCTCCATCGCGTGGAACAACTTTACCCATTACACAATAGAAAGTATACGGTGTTCCGACAATATTAGATATCGACGAAATAAACAAGTCGTATCGTGAACACAGACATGCAGTTTCAAACCACTTGAGATACATCGGGAACGAGCAAACTTTCCTGAACTCATAAATCCTGTAACGGGATTCTAGAATAAATGTATGCGTGCCAAGAAAATAATGACGGAGTTGGTCTACTTGATATTTACTATTCACTGTTTTGGGTTACATCTAACTAGTTTGTAACGCGTGACTTTCTTCACCAACAAAAACCAAAGGAAACTAACTCATCAGAATCAGCCTTCGGCAGTCCACTGCTGGGAGGCCTCTCCAGTTGCACGCCATTCAACTCGGTACTCGTCAGCTCTCATCCAGCTGCTCCCTGCCACTTCGCGAAGATCGTCGCGAAGGTCAAAGTCAAAGTCAAACTTATTTGTAAAACATAGGTGGTGTAAAAACAGGTGTTGTTACTAAAACATATAAGTACACTATGTTTTGCCGATGACGGCGTACAAATATGAATAAGTAGTTATGATTTTTAGGTAATAATTAACATCATAGCAAAAAATAATAAATTAAAAATGACCACAGTAAAAAAATATATATAGTATAAGTTATACCTTACTTTTGCCGATTCGCGGTCTCCACTTAAGAACACGTCTACCCCAGCGGTAATCGGTTCTCCGGCTAATATGACCCGCCCATTGCCACATCAGTTTTCTTTGTTTTTAAGCTATGGGGCTGTAGTAAACTATTATATATTACGTACTATTACCCCCGTTTGATCCCTTTGGGGGTTAAGTTTAAAACAATAGGTTCTTAGGTTATACCTATGAGTTTTAATACAAAAATTTAGGGCCTTTTGTTCAACGCGTGTCTCCCCGACCCATGCTTGAGCCAGCCGGCGCCGCTTTACCTTTAAATTCGTCCCTAAATAATCACGATCCGATCCAGCATATCCCGTGCTATCCTCTCCCAGTGACGCCCTAAGCCGAGGTCCGATCCCCCTTAGGGTCAAGCCACAACTGTCAGGGCACGCGGCGGAATGCGAGCGCATTGCCGGTTTCCGCCGCGCGCACTCTATCTTTCTCGATCTAGGAAATGACGATCCTGAGCGATAAGAAAGGATAGAGCATGAAAAAAGGCGATACCGTGCTGACAGACGTAGCTTGACCCTTAGCGTGTAGTTGCTTAGTTTTAAAGTTTTATGCCTTGACTGGAGGTTTTATTTTATTAAGGCAAGATAGCTCGGTTAAGCAGCCGACAACCTCCTAGGCTGACCTGCGATATGCCATACAAAAAAAAAAACATCGCGTGTCTACTGTCAGTCTTGCGTCAAACTCCATCCATAAAAATTGTGATAAACGCGGCAGTGTAGTATCTAAAGTATGTTTGTAATTACCCGTTTTCACAATCAAAACGAATACGGGATGACTTCGCAAGCTTCCATAAAAAAATAAACCCCTTTACTTTTGACTGTAGCTTGCACATATAATTAGTCTGAATTTTAGATTCGCTAAATTGATTTTTTTTTTAACCAATATGGATCAGCCAGTACCTAACTACATTAATAAACTTCCACTGATTTTACGACATTCACCTATTTACGATATTAGATCAAGGTGTCCAAGAAATTGGTTTCATGTCGAGACAAAGAAGGTCATGCTACCGTGCTCAAAGAATTCAATCCTCGCCTCGTTTACATAGACTGAAAACTCGACTCACGCCTTATTTACTTATTGACCGAGCGAGCGAAGCGTTTCTGCTTCAAGTCTGGCATTTGCTTTCGTCTGTCTGTTTGTTGTTACTCCGCAACAGGTCTTATTTTACAACCGATCTGGACGAAACTTGGTACAGGTTTTACGACACACGGTTTTTTTAGTGACTTTGTTGTCGAGAAATTTTGATTGGACGGGTACTTCCTCCAAAAAGGGACAAAAAGAGGGCTACTAGATATGAGAGCCTTATGAGATCCGCATTCGATGGTACTTTCTTTTTATTTCAAATGTAGTAAAATTTGGTGAAGATTTGATGAGGATCTTTGGCATGATGAGCAGAACAGCTCCTGCAGTAAATTGCTCACTTTTAGATTTCTATCAGTGCACTCGACCTTTACTACTAGGTAGGGATTAATGGAGCACCTGAGACCATCTTCTTATCACAAAACTAGAGAATTCTGAAAATAATTACTTATCAGAATTCTCTAAAACGACGCTTTAAAACCAACATTAATGTTAGTTTTACAATAAGGTCACTAGACGGCGTTACTGTGCATCGCTCTGCGCAAGGTCTACTGTTCGCAGAACTACTAGTTTACTTAATAAAATTAAACGAGAATAATGACTATGCGCCTAAAGAAAATAATTAATTTCTCTATCAGCTAAACATTTCACAGTTGGCAAAATCCATCTCAGCGCTGACATGCTGGATTCGTTTTCTCTTTTATCAATCGTTATTTCTTCTATTTTTATTTTGTTTATATATATTTATTTTATATTATTTTATTTTATTTATTTATTTATCGACTTACATTTACCCTTACAGTATAACCCAATGCGGTAAATGCGCTTATCCTAACATAACAAAAACTAACATCTATAACTAATTATAAATAATGCATTCCTTGTGAATTCACTCAGAGAACAACAAAATAAGTCCGTCTCCCTCGCTATGAGGTTGAGCGTGCGCAGCGCACGCGTCAGGGGCGCCTCCCTTAAAAGGTTGGTCCGAGCGCGTGGTACCACGAGCAGTGGCGGCTGCCATCGTCGCCACACGTACCTGTCCGGAACGCACAGACTCACCTGCTCTAAAAAAACTGCATTATGCACCTTCCCTCTTAATAATTTAAAAATATAAGAGGTGAGTGCAAGATCCCTCCTAACCCTTAGCTCATTGTATCCTACCATACCTAAAATAAATAAGGTTGGATACATTAATGGGTAAAAGGGATATACTCCGTAATAACGCTAATATATATACCTTATAAACTTATTTTGCACCCTCTCCAGCATGAGACTATATTTATCTATGACTATATGTATCTATGAGTATTTTTCCTTTTTCGAGTTATCATATATCATTATCATAAGTAATACCTGCCATTGCCATGTTTTCTCTCTGCATCACTGTAAGGTTGACTGGTAATAAAAAATGTCGCGGGCATTAAGTTCGCCTTTGTGCTGTTTTTTTTTACTTGTGTAAATTTTAATAAATACAATAATTAAATAAATGTTATGCTGATTACAAACTCTAGTGTTATGTAACCACTGAGGAAGAGAAATTAAAAATAAAACATAGTATCCTCATAATGAAAACATCAATGAAACTAAAAACTTTACTTACGAAATCGTCTTTTACTTTACACATTCAAGAATGACAGCACCATATGATCTTTTCGCATGTCTATTTTCACCGACAGCACAAAAACAAACAAATTACCATTATCTTCATTCACTACAGAACACAGACTTTTTCATCAATCTCCATGACATTTTGTTTAGACACGTAATTCAAAAATTTTAAGCAGTTTACGCTTATTGCTAACAACATTAGCAAGCGAGTTTCCTTCCGTTCACGTTTTGATCACATAGATTTGCGTTTTAGGGTTCCGTACCTCAAAAGGAAAAAACGGATCACTCATGTGTCTGTCTGTCTGTCTATCCGTCTGTCACAGCCTAGTTGCTCCTAATCTAATGGACCAATTAAGTTGTAATTTGGTATACGTATATATTTCTGTAACCCAAACACGTACGTGTAATGTAAATTAATGAATTTTGAATATGGGGGTCAATTTTGGGGGCAAATAAGAAAATAAAAATAAAAATATTTGCAAACTGTACCGTGCGATATATCAAATAAAAGGGCTTAGTGTGAGGGTCTCAAATATATTTTTTTGATAATTTTAAAATAAACTGTTTTAAAGTTATTAATTAAGAAAATAGATGAAAATTGACCATTCCCCCCACTATCCCCGAAACTACTGAGCTTAAAATTTTGAAAAAAATACAGAAAATAAATCTATAGCTATAGATTACAGGAAAACCTATAAGAAGTCTATGGTCTTAAAATAACATGGCAAATCTCTCAATATTGTACGTACAAACTTACATTGTCCATAGTTAAACGAAAAGGATCCAACCCACATTACGTCATGCGTGAAATGTGGGTTAGATCGTTTTCGTTTAACTATGGACATAGGAGAACATGTTTATCAACTACAATGTTAAGTTTGTTCTTGGGATAAATTCATCCCAACTACGGAACCCTTCATTGTGCGTGGTCCAACACGCACTTGACCGTTTTTTATAGCATTCTTACGTTCATAATTCGTTCATGTTCATACATTTAAGTTTGACGTTCAAAAATTTTGAACGTCAAACGGAGAAAGGGTTCTTACTTTGTTTAATTTTTAACTGATATGGAACCAGAACCGCCTGTAACGGCAGGGCAAAAGCCTCTTTATACACCGAGACCGCTCCATGCCTCGGAAAGCACGTTAAGCCATTGGTCCCTCTGTCATTCTTGGATCTTTGTACAGTCGTTACGGGTCGTCAGAAACCCGAAAGTCTGACAAGCAGTCTTACCCAGTAACTGGGTTGTGGAGGTCAGACAGGCAGTCACTCCATGTAAAATACTGGTATTCAGCTGCATCCGGTAATAGACTGGAAGCCGACCCCAACATAGTTGCAAAAAGGCTAGGCAGATGATGATTATAATTCTGTTCAGACATATTTGCCAGTGACGGTCGCGAATCATATTTTGATTAACTTACAACCTGACACTGACCTGCAAATTGCAAAAACTTAGAAAATTAAAAATTCCGCGGTTCACCTTAACGCATTCCCTTTAACCTTTTGTATGCCAAAAGAATTAAAAAACCATTGTGTATCGCGTAGATCTACGTGCGTTCGTTGCGCTGTTATGAAGGATTAAGGAAACCTTAACATCAGTTTTAGTAGTCACCAAACGCAGTGATCTACGGTTCTGATGGTGATCAATGCTTGTTGCAACCTCGTATGGAAAGACGTCGTTGGCTCAAATTACAGATTGATGATTTTTTTATGTGGAAACTTAAGGCCGCGAGCGATATCAGCCTAGGAGGAACCTAGGCTGATATCACTCGCGTACGATCGGTTGCGTACGGTTGGTTGCATACGTCAGCGATAAATAAACAATATAAAATACCGTACTGCGATACCAACTGCTCTACGGTACAGGCGTCTGCCAAGTGGATTTTCGTCTGATCGTCGGTAACGGACTGAGGGCACTCGCATAATTCCATGCTCGTCAGTAGACCGACGTACGCGGCGCTTACCAGCAAGAACGACGCGCGTGATATGCGGCGCGTAGCAACGTACGCGCCACTGACGTCAGCATCGCAGTGTGGTGCTATATAGAACACAATTCATATAGTACGCGCGACCGACGACGTACGCGACCGACATCAGCGCAGGAGGAATGCGCATTCCGCCTGCGCTGATGTCGGTCGCGCGTACCATACATTGTGTTCTATACAGCACCACACTACGATGTTAACGTCAGCGGCGCGTAGTACGTTGCTAGTTTGCTACGCGCCGCGTATCGCGCGCGTCGGTCTCGCTCGTCAGCGCCGCGTGCGTCGTCGGTTGACTGACGAGCGTGGAATTGTGCGAGCGCCCTCAGTCTCTTATCGATGATAAGCTGAATATCGCTATGAATATCGTACATTCATATTCATAGCATTCATAGAGCGGTCGGTATCGCGAATACGGTATTTTACTATTTATTTCTTGCTGACGTCCGCGACCAACCGTACGCGACCGACATCAGCGTAGCAGGAATTCTGGCCTTAGGTTTACTAAACGTACCTTAAGCACGATTGGTATCTACATATAAATGTTTTAACCCCAGTCCTGAAATATTTAGGTTCCTATCTTACGCTACCGCGACGTATTCAAAACGAGGAACCCTACGTTGATACTTAGGTTAGGCCTACATGAAATAACACTGGAAATACGCCCGAATTTTCTCGTTATGTGTATCTTTAGTAAGGACTCATTTATACTGGGACTGTTTCACGGACGCGTGCTGGTGATTTTGCCAAGTAGCGTAATTATTAGGACGTGAATGAGACACAATAGAAGTTTCATTGTTATTACTGCTATGGCCGTATAGTGTCCTTCAAAGTGGTTAAGAAACCATCGAAACCTCTGAAAAGAACTTACCAGTAGTTTTTTTTTTACACTTGCATCCATACTAACCTCATAGGTACTTATGGGAAAGTGGATAAAATCGGGACGCTAAGGTATATCCTAAATAATATTATAAATTCAAAAGTGAATTTGTTTGTTTGCATTGTTACTCTTTCACGCTAAAACGGCTGAATGGATTTGGATGAAATTTGGCACATGGGTAGACCATGAATATTAAGAATTTGAGTGCAGTAGTGGCCCAGTGGTAACACGCGACTTATGTGATAAAGGTCGTAAGCAGGCGTTTTAATTTACGTGAATGATTTCATTAATTCCACTGCTCTCAAAACGATGAAGGAAAACATCGTCAGGAAACCAGCATTTCTTAGAACGAAAAATTCGAAGTGACATCTACCAACCCACCCTGAGCCCACGTGGTGGATTACGGCCCACTCCCTCTCACAGAGAGGAGGAGGCCTGCGCCCCCCAGCAGTGGGAACATATAGGCTGATTATGCTTATTATGCTCGAAATAATATAATTTCAACTTTAATAGACTTTATTTAGTTGGTTTTATTAATCACAAATTTTGCACTTGAAATCACTTTTTTCTTCATTCTAAATAACAAAAAATAATCACTACAGAGGTCAAATTTATGTGTTTATGGTTTTGCCCCGTTCCTTGTCCAAACCCGGGTATACCCAAATTTATCCCCAATTTGCGAAATTTTTTAAAATGTAACAGATTACTCTGCCACGTCCCGGTTGTCAACTGATCAACTTGTTGGGATTGAGCTGATCCAAATTTTCTTTTTTCTCTTTTTTAATTTTGCATACTGTATGTTGACATGAACATTTACTTTGTAAAGTATTATATTATTTTAATTATTGTGAATGTGAAGACTATGTGGGTCATTGCTTTATTGTTTGCTTTATTTTTCTTTCAGTGATTTTTAATCATGGTCTGGCAGTTTGAGTAATTTATGCGGCCTTCCCAATTGTTCTTTCTTTGGTATTGTTCGTCGAATCGTTGAGCTCCGTTGAGCTGCGCGATTACTGACAAATGGGTGCACTGACTGGACAGGTCCTCTCAATCTGTGTGGTTCTTTCCTCAAAAGACCATTTAAGACACCAATCTGCATGGTCTTCACATTAAGTGACCAAGATTATGTCTGGACTTTATAAGAGACTGTGACCTCTGAACGCTGACCTCATCTAGTTTTTAAAAAAAAACATGATTTACGTGTAAAAGTGTTTGTACAAACCTACACACAGAAATAAAACCATTTATCATTTACAAACCTTAACCTTCCTTTTTATTCTAAATAACGAGGAGGGTTTTCGAGAATCGCTAGATAGATGCAAATTTTTGTCATCATGTTTGTCATAATATTTTCTCGCCCTCAACATTCGGGAAGCTTTCCAAGTGTAAATAAACCCTAATACTCTGCTATTATCTCTGCTATTCATACATATTCAACGTACGTTGTACTGCGGTTATAAGTCGAGTTTATTATTCTAAACTTACGCCACTCTGCTACGCTACAGGAATTAATTAGGAAGACTTACAAAGCTTTCGATTTTAGCCTTACGCGATATTGCAGGTAGGTCCATAAGACTTAGAAGTTACATCAATGATTTCAGAAGGAAGAATACGCCCATCAGAACATTTTACCCAAACCTTCTTCATACAGGCAAAATGTAGTGCCATCTGTGATAACTCATACGAACTACGTGAGTTCCGAAATTAAAATTATCGCTTTAGAAATGTGTTTATTTAATAGTTTAATTGCAACAAAAGTAATGAAAGGTTACGTACTGATGATATGATATCACATGTTCATTTTTAACCTTTATATCGTAATTTTTGCATCCTTTTACTACGCAACTTAGCATTTTTATTACAAGCAAAGCTTCCGCATGCGGATCGCAGTCGACTGAGTTGCGTTGGCCCGAAACTGCAATTTTAGGGCCAGCGTGCTGATGGTGGAAAATCAGTAATTTGTAATTTTATCACATTTTTTTTTTTTAATTAAAAACATAAATGTGCAGTTGGAGAATTGGCCGTGACGTATATCAATGTATGGGAGAACATGTATTTCAACTACAATATTACATTTTTTTAAGGTATTTTTTTTTCAACTACGGAACTCTTCATTGTGCGTTTTGTTTTTTTTTTTTTCATTTGCTGGTTTTTTTGTACCCCAGTTTAGGAAAAAAGAAAAGCCGAAAAATTGGAAAAAAAATTGTATCACGTGGCACGAAGTTCATCGGCTCATCTAGTGTATAATAATAAAAAAAAGAATCATCAAAATCCGCTTAGAAATGCCGGATATACAGTACATTTATGCATATACTCGTAATTTCGTACATAAGAATAATTCTCCTAATCCTGAAGATAGCACAGTATTCTTGGGCTTAACTTTGGATGCTAAGCTTCAGTGGGGCCCACATATAGATAAATTGTCAAAAAAGCTAAGCTCAGCAGCATACGCTGTTAGGAAAATTCGTAATTTAACCAACATAGAGACAGCCCGTTTAGTGTACTTTAGCTATTTTCATAGTGTAATGTCGTACGGTATTCTGTTGTGGGGAAATGCAGCCGACATTCAGACTATCTTTGTTTTGCAGAAAAGAGCTGTTCGATGCATTTATAAATTAAGTCCGAGACAATCTCTCAGAGATAAATTTAAGGAGATTAATATAATCACTTTGCCTTCTCAGTACATTTTTGAAAATCTTTTATATGCCCATAAAAACATTAAATTGTTTAAAAAATACAGTGATATCCACAATATAAATACTAGGAACAAACACAAATTTGTTGTACCTCCAATGAGGCTCAAGAAAAGGGGTCATTCAGGTGTCAATGTATACGCTTTTATAATAAACTTCCAAGCCACGTTCAAGATCTGAGCCTTAAGAAATTCAAATCAGTCATTAAACGCAAGTTGTGTCAGAAAGCTTCTTATACCGTTAAACATTATATTGAGGACAAAAAGGCTTGGGATTGAACTGCTCCAAATTTTATTTTATTTTTATTTTTGCATGCTGAATGTTGACATGAATATTTACTTTGTAAGTATTATATTATTTTAATTTATTGTGAATGTGAAGACTATGTAGGTCATTGCCTTTTTTGTTTGTTTTATTTTTTCTCTCAGTTATTTTTAATCATGGTCTGGCAGTTTGAGTAATCTATGCGGCCTACCCCAATGTCCTTTCTTTGGTATTGTTCGTCGAATCGTTGAGCTCCATAAGTTCTGAGTTGAGCTGCGCGATTACTGACAAATGCGTGCACTGACTGGACAGGTCCTCTCAATCTGTGTAGTTCTTTCCTCAAAAGACCATTTCAGACACCAATCTACATGGTCTTCACATGAAGTGACCAAGATTATGTCTGAACTTTATAAGAGACTGTGACCTCTGAGTTTGTTTCGGCCTTTCTTCTCAGAGTAGTCAGATAGAAAACGCCGACCTCATCTAGTTTAAAAAAAAATATTGACTTGTAAAAGTGTTTGTACAAACCTACTTACAGAAATAAAAATCATTTATCATTTAATTACCTAATATATTATATACTAAAACCTTCCTGAAACTAAGTAGATCATGTAAGTGAAAGAATCATCATAACTGGTTCATTCGTTTTTGATAAAATCGCGGACATACAAACATACATACGGGTCGAATACAGAACCTCCTTTTTTGAAGTTGGTTAAAAATGAAATGATGTTTGTTGGTAAGCGCATACCTTGAGATCGACTGGACCAATTTGACTGTTCGTAATAGTCCGAATCAGGTCAAAAACCAGATGAGTTCGGTGTTTCCCAACATCCCAACCAACTACTCTGAGACGAAGGACCGAAACAAACTCAGAGGCCACAGTCTCTTTTAAAGTCCAGACATAATCTTGATCAGGTCATACAGATTAATCTCTGAGATGGTCTTTTGAGAAATGAAACATACTGATTTGAGTGGACCTATCCAGTCAGTGCACTGCACATTTGTCAGTAATCGTATAGCTCAACTCAAAACTTAAAGAGCTCAACGACTGGACGAACGTAAAGAAATGACATTAAAGTAGGCCGCATAAAGTTTCGGGTAACTGCCAGATTATCACTTAAAACTAACTGAGAAAAAAAATATCTAATTGATATGGTGGTGCCAACAGAAAATTGAACTTTGGGCCAAACAAGAAAAAAATCTGTATATCTTTTTCGAGTTATTTTTGCCATAGACACGCTGAGACAAACAGAAAATGCAAAGAAGCATTAAAATAGAAAGTACCCTTACGACAGAGGCATTATTAGATATACCCACCTAAAGTAGGTACCCTTAGAAGCATGTTTAGAAATATTCAAACCAAACTGCGGCCAAAAAACTGGGCATCCTGAATAGAGTGAAGCGATACTTTATGCCTGGACAGCTTTTGACCCTTTATAAAGCGCAAGTCCGATCCTGCATGGAGTATCGCAGCATCTTTGGGATGGCTCAGCCAAATACCAACTTGCTGCGCTTGACTCAGTGGAACGCAGAGCTAAGAGGCTCATTGGCGACGTAAAGCTAGTGGATGCCAAGCTTCATAGTTTGTCTCAGCGCCGCAAGGTTGCCTGCTTGTCGGTCTTTATAGAATGTACTTCGGTGAGTGTGCTCAGGTACTCCACAAACTAATCCCACCGGCCCCATTCCACCATCGAACATCTAGACGCACTTCAAGTTACCATCCATACCTAGTTGCCATTCCACCGATTCGCAACAAGCGCTTCCAAACATCCGTCATAATGCGCACGGCAAAAGAGTGGAACTCACTACCTGCGTCTGCGTTCCCGAACGCTTACAACCCGAATCTCTTCAAAGTGAGAGTGAACAGGCTTCTTCGGGGTAAGCTCACTCCATCGTAGACTTTGTCTCTGTCACCTCTGACCGTCTATAGTAAAGAGCAAAGCCATCTCAAAAAAAAAAAAAAACACAAGCCTAAGGGCACAACTACAGTCCGGCCGTCGAGAGAATTCGTTCCTGACTTTGGTCAGTTGGACAATTTCTAGTAGTAATAAGGATGAAATTCGAAAACACCATATTCGTTAGTATGAAACTGACAGGTGTCAAGAACGCACTCTCTCGAACGGCACGCATGTTAGGGTTGGTATGTTACGGCACAAGCCAGGCGAGGCCGGTACAATCGAAAGTAGGCATAATTAACCGCCAGCCTGGGCAGAATCATGCCGACCCGAAAATGTGTGTAGTACGCCTTACGCCTTAGCCGCACTTAGCCTTTTCAAAGAGCTTTGTAGCAAACATGTAAGTAAATGACATAAAAAAAAACTCGAAAAAAAACCAACGAGATAAACGCATTTCAAGTCGATTGGTCCCTGTCAAACGCAGAATTAACATTAAATTGTATTTTTTACTTCTATTATAAGAATTATTAAACCTAGTAGTTCACGATTATAAATGCTGAATTGAATTTTGGATTTAGGTACCTACAGTAGTCAGTTATGAATAAGAATATGTTATCTTTCTTTTATGGTTATCTTATTTATTACAGCGACAAGTTGTGAGTGGTTAACATGAAAAGTATGTTTGATATAACCTAAAGGAATGATTTTAGGTAATTTATTTAATTATTATTATTATTATTTTTTTATTTGTTTGTTTTATTCCAGTGTAATTTTCTCAAATAATCTTGATAATGACTTGTGTTCTATGCTCTATTTTTGTTAATTGTATGACTAATTGACATGTAATTTTTATAAATATTAATATAATAAACTAAACTAAACTAATCGGATTTTCACACAAATCCTACATCGCGCAAGTGAAGTTTACGGCGATAATATCTGCATAGGTATCAACAGCCCGGCAATGCCAACGAACGGCAATGTAGCTCCCAAATACACAACACACGTCTGCATCTGGTCGCAAACTCCAAAATCTAAAGACAATATATCTCGAGCGGCTGAGACACAACGTGTCGCTGTTGCTCCGTCATCTGTTGGTCCTCCATCATATACATGTAGGTGTTTGAAAAATAATACTCACAAATTAACGCACTTAATTTACTCACAAACATAACAACAAAACTTGACCTCAAAAAAAATGATTACAATGATTATTTATTTATTATTTATTAAAACTTTATGCACAAGTAAAAAAAGCATATACCGATTATCACTAAGTTAGTAAAGATTAAGTCAAATCACAATAATTGTTAAACTTGCATTTAAAGCCAATGGATTTGTGCGTGTGCACCGCGTGACCATCCCATCAAAAAGTAATCGCCACCGCCGCCATGACACTCACAACCCCATTCGGTGTTACCCGCTCTAAATTAAAATACCACTAAAGAAATAAATTCTAAACCACAGAGTAAAAATAATCGATTACAACTTTTAAAAGTGTTACAATAAATCGTCTAAATCATCACGCGCCGTCATATCTAATACTAGCTGTCGCAGCAGACCTTGTCCTGTCCAAACAATAAACAAAAAAACCCACGGAAAAAAGTACTTTCAGTTTCTCCCAAATTTTCCAATTTTTTTTATTTTTTGTTGAAAAATCCTCCGGTCGGACTCGTACCGACTAAAACCCCACTGTACCTCCTACTACCATGAGATACTTGTACATTCACCGCACCAATACACTTTAGTTTACGCACCGCACCCCCGACTGGTATCAGCCCGCCATGCCTAGCGGGCCCCATCACCAAGACCCACGATCCCATGACCGCACGTCTTCCCGTAAAGGCGCGCATGATACACTGCGTGCCACCTCTTTGGGCCTGACTGTTGGGGCGACGACACAGCCCCAATTTCGCCGCCAAAAAAGCCTTTAACTGAAAAGAGAAAAAAAGCATTAAGTATAATCAAATTTTTCGTAATGCAGGCGGGGGACAAACAAAAGATATACCATATGTTCAGGTTATTGATTTGTGAGGACAAACCATTAATCAGGCGGGGGGCCTCCAATGCCAAAATTCTGTAGATTATAATGCTTGTTTTTCTCTTTTCAGTTATGTGTTTTTGCAGTCGAGTTTTTTTTTTTAATAATAATTTGCTTTATTTCAAGCTTTCTGTTTTTAATATATAATATTTACTTGGAATTTACTCATTAATAGCTTTTATTTGATACCAATATTGTTGTAATTTATTTTAAAAAGAAACCACTCCCTTTTTTTGTATTTCCAGATGCAATATATTAATATTACTAGCTTTTGCCAGCAGCTTCGCCCGCGTCTTAATTAGCGCGTTTTAATTAAAAATAAATAAATAAACGTGTTACAAAAACTTGATACATTACAAACAAACGTTAGAAGTCAGTCTCCGCCTTTATGTATTAAAATCCATGCAGCTGTCAAGATCTTCGAGGGTATAAAGAATCCCATACCTAAATCTTCGATGTCGCGCAGTCTGGGAAATAGATGCTTCATCTGTTTCTTTCTTTTTACTAAATATAACCCTGTATTCCTTTTTAAGCGCTACTGCTGAGCATATCTGGGTTCGATTCCCGGGTCTGGGTGGGGGTTATTGGGTTTTTCCATCTGGAATTCTTCATTAGCAGCCCGGAGTCTGGATTTGTGCCCGGTTGATGGCGATAGCGTCGCCCCCTATTACATGGGACTTAAACATAACTGGTGAAACGAGGGTGTACTGTAGGTACTCCTCTGCCTAACCCTTCGGGGAACAGGCGTTATTTGTTATGTTATTTTGTTGTTATGTAATATTATTTAAAAAACTAACAATTTAGACACGAATGACTGTAATTCCTTCAAATTGGACCTAGTTATGCAGAAAGCAGCCATATGGCACTTTTTCCAAAAATGAGTTATAAACACAGTCGTACTAATTTCGACGTACAAGATTTTTTGCAAAAACAGCCATGTCGATATCTCTGTTTATCACGGAGATATGAGCCGTCAAATGTAGCCATGTCCATGCATCTATGATGCAACCATCGAAAGAAAAATGCTTATAACTCTGTTTGTACTTTTCCCGACATGGCTGCCTTCTGCATAACACGGTCCAATTGCACTTAACGCGTGATTTATATGATAGGGAGGTACATGTATTTGAAAACATTCAATAGATATGAAATTCGCACGACTATTATTCAACAATACGAATAAAAGAAGGAAATCAACTGATTAACAAAAACAACACTTTTTCACCATGGGAACACCTAAATTAAAGTGTAATTCTTCATGGAACTATGGGTATACAAACTACGCAAAATGCCAGTTAATTTTTCCTTATACCTGCCTCCTAATAGAAATAAATCTCCCTGATTTACGACCTCCGTTATTTACTGGCAACTGTTTGCTACGTCTGGTTTATGGCAACACTAAACAATGACAATAATAACGCCAATCGTTAATTGTGACAGGCTACTGTTTTATTGAGCTCTTGTTGTAGTAAGAGGCAGCGAAGCTTACATTTTTATCCACGTCCACGATCGTTTTTAGGGTGCTGTACCAAAATGGTAAAAAGGAACCCTTATGGTACGACTCAGTCTGTCTGTCTGTCTGTCTGTCACAGCTGGATATCTCAAAAACCACTAATGCTATCAACTTAAAATTTGGAATAGTTTTAGATGACGTTTGCCCAACTATTTTGCAAATAAGAAAGAAATAAAAATACATATTTTTTTTTTGCAACAGGAGCTGAAAGGGGGTCTTAAAAATTCGAAGTAGGGCTACTAGGGCATGAGGAGTATCATATGAAAGAGAGCTGTTTGCACATACTCAAACATTTTTGTTTTTTAGGGCTCATAGTTTTCGACTTTTGATAACAAATGTAAAAAAGAAATACCGTTTCCCCCCTTATCTCCGAAGTTTGCATAGAGAGAAATCTCAAATTATTCTGTGTGATAGAAGTTTATGTAAAGATTATAGGAAAAAATAAAACGATGTCTCTAAATAGCACACTTTTTTATATAATATATATTAAAATATGGTACGGAACGCTCAATGCGCGAGTCCAACTCGCCCTTGACCGGTTTTTGTTTAACGAAATAATATAACATCACGCCTGTGTTCTTTAGTTGTTCTAGTTGTTCTGTAGGTGTAGTTCTAGTACAGTCAGTGACATTCTGTAAAAAATTAACTGTGAATATTAGGTTGGGGAAAAAGTCTTTTCGCATTATAGTATGTATGAACTTGTAATAAAATCTCTTTGGCTATACTATTTGTATCTGGCTGGTTTTGGTATCATTGAAAGTTTAAATTTTAAAGAACATAATTCCAAATTCAAATTAGGAAAATGTGTGATTTTCATTTGTTTTTCGTACCGTCAAGATGAGTGAATCTAATGAAGAAATTCGATACATTTTAAAATTCTACTACAAAAAAGGTAAAAATGCAACGCAAGCCGCGAAAAAAATTTGCGATGTTTATGGACCTTGTGTAGTGTCTGTGAGAGTAGCACAAATTTGGTTTAAGCGTTTTCAATCCGGAAATTTTGATGTCAAGGATGCACGTCGCTCTGGTCGCCCTATTACGGATAGAATGGATGCCATTTTTGAAAAAGTGGAGCAAGATCGGTTACGACGAGATATCAGTAGTTACGACGTAGCTGAAGAACTGGGGATTGACCACAAAACAGTTTTGGCGCATTTGAAAAAAACTGGGTACACAAAAAAGCTCGACATTTGGGTACCTCACGAGCTCACTGAAAGAAACCTAATGAACCGTGTACTCATTTGTGATTCTTTATTACGACGTAATGAAACCGAACGATTTTTGAAGAAACTGATAACTGGTGATGAAAAGTGGATCACGTACGATAAGAACGTGCGAAAAAGGTCGTGGTCAAAGGCCGGTCAGGCTTCCCAGACTGTGGCGAAACCCGGGTTAACTCGCAACAAGGTGATGTGTGTGTGGTGGGATTGGAAGGGCATTATTCATTATGATCTGTTACCACCAGGCAGGACCATCAATTCTGAACTCTACTGCGAACAACTGATGAGATTAAAGCAAGAAGTTGAGAGAAAGCGGCCGGAATGATATCGCTAGACCTCACACATCTTTAGCCACTCAGCAAAAATTAAGAGAGTTTGGCTGGGAGGTGTTAATGCAGCCGCCGTATAGTCTTGACCTTGCACCTTCAGATTTCCACCTGTTTCGGTCTCTTCAGAATTCTTTAGGCAGTATCAGGTTAAGATCACGAGAGGACTGCCAAAACCACTTGTCGCGGTATTTTGACCAGAAGTCCCAAAATTTCTATAGCAATGGGATCATGTCCCTACCTACAAGATGGCAAAAAGTTATCGAACAAAATGGTACCTACATACTTTAGTTAAATGTAAATAAACTATATTAAAAATGTTTTGAATTTTCTTAAAAAATGCGAAGAAACTTTTTCCCCATCTATTATTTAGGTGAAGTGAGCTTTAAGTGAGCTGTCATTCCACCTGATGCTAGGGATTGACACTATTGACAGCTCACTCCAATCTCACCTTACCTAAGTTTTTACGGTGAGATTTTTACAGAATAGCACTACTGAGCAACCCGACTCCTCTTCTATTATTTGTCTTTCTTAGAGGGGTCAGGGAATTCAGAGTACTTACCTTATGTACAGACGCCAGCACATCAAGCTACTACAATCTGTCAAATTTCTTTAAGATTAGATTTAGGTTTTCAACTTTATTATTAAAGCATTAGCGTTTGACGTTCGAAAAGTGCTGATTTTCAGCCCAGTTTGAATAAATTACTTTTGATTTTGATTTTGATTAGGTTCAAGGTTGATTGGGAAAATTTGACAGTTTCGGGATATTTGTTTTAAAAGCTACTTTCCAAAATTATTTAGGTAGGCATTCATGAATTACCTACTTACCTAAGATTTTACCAATCTGTACCCGTTTCAGGTTAATACATTTTCAGAAACATTCTCAGTTAAAATGTGACAATCCGCATGAAAAAGTACCTTATGGTCATCGGCGCTTAAGCCGTTCAGAAATACAAATCGTACAGTTTACTTAGCTTGTAATAAGCACAATGTCGTAAGTGCCAACGACCATAAGGTACCTTTTCTCGTGGACAGTCACAAATAAAAGTTGACATTTCAAAGCCTTAAGAGTATTGTGAAGCTGTAAATTTTCATAATTTTTGGAAATGTTGTAGGTATAATAAAAAACTAGGTCCGTACGTTTTTTTTTTTAAGAAATATTGCATACGATATAAGTTATTAGCATCAAATATCTATATTTTTGACATAAAAACTTCCTCGAGCGTTTTTATTTTTTTTATTAAATTAAATTGAATTACTACAAAAGAAAAACGTACAGACCTAGATTAAGGTATACTGAATGTAATGAGACCAAAATTTTCTTACTTCGTAAAGGTTTAGGAGGGTTATCTCCCGAAACAATATTTATGTAAATAATTGTATGCAATGTAGGTAATTGCCTCCAAGACTCGCGCCGCGTATCGGCACTTCACAATCCTTTTTAAGTGAATTTAGAAATTCATATGAAATTTCGACCAGAACGCCTGTTTTTTGCTTTAAAAGACTGTCAAATAATCAATTTCAGTCACAATAAACTAAAATATAATTCTGTAGGGTACCTGCAAATGAAATACAAAGAAAATCATTTTGACAGTTCAACAACTTTAATAGCGTGTATAGAGCTGTTTGTTGTGACAGATTTCAGAAACTAACGTCACGCAGTAAAACTTTTTCAACTGTCAAAAGACAAGGACTTTGTTGCTTTTCATGATTAAAAACGAGCTCTGTGTTACCTCATTTTACGAAATACTAAATAAAACATGGACATAAAGGTAGCTGTTTCTGTAGTGGAGAGTGCTGTTACAAAGTTGTTTCTTTTAACTTAGTGCCGTTTTTGTAAATCTATTGTTATCGGCTACTGTGAAGAAGAAGTGAATTTTTCCTAACAAATATTGCTATTTGTTAAGATATAACTACTTACCTAGATACTCGCGTTAAAACCTTAAACTTAAAAAAGAAAATGGTGTACAGCTCTGATTATGGAGGCGTCCCAGGTAATGCTCTCAAGCATTTTTTTTTTGCGCTATGAAAGCTCTTTTTTTACCTCTTGGTTGTACTTAGGTACTTAGTTAATGAAGTACAGTGTAAGTTTAATATTTACTATTATACACGTGAAACTTCTAGAATAAATTCTCTTAATGATACCGAAAATCACATCAAAATCTGTTGCGAAGTTTAGAAGAACAACGCGGTCACACAGACACCAAAAGCGACTTTAATTTATATATATATATTACTAGCATACCCGACAAATGTTGTCCTGTCAAAAGTTCAATAATACATCCCCATAGAAAATGCACTTTCAGTTTTCCCGAATTTTCCAATTTTCCCGGCAACTTTTCAAACATTTTCTTTCATACAAACCTTGTCCTGACAATTACAAACACAACAAAAAGAATTAGCCAAATATGTGCAACCGTTCTGAAGTGATGCGCGTACATACATTCGGCAATTGATTTGTATTTATATAGATAGATGTCAATCAATCTGCCTAGCCTTTTCCCAACTATGTTGGGGTCGGCTTCCAATCTAACCTGATGCAGCTAAATACCAGTATTTTACATGGAGCGACTGCCTATCTGACCACCACAACCCAAGTACAGGGTAATACGATACCCCTTGGTAAGACTGGTTGTCAGACTTTCGGGCTTCTGACGACCCGTAACAACTGTCAAAGATCTAGGAATGGCAGCCGGGATCAAGGACTTAACGTGCTTTCCAAGGCACGGAGGACACTCGGTATGTAAAATTGGTCACCCATCCACAGACTAACCCCGGCAAGCTCCTGATAGATCGACCCGTGCGGCTGTTATTACTTAACACACATCACTAAGCCACGATTTTAATTACATTGTAATATTTCTACGATGACGCACAGTTAGCAAAATCGTGTTATATGAAGGATACATGGAACTTAAACTACGATTTCCTGGAGCGGTGGTCGCCACCTCGCCACATAACGGCCGCAGTGAGGGCTGCCATGGAAATGATAGCAGCGGGGTTTGACTTTACAGTGCCAACAAACGCTTTATAAGGGAAACACACCAACTACAGTACAACTATTTTGTATATATAGATGTATAGATGAGTTATTTCTCTCAGTGGGGCTCATAGGTCAATGTATTGTGACACATATTACATGACGTAAACATTAATATTTGAACTGGTATATTTGTAATATCGTATGTCAATATAAATATCGGTGATATGACGCATGCTTTCACATCGCAATATTACTTCCTCACAATACAATGAGTTTGTAAAGGGCGAGTTTGTAAAGGGCATGACGTCTCTATCTGTCGTTTAGAATCTCAGAAGTCCCTTCATAATTTTAGGGTGGATACCTACTGGGACATTTTTACACTAACTTAGTCAGCGCGTGCCAAGCCTGCACCGCCGTGGGTTCTAAAACAGCTGGCACCCCGGGCGGTGGGTGACTCTGACTAGGATTACTCGTTACACCGGTGAAATTGTCATTACTGACGTTTATTATAATGTAAGGCCTGGGTTTACAAGCCGCTGCATCCGCAATGACGGCCGTCCAAATAAAGAGAGCGTTTTTGGCACCGTTTAGTAAAATGTGCCGCCGTTTCATGGCAGCTATCATTGCTTACGTTATATGGCGGCCACAGCTGCTAAAAGACAGAAGTACGATGATTATTCAAAATTGCTAGTAGAGGGAATAAGATTCGCGTGATTCGCGTTCACATTTTATCATTCCTACATTAAATACCTACCCGCGGATACATTGTATACTTAGCATCTATTGTACCCCGTAGACCCAGATTAATATCATGCGGATAATCCCATTGTATGTTAATGCAAACATACGTCATGGATGAAAACATAACCCTCCCATGCAAGCGTCGCGCAAAAACGTAGGTAGCATTTTGACGAAATGGGAAATGGGGTACTAACGTATTCTGAAAACGTATGCAACGGTGACGTAGGGCCTGACAACGGTGACGTAGGGCTCGACAACCGTAGCGTTAGTTTAAACATTCGTTTTGAACTTGACAACGGAATGTCGGAATACTGAATAGGCTGGTTTTTTGGCTTTGAAGTAGATAACCTAAATTACCTAAGTACTAACTATAAATAAATAAATTTATTCAAGTATAAAGTAAAAATGATGATTTACATTAATTACAATCGAATAATACTTAATTCTAACTGTAATGTAAACCTGCCAGATCTAGGTTTTTATGAAAACCTGTGTTTCAGGCAATCAATTTACAAAACAAACAACATAAAAGTCATATTTCATAATAGGGTTTTGTATTATTACTAGTAGTTCTGCAAACAGTAGACCTCGCGAGCACAAACGTTTTTGTAAAAAAACGCGATATTTACCATGTGTTTTTCGATTTTCTTCAGATCTGCACAACATTTTTATGTAGGTAATTTAAAGTTACTGCCTTTCAAATAAAAAATATGAAGCATTGAAATCGGATCTCATAAAGCGGAGATATCGAGTAGCCCCTTTTTTGCCCCTTTTTGGAGGAAGTACCCGAATCAAAAACCCCGACGACAAAAAAATTCTATAAAGTCATAAAACCTGTACACCAAGTTTCGTCCAGATAGGTTGTAAAATACGACCTGTAGAGAAGTATCAAAAAACTGACAGACGAAAGCAAATTTTGCCAGACTTGAAGCAGAGACGCTTCGCTCGCTCGGTCAATAAACATGCGGTAAGTACTTTTATACAATATGTATACCTTCCTAGGTATACATATTATTACACCTCCTGGTGTTCAGGCTATGCACCGGCCACATTAGCCGTAGAACCGATGACCGTTGGGGTATACGGGTCTTGAGTTCTTGAGACCGCCAATCGGCAAAAGTAAGATAGGACGCTCTCAGGCTTTGATTATATGTAAATAATCAAAGCTCTCAGGCTATGTGGAGCAACGATTTTCGCAGGGTGGCTGGTGGCATGCGGATGAGAGTTGCCTTAAATGGCGTGCAATGGGGAATAAAATTGTCAATTAGTTCCGCGTAAATGGCGCTGAGTGTTTATCTCAAATGAACTGTCAAACTCCATAGAAATTTAACAATATTTTGTGTTTTCGTGACTTTTATCAATATAATGGGACGTTGTAGCCTTTGGATGCAAAGAAATAGGCGTTGGCAAATTCCCAAGTAATTTCGGCATGAAGACAAAGTGGAAAAAGGTACTGAAATTAAAAAAAAAAACTTCAAATCATAATTTTTCGATCTTCATTCAGATTTTTCGAGGTTATATGAGAAGCATTTCAAGAAAACAGAATACGAGACCACTTCTAAGGCGACACGTTTGTACCATACCTATTATTATTAATTATGTATTTTTATTAAAAATAGTAAAAAAGCTTACAACTTCTCAAAAAAAAAAAAATGGTTTCCTTGCAAATAACCATACATTTTGTAACAAGTAACTTTACATCTTGTTTATCATTAGTACATTAAAAAGAAAAAAAGTAATAAGTTAAGTTTATTTTATAACTTATAAAACCATAATATTGTCCAGAATACGTCTAAAAGTCGATAACATGTTAAATGTAATGTACCTTACGACAAGTTTGGCTTTCCTTCCTTATTGCGACACTACGCTTTTTTTTTCAAGTTTTCCTTCAACTGGATGATACGCCAGGTAGAATAAATACTTTGTGAAGCAACACAAATAGATGAAAAATAAACACGCAAATACTTCAAAATCGTCCACAAAATTCACACGTCTTTATCAAAAACTTTGACAGCTGTGTTTGTTCACAAACATACAGCGCCACCTTGCGGCAAAGCTTCCGGGAAACAACCCCATTGGAGAGGCTTATGTCCAGCAGAGGACTGCAGCTGTGGGCTGATGATGAGGTATTTCTTTTTAGATTTTTTTTTTTTTTATATTTTTATGTGCAATTTTATATTTTGACATTATATTTTTATTATAAAATTATTCGTAAATAATAATTATTAATATATTGCCATTAGCCGATTGTTATGTACTGGTTTTGTTTCTATTTTCTGTTATTACTTTCTACACAATGTATATTGTTAAGAA
Organism: Dicycla oo; assembly: GCA_948252095.1. Lineage (NCBI taxonomy): Eukaryota > Metazoa > Arthropoda > Insecta > Lepidoptera > Noctuidae > Dicycla > Dicycla oo. The sequence continues at coordinate 5,824,212 of OX411728.1, read as the reverse complement.
ATAAATCACTTATTACTTATGACTTATCCAAATGATATTCATTGAATAAATATGAACAATCTTTACCTACATAAGCTGCCTGTATCTTATTAAGATATCCTTCAGAACGAAGAAATTCATACGAACTTACTTCAACTAACCTTCCATGCCCATCAATGAAGTTTCTTCCTGGCAAAAAATCACGGATCCTTTGCCAGGAACAGCACTGAATATTTGCCAGGAATTTAGGGATTTTTTTTCTCATTTATTTGTGTTGCTGTCCGTCTGTCACAGCCAATTTGCTCCGAATCTAATAGACTGATTAAGCTGAAATTTGGTACACTTATGTATTTCTGTGACCCAAACACGGATGTGTAACGTAAATAAATGAATTTTGAATATGGGGTCAATTTTGGGGGGCAAATAAGAAAATTAAAAAAAAACACACATATCAAATGAAAAGGCTTAGGTACTGTTAGGTGTTACTAACACAATGGACCGCATTTGTAGTCTGAGCAATAAATAATTATTATTATTATTATTACTGTGAGGGTCTCAAATATATATTTTTTTTATTTAAGAAAATAGACGAAAATTGACCATTTCTCCCCCTCTTATCTTCGAAAGTACAAAGCCTAAAGCCTATTTTCTGTATTTTGAAAGAAAAAAAAAGAGAAAATAGTTCAATACCTATAGATTACAGGAAAACTTATAAGAAGTCTATGGTCTTAAAACAACATGGTAATCCATTCAATATTGTGCATACAAACTTACATTTGCAGTTAGAATGTATGGTAGAACATGTTTTTCGACTAAAATGTTAAGTTTGATCTTGGGATTCATCCCAACTACAGAACCCTTCCTTTTGCGTAGTCCGACACGCACTTGGCTGCTTTGTAAATTAGTGACCTGTAAAAACTCTATCAGTAACTAGCAGTATCCCACGAGCAATCAGGTTAGGTTAGAACTGTCACCAACCACGCGCGAGCCAAATTGGTCGCAGAAACTAAGCTAGGGCACCCCAATTAAATGGGTTAGGTTATTGTAACCAGCCGCGAGCAAAATGAGCGGTACCGCGGCAGCGGCCGGCAAGCGCCATATCCAAGTTGGTCGCAGTTACTATTTAGTATTTTTAGGATCCCAAAATAGGAATTATTCGAGGTTCACAAAAAGAGGTGCAATCATGTATCATATTATAGTGTTCAATAATATTTTTAGGAAAGCAATGTGAGATTAATTTGATGTTTGATTAAGTACATCCCTTTCTTGTTGTCCTCAGGAGGGAGCAAGCGCGCTACCCGGCTGACGGTGGCGACTGCGATCGGCATCTGGATACTGGCAGCAGTACTCGCCACGCCGGCGTATATCGGCTCATACGTGCGAGCCTTCGTCGTCAACCCCACTACACAGGTTCATAATTTTATTAACTCTGTTGCATAAAACTTAGTAAATTGTAACCTCGCTGAAAGAAGTCACTGGCTCCTGAAATACAAGTGCAACCTAGCTCAGGAATCACGGTTTAAATTTTTTTTCTGAAACCCAGCTTATGCCAATAAATATTTTATTATTATTATTACCTTTATTTCACTTTACACATATAAGTTACATTTTACAATATTTTTATTTAAAAAAAAACATACAATAAGAATAACTTACACACATCAGATGAGATCATCGTTAGTAAAACCAATTTCAATATTGGAAAAAAAAAACTTTAACACTTTTATTCTAAACTAACAATAAGTATACATACTCGTAGTAGTATCGATACTGCTGTCCCATGTCGCACGGCAAAATGTTCACATAACGCCTTCCTAGAGTACCCAGACAAAGATGGTAGGATGGCCATCTTTGTCTGGGTACTACGGGTCTACCTACCTAAGTATATAATACCAGGGAATACACGGCAAACACTTCTCATAGCTCGTAATAAGCCACTATATTTTGTACTCTGCCAATCAAACGATCAAAGTTAGAGTAATATGCCAACTCTTCCACAGACATAATATGAGTCGCCGGATTTAAATAGTTTTGTGAGACCATCCAATCCCAGTTAGGGTTAGTTTGGGTTTCAAATTGGGTTATAACTCGAGTTACAACACTTCACTGCGAATAATTAGAAAACTAAATATGATATAGTGTCTTTATTGGTTTATAGTAATTGGAACATACCACTGATACCACTCCCGTAGTACGACGAGTATTTACAAATATTGTTTTTGCTCAGTATTTGCCTATTGTTATAAAATGCGTACCTGAGCTGAATTTCTCGTCTTATATGAGGGTCAATGCTGACAAGGTATTTACCTACGTTTGATCCTAAGCTTAGATTATAGATATATAATCTAAGATTCTAAGATTGTCTTTTAGAAAAACTACATTCGATTGTCAAGTAGTATGGCCTCGTCACCAGTACAGGCTTGGCTGCAGGGTGCTTCAATAATACAAGCGATTTAAGAAACCCAAAAAAATTAGATTGTAGGTATTAAAGTAATGCGTTTTGTATCCCTTTTCATTCACATTATTTTGTATAAAAATAACAAAGTATTTGCAATTGCATCAAGGATGGGAAGGACATATACTCACGTACGGCGAGAATTGCATAGACGAGTCGACGAGTCGCATAAAGGCACAGACTACGCAGTCATAGACGGTTGTCATCACAGAACAGACTCCTTTATCTGTTCTGTGGTTGTCATGCCTCAAATTGCTCGGGATTAGGTAGTGCATCAAACTAAATTCATGGAATTACGAGTATGTAGAGATTACTACTTAATAGTGAAGTAACAAGGATCAAACTGCAAGCAGTTTTGCGTGGGGAGCGGAGGCCCCATTGACAATCTACTTTAAAAAAATTTGGTTGGAATTTCACACCGATTTCAACTTTCGGGTTCTGAAAATGAAACTAGTTATTATTAGAAATTAGTTAGCGAAACTCCGCAGACGTGATGAGTATCAATTTTTACTCAACACTCAATATATGTATTGCTGTTCACAATGTGGGATTACAAAGACATAATCATTAACTTAAAAAAAAAGAACTTATACTTCAAGTAACTACACTAACATCGGTCGTTGACTCCAAAAAAATATATATTAAGCCTTTTTTTAGGGTTCCGTACCTCAAAAGGAAAAACGGAACCCTTATAGGATGACTTATTTCTCCGTCTGTCTGTCAGTCTGTCTAGACCGAAAACCCTTTTTCTCAGGAACCCGTGGAGGTATCAAGTTGAAATTAATATCAAATGAGTAGGTCTACGTAATAGTTTCTTGGAGCTCTAAAAAAATCAAGCTTCTAAGCCAATGCAATAAATAATACGGTCGTTTATGCGACATATTTTAATACTTGCAAATAAATCAAAGCCTAAGTACTTCCCGTCGACCTAGGATCATGAAAAGGAAAAAGTCCCAAAAATTGTCAATTTCTAGTTTTATCACATCAAAATAGTTATTTATGCTACAAGTGCCGGAAAGTAGGTGATTTCCGACGAGTGTAAAGTCGAAACGAGGCGGAAATCATCTTACGCACGTATATCATACAATGTTTTACCACAGTTTAAAAATCATACAGTAGGACGACGCCTTTGATCTTGTGTAAAATGCCGACATCGTCTAGACAGTAACGCATCGGCCGGGGGGTTGTCACAAATAAACAATATTTACAAAATTATTTATTTATTGCAGATCAATATTGATAGTAGTATTATAATAAAACAATATTACACATTGATATAATAATGAAAACAATTTTTAACCCGCTTTTTGCTGCATACTACTATTATTACATTTATTATTAAGACACCCACATCCAATTATAACAAAATGACGTCCGCCATCTTGGATTTCAAAAAGGATGGCTTTTCTTTTTCGTAACAAACACCCCAAAAGCTTAAAAAAAATTATAATAATTATTATTATTATTAAAAAATTACAAGACATAAAAAATTTGTACAGTTTTGCTTATATTCCTAAGACTTACGTACCTGAACTAGGTAATCCTGTGTTTCAGACGAAAAGAGCTTATGTGTTATAAAATTAATAAATAATCAAAGACGAAGAAAGTTGACAATAGACAAATAAATTATATGTTGAGTATAGCTTATCTCTTAGATTCTAAATTTGATAAATAAATACTTATGTATATGTATGGTGAGTATATATCTATTTACATTAACACAGTTAATACATTCTCGGCATCTTCGTAAGATATACTTTGGAGAGCCTCCTTGAGTATTCTCTTACAATTTGTGTAGTTCAGGGAGTAAATGTTTGCTTTCGAGTTTAGTCTATTATAGGCACATCTAAAGCGATTTGGGTATTTTTTTATAGTAACTCGTGCATTTGATCTTGGAAAGCACCATTTAGTGAAGTGGAACTGATGATGAGGATCACATATGGCCACCGGAACTACTCAATAATAAGTATTTCACGGGTTGCGATTTGATTAGGTACTTTAATAATGGTTGCTAAGCAATTTATGCTCGTCACAATGCATATGGTGAAGTGGAGCTGATGGTGGCTTCACCATAAGCTCCAGTTCTCCTGGTTTACAATTAACGTCTCTGCATCGGGAAAAGCAATATTTTGTAAAGGTGATGAGCAGTTGACATTAGGCTATTGTAACTTAGATAAATTACAAACTGACCCACTAAAAAGTGAAAAATTAATTCTATTTTACAAAAAAAAAAAACAACTTTTAAAACATACTACAAAGTTTAAAATAACTTTAAAATCGGAAGTCGGTGGAAAAAAGCTAAAATACAGATCCAAAGACGTCGACTTCCGAAATTAAACTTATTTTTCACTTTATAGGTACTGTTTTTTTGTAAATCGGTTGTTTTTAGGATTTTTGTTTTATAATATTGTTTGAGCTAATTATACACAAATATTTTTAAGAGTTTAAAATATAAAAAGTGTCATCGTCCCTATTGCGTGATGACCGGTCTGCACCGCATCCCACACGAAATGAGTAATTATCTCAAATTCCAGAGAGTGGTTGAATTATCAAAATGAAACCCGAGGAAAACCTAAAAAACCGAAATTAAACCACCGGTATTTTTATTTAAGAATCCGTACGTATCTGTCCGCATCACTTTTTTAATCAATCATCTCATGAGCAAACTCCCAGAAGTCTAGCCAGCAAGTATTCAAATTAGTAGGGTAGGACGGAAGCGGTACTCATTGGGAATAATTGCAAACAAAGTCACATGGGAAATTAGGAACATCCGTAGGGAATTATGAAATGCTTAGACAAAGACAATGTTGTATTTGTTTCTGTAGTGATAAGAATTTTTTTTTTCAAGGCTCTTTGTTATAGGTATTTTTTAAGTTGGAATTTTATTGGTGAAAAAAGCGTTGAAGCCGCATTACGTTTTCAATTTCGTACCTAAAAGGTGCCAACGGGACCATGACCATGGCCTTCGCCCGCCGTTTGTATGTCCGTCCATCGTCAGTCACACGGCTCTATATTTTAAACCGTGACAGGTAGCCAGTTAAAACTTTCACAGAATACGTGTTAGTCGTTACTAAAATGGCAACAACTCGATGGGAAACTTCTGACTTTACGTAAGCGAATAAATAAATCTCCTTTCCATACGAAACAACTGAGCAAACATTCAATTATAAAAACATAGTCACAAGCTTTGATATTTAACCATTAACCAAATTCATGTTTTTTCCAGTTCCTAGTATGTTACCCATATCCAGTGGAGTGGGGCGAAGGTTATCCCCGAGGCATTGTGCTGATGAGATTCTTGGTCTACTACTCCTTGCCTCTGGCCGTCATAGCTCTGTTCTACATCCTTATGGCTCGGCATCTCGTCCTCAGCACACAGAACGTGCCAGGGGAAATGCAGGGGACCCAGAGACAGGTAACATTTGTATTTTTATTATAGTACCTAAAGTTGGCCTTAGACGTCACGTGATAAAGGCAGCTACAGCTGTACAAGGATTATGTGGCGCATGGCGAAAATCTGAACTAGCCCCGCCATCTTGATTTTTCAATACAATTTCACTGATGTTCTGTATAGTACATACTAATTCCATACAAATACAATGAATGACATCGACAGGTGTGTGTCAATGTCATTCGAGAGCCAAAAGATCCTTGTAGCACTATACACTGGGCCCAATGTAACCGTCTTGATCGTCATAGATCGACTGTTTCATCATAGCTATGTACTCTATTAGTTATAAATTTTAATGTCATGTTAAGCATTTCTTGAACGTACAGTTTCAGTTCGTCAAAATACTTAAAACGTGACATTTAATTAATAGAGTTTTGTGAAATTGGGCTTTAAGGCGAAAGCGCCAGGGTAGCCCGTGAATTTCAAATTTTCTTTCGCAATTTTTACGTCATTATCAGGAAGTATGTTGATCAGAATATGATTCACGACCGTAGCAAATCTGCATTTAAATAATTATAATAATTAAAATTATCAACACAACTCTCTAAGTTCATATAACCCTAATGAATAACTATTCATGAAATCTTGAAGTGATGAGCTTACATACATTCGGCAATTGATTTTTATTTATATAAAGTCAACTTATATTAGGTACAAAAATTTTAAGGATAGATTCATTAACTTAAGTTAGACATTTCTTGAAAAAATAATACATTTCTATACGCTAGTTTCCAAGAAAAACACCAAAAACCATTTTGATTAAAAAGTAAAATTCAACATCCTGTGTATTAATGGCTAACGGTACTCTAAGCTAACAATGGTTGCTTGCCTGCACACGTGTGGCGGCGGCATGTCCCCTCTTTCGCCCCGCTGCCCCCGCCTTGCTCGGCCGCCATTGAGCGCAGGAGATGAGGAGACTCGTTCAGTTAGCCAAAATCAAGTTACTGAATTGTGCGTGTTGTCTGTGCGAAAATTTTCGAAATGCCGTATCGGTATTCAACCCGAGAATACATGAATATGGCTATATGCTATCACGACGCAGGTGAAATAATGTTGCGGGCACAAGAACTGTACGCCCAGAGATTTGGACGAGTGGTCAATAGTCGCACCATTCTTCGAGCCGTGCAGCGCTTCAGAGAGAGTGAGAACTTCCAGCCTCGTCTTATTGACTCGGGGAGGCCACGAAACCCAGTGCAGCTTGAAGAGGAGGTGCTGGATTTCTTTCACCGGCACCTCGTGGCGAACACCGGAGACGCTGCCCGTGTGTTTGCCGTAAGCCAGAATTACGTGTGGCAGCTCCTGCGCAGTGAAGGTTACCATCCCTTCCATTTCACTCGGGTCCAGGAGTTGCTGCCTGAGGATTACGCACCGAGGGTCGAGTTCTGCTGTTGGCTGCTGCGGAACCCTACGTATAACGTGCTGTGGACGGATGAGTGCACATTTACGCGCAAGGGACTATTTAATGTGCATAATGCGCATCGCATTACTGGTGCGAGTATAATCCACGAGTTATTCGGCCGGACCACGTCCAACACCGGTTCAGTGTAAATGTGTGGGCAGGAGTGTTGAACGGCCAATTACTGGGACCTGTTTTTCTGGACCGACTGACTGCGGACACGTATCTGCAGTTCCTCCAGCGGGACCTACCAGAGCTGCTGCTGGATGTGTCTGTGTGGTGCCGCAGGTACATGTACTACCAGTACGACGGCGCGCCGGCGCACTTCAGTATGCGGGTACGCGCCTGCTTGGACGAGGCGTTCCAAAGGCGATGGATTGGGCGTGGAATGCGGAGGCATTGTCTCGATCGCGCTAGACAGTGTGTGCGACAACAAGGGCGTCACATCCAACAATTGATGAAATATGTGTAAATAACTAGTAAATTGTGTAAATATGTGTAAATCTGTTAATGAATTTTGACTATTTTTAACACGCCAAGTTAATGCAAAAGGTTAGTTACGTTGTTAACATTTTTACATTAATTAAATACTAAAAAAATAACAAATTGTATTAACTTGTCAGTCCAAAGCCTGAAAAAATGTGATGGAAAATTAAAATACGATAGATTAGCGCAAAGGTTAATATCGTTTCTTATAGTCTACACTACTTAGGAGCTTCGAGTAGCATAGCTTGGGATGGAAATTCGATCACAAGTCAGTGCAGTCCGAGCGATGACGTAATACCGGGTATAATGACCCTGGGTGTTTTGGGGGTCCAAACCCAGAACAATTGAGACGGTATACAGTTTGATTTTAAAAATATTGTAATTTTTGTGTTAGAAAAACTGAAAAAAAAACTAGCCTGATTATTTTTTAAAAAATGCTAGGACCGTATTTCTATCGTATAGATAGACGTTCTCTTTAAATATTATTTTGTACTTGAAAAAAGTTGACCCTGTATAGATTACCGTTTTAATTTGCAGGAGCAAAGTGTTTAACAGTATTTACAAAATAGCATTAAGGCATACTCGATATACGAATTTGTGTACTTTTTTAAATTTGTCTATTTATTTAAATAATAACTTTTTCAGATGCGAGCACGAAGAAAGGTTGCAGTTACAGTGTTGGCGTTCGTTCTAGTATTCGCTGCGTGCTTCCTACCCTCCCATGTCTTTATGATGTGGTTTTATTACTGGTAAGCTTCAAGTTCCTTAGTCGTGTAGGGCATGTTACAGGCGTCCATTCTTCTGATAAACCTTATCCTATCCAGAACAAAATAATTATATCTATGATATGATAATGATGTAGTTTAGTAAGGCCAAAGAATTTCACGATACCATAGACCAAAGAAACCTTATTTCTATAATGTTTTCCTGTTCTATAGTATCACGAGCATAACGCAAAGATCACCCATTACCTCCCTCGCCCTATTTGAGGAAAGGACGCAACTAGGGCTTGCAATATCCGTTCATTCTCACTATCCGGATAATACGAATATTAATATTTTTCTATCCGGAATATCCGGATAATACGGATAATACGAATATTTTTTCGTTTTTATTATAAATGAAACTAATAAGCTTTTGTAACACGTTTTAATCAGTCTCTCAAACAAAATGACAATGAAATAATAAACTATACCAATATTTCAAGTAACAATCACATATAAAAACTAGTTCACTTTTTAAAATTATACAATAAAATACCGATACCGCACAAATAATTTGTATCTGTTCTTCTCATACTAAAAACTATTCTAATTAAAAATGAGATCTTACATTTATCACAAATCACAAGCACAACATCCTAACCAAATCAACTTATTTAAAACATAATAATTAAATAAAAATATCGTTTTCCCTGGCAAATCAGCTCAATTATTAAACAACAGTAGCATAAATCAAATATAATAGAACAATAACTAACAAAATATCTCAAAATAATCAAATAGCCCTTTATAATAAAATATTACTAATTATTTTTTTATCCAAATTCTGGTAATATGATCTTAAAAAGCTTAAACTATCTAATGAATCTTCTTTCATGGAAGTTCTTAAATGGTTACATAAATATCCTGTAGCAGAGAACACTCTTTCTGCTTCAACGCTGGTCGGTGGTATTGGTAAAAGTAGATTGTAAACCCTTTCTAAATTCCTGCTTCTCTGACCATTCTCATCAAATAGTGCCATCTCTACTCGAATTGTAGTGTCTAAATCATTTGTTGAAGAAGTCGGTCGCTGCGCAGAAGATGGCTGACTCATAAACCGGATGATTTCTTCTCGTATTTGTGTTTTAATTGATACGCTTACAGTTGAAGAAGAGCAACCTTCTGAATCTTGTGTATTATGCGCTGAAGTTATGACTGTTTGATCTGGTTGTTGTGTGTCACAGATTCGTTTGAAGGATTTTCAAAAGGGCAGTCGTGTGTACTTCGCTCTTCATAAAAATTGTGAGGGTTGTGTAAATATGTCATGGTACCGATTAGTTCTGGAACTCGTCGTTGTGATATTCTGCTTTTGAGTGATACTAGAAGTTCATTACTGATAATGCTATCTTTTTGCGATAATTTCTGAATCATGAATCTTAACGCTGTGTCAGCAGTCAGTAAGTTTGCATCTTCTTCACAGATCGCTTCTACCGTAGCTTTAATTATATTAAGGGATTCCGAAATTTCTTTAAGATGTTGTAATTCCGTATCAGTAAATGATATATCAGATTTAAAATCAATTAATGCTTTGAATACAGAATCTTTTAATAATAAGAATCGATCAATCATATTAGCAAGACTGCTCCATCTTGTTTTGCAGTCTAAGATAAGACGAACATTCTTTTGTTCTCCTTCTGCGGTGTATTTATAAAGCACCTCAGACTTAGTCGGTGATTTTTTAAACATCTTGACTACTTTTCTAACTCTTTTTATTATTTCGTTATAATCTTGGTTTCTTAAACAAACTTCAGTTCTACGACCGGTTGCATGTACATTACTTGTAGCTACAATAAAACCTTCTTCACCATCGGAATCTTCAATTTCTTGTACATCTATATCTTCCGTACTGTCATCATTATCAGTATTGTCTTGTGCAGCAGCAGGCTCTTTTTTATTATACAGAACGTCTAGAACTCCAAGCTGAATCCCGTGTGCATAACACAATTGGTGGTACACTGGTGTTTTTTTCCTAGAGCACACATCACCGAAGCGCCATCTGTCACCAGGCAAATAACATCATCGTTCAGTGACAGACCATACTGTGCCAACTTTGATTTAAGAAGGTTAAGGCAATTATCCGCCGTACCTTTGCCTGACATCAACGCGAGTCCTAGATTTCTAAATGATTTGTTTTTAAACTGTGTAGAGTGTATATTTATGTTCATAAATCTTTTATTTTGAACTGATGTCCATTCATCCAGACTTACTGCAAAATTGCATTCTCTCCATTTCAAGCGGTCCAATTCTTTCTTCAGCTCTAGCTTTAATTGTTCAGAATGATTTAAAACAATCTTTTTAATAGTGTGGGGTGATTGTGGTAATTTTAAACCACTTTTAAAAAAAAGTTTACGCAATGTCTGAGATGTACAGAAAGCACTGAATGCAAATCTGTCTAGAGCTGCCAATTTAGAAATCATCACTTCCATACTCTCGTGCTCATCAGACTTAGGTAAAATAATCGACTATTTTAGCTTTTTTATTAGGTGTCACATTTTCCTCAGAATAAGACGTGGGTGCTTGTGTTGAACTACTTGGCTGACCAATCGATGTGCCTTCTGGTCTTGAAGTGCTTTGATTTTTAACATTAATTGAATGTTTAGATCGAAGGTGATTATGTAAAGCTGATGTCGATCCTGCGATTTTCAAAACTTGTTTACAAATATTGCATTGTGCCTGAGCACCATCAACACTGCGTTTAAAATGCTGCCAGACTGAGTTCTTCATTTGCGAACATTTTTTGTATTCAAAAAATTGGGTTTTGGATGCCATTTGTAGCAAATCTGAATATTTTTAATCACAAAAATCTGGAAACAAAGAAAAGCCCTATTTAATTTTGAAAATTCTAGACTTATTATTACTAAACAACATTGACACTATACGAGTTAATACGAGTAGGTACGTACATTACTATCAACAGCCATAGTGAAAGTGAAGAATTTAAGTTACTTACATTACATTTGACTGCATTGGCTTTTTACACAAACTTTACACAACACCTCTCTACATGGAATACAACTTGTTTATGAGTGCGCGAAGGGCCGGACCGCCGCCGGTTAACAATAACAATAAGGGGCTCAGCGTGGGTGAAAAGTTTAGAACAAATACTTGTTTTAAGTGAGAAGCGACCGTGCGCGCGATACAATACGATACAATTTTGAAAATGCGTGTAGTATGGATGTGAGTTAAAGTTAACAAGTGGTCAATGTTGTTATGATCTCTGTCACTAAATTGACTTATTGTGATTTGTGAAGTGAATAAATAATTGCAAGAGGATTAACTATATTGAAATAATAATGTAATAACAGTTATATACTTTACAGATGACAGCTTTTTATTTAATATTTAAAAGAGAAGTACGACTATCCGTAACATCCGAAAAATCCGGATGGTGATGCAAGTAAAATCCGGATTTGAAAATCGGCGGATATCCGGATAATACGAATATCCGGATATCCGGATTGCAAGCCCTAGACGCAACCCAACCCCAGACGCTACCGCAAGCAGTGACATCTAAAGGAGCATGGCAAACTTACTGCCGGTTACTCAGACAAAAATAATCATATACAGGGTGTAAGTGTAAACAGTCTCAACCTTTTAAGGCGTCATTGTTCTCATCATTAATAACAACTTTTACTATGGGACCGACACAAAGGTACTGAACAGCTGATGTTTTTTTTGCGATTTCGGACTTGGTCCCGTAGTAAAAGTTGTCCATAATAATGAGTACAATGACCCCTTAAAAGGTTTCCACTATTTACAAGTGTAAATAGATCGACCTCGATAATTGATCACAATATACAGAGTGTAAGTACACTCTGTATATTGTGATCAATTATCGAGGTCGCTAGCTAACCACACATTGCAATACAACATGCCAAAAATAAAAAAATAAAAAATTTAAATAAATTGACATAAGGTCAAATAAAATAATAAAATAATTGTTTATTTTATTTGAATATATGAACACATACGAGTATAACCTGCCAGTAGGTAAGCAATTCTGGAGAAAAAACATAAACATTTGTCTCGAGTTAATCACAGCGACCAACTATTCTTATCGTTTAATTAGTCGTTGATAGAATAATTTGAACAAAGGTTGGAATTTACTTTAGCTTTTTTTTTTTGCTTGATTTAGGTTTATGTTAAAGCAGGTACCTTTTCAGTGAAAGATTTTTAAATGGAAAATATAATAGAAAGTCGTAAAAAGATTAGTATAATAGATTAGAAAATATAATTTGACGGTTTTTGTTGGCTTTTACATATGTGACTACTTGGATTGTTTATTTGCCTTCTATAACAAACTTGTATAAGTCCAACAAATGAGTTATGAACCTTATGAAACCCATAAAATGACAGGCCAGCTGGCGTGGTTGGTTAAGATACCGCCTATAATGTCGCAGGTTGTGGGTTCAATTCCCCTAAAGGACAAACATTTGTGTGCATGAACATGTCTGTTTGTTCTGAGTCTGGGTGTAATTATCAAACAAACAAAAACAAGTAGTGTATGTAGTATATCAGTTATCTGGTTTTCATAGTACAAGCTCTGGTTAGTTTGGGTTCAGATGACCGTGTGTGAAATGTCCCAGGATATTATTATAATTTTTTTTACATTTTTCGGGACCCTGGGGTCCCGGCCCTTTGGAAGGCGTACAAGGAGCCGAAGCCAACTCGCAGAGGCCCCTTAAATAATTTTAAATGGTGAGGAGGCACCAACCGACGATTATCATACAGGGATAATCGTCGGTTGGTGCACTATGCAAGTGAACCCAAGGAACACTTCCGGTTGGTGCAGGACTATTGTTGTACGTGGAAACAAAACATATTGGGCTATGGGTTTGGGTGGCTAAAGTGGATTGGGTAACTTGAACTATGGAAGAACTGTGTCCCCTGCCTGACCAATGTTATATATTATACATGGATAAAATGGCAGGGGGTGACTTGCACACTCAATAATGGGCCCCCGGAAACGGCCGCTAGCACATAGTGCCGTAGCGACAAGGGGGCAACACTTCCTGAGGTGCTTGAGGAGTAGAGAGGTATCCCACGGCTATTAGAACAATCCCGGAAGTACGGTCAAGATCCCTACCCGCACCTTACTGGAATACTTCCTTCCTACGAGCACGTTTGCACTTAAACCGGTCAATAAAGGCAAGAAAGAGGTTGGAGCTCTGTTCCTCGTCAGTGTTCACTCCAGCCGGCCAATAAAGGCAAGCCAGAGATGAGGACAAGATTTTTCCCGGGAGATAGGGTCCGTGGGGTCGCTACTGCCCAACAGCTCGCCACATACTGCCCTCTGGGTTTCTGTAACTCTCTTGGTCTGACTCCTCATCCTAGACCCGTTTTATTATTATTATTATTAAAATGGAGCACGTAATTTGTCCTTATTTCTGGCGTTAATATTGTGAATATCACTGTTTTTAGTGTATATTTTGCCTAATATATAAAATGTTGTCAGACGATGGTGATGCCATCGTGAGAAAACCAATATCTTTAAAAAAATCTCTCAGAGAAACTATGGCAGCAAGCTGGTACAGCTCGTTTTTGAAGAACAAATATATTTTGAATGTCAGCGGCTAGGCACGCGATATGCGTCTTGCAGTAATGACTGCGGAGAAAACAAACGAAAGAAGTTGTTTAGTTAGAGTTTGCCACGCGTCACTACCACGCTACTTGCAGTTGCAGAGTGACGGATGGAAACAGGTGATGCGCGTACATATCGCTTGATGCAAGTCGCATCGCTTGAGACCGTGAATGGAGCCTTCAAAGTTTACCCCGCAAGCTACGATATACAGGGTTATTGGTAAAACACCAGCAACCTCTTAAGGGGTCATTGTACTCATCATTATGAACAACTTTTACAATGGGACCAAACCAGAAATCGCGAAAAAAAATCAGCTGTTAGCATAATTCGTCAAAATGTACTGAACAGCTGATTTTTTTTTTACCAATAACACTGTAAATCTGTCTGTGTTGTGTTGAACGTTTTAAACGTTTCGAAACTGTAGACTTTTAGACTGCATTCAGGCGGGAGTTTTGCTTCTATACGTTCTTATTCTATGACGATACATAGAAACTAAGGTTCGTCCAAGTAGTCACATAATGTCCTAGAATGCTCACGTGTATCGTTCGAAACAGAGACTGTTACGTGACCGATAGCCGTAATATTGTATGCGACGTGACGACTGACGTCATAGATAGGTCAGTAGAGCACTCCAAGGCTACTTTTGTCCTTCGAAATGAACGTATTGTTCTTTCGTAAAAGGTAGGTACGTTCCTTTTTTTAACCATGTTTTGATTTTTTACTTTACCATGACCTATGACGTATGTAAAAAACCCTATCACTAAGCCGAGATTTTTATTTTTACCTTTGCGATTATTTTAATATTCATAGCTTACATTAAATAAGCGTTTACAAAAATATACCCCTCACTTTTGGGTCTGTCCCCTGTGTTTGAAGTCTAATTAATAACTGTGAAAGTGTATACCTGGCTAATTACTTTAATGATTGAAAAGCATTAAACAAACTCTACTTAATTTTAAACAATAATTTTACTAATACTTTGCCTTCGCGTTATGAATAAAAAATTACAATTTTTAACACCAAGGTGTCAGTTTTTAGCGTATACTCCACTCAAGTTCCTCGATATTAGAAGCGATTTTACAAACTTTTTGTACTAGGCTAGCATGAGTTTTTGGTCATCGTTTCGACTCTGAGTCACCGATCGTCACCAGTAGTTTGTAATTCAAGTTATAAGCTCATATAAATACAATTTGATTACCAAACAAATAGTAAAAAGTGGTACCAACCGGACATGTCGGCTTTGTCACGGCTAAAACTGCCATTTCAAAATTTTCCAAAACTATTTTAGTTTTTGAAATGGTAACAGCATCCTTTACATTCATCGAATGCCAGTTAAAACAAGCTAGATGTTAAATACATTTCGAGCAAACAGACGTATAGAAGTGAAGTGCCACAGTCGTCAAGATTTCTTCTGTCGGGTTTAGACACATTATCTGCTGATTCAGGTTAGTTAAGTTTTGGTAAATGTAATTAAGTAAATGTTTTGGTCAAAATATAATTTTGAATATAAAATGGGAAGAGAACGTCACGTCGGTTTTGCGACATTTTGCCATACATTTTGACAAGCAAAATATATATTACCATAAATTCAGACATGGTACAATTTATTTTGAAAACGCTCAGTTATCGAAGGAACGGAGATTTTAAGGCCAGTCTCAATTTATTTTTGATGACTAAAAACCAGATTTAAATACTTATTAACAAAAAAAAAAGTTTCAATATACCTAGCAACTTACCACGTCCACTGTCCCGTTCTATTTCTGCTCCGTTCTACAAGGGTTGTAACAGACCCGCCAGGGTTACGGGTTGTTCGAGAGAGTTACCGTGGCCCTGGCACAGGCAACTGAAGGAACACGGGTGGGTTTTAGTACGTAGAAGTCTGACACGCCCTCCCGCTCCACCCAGAGCGGGAGAAGTTATTTGATGATTACCCATCCACAAAAAAAAAGGTTGTAACAGAACCTCGTCTCCGCCTCCGCAAGTGCGGAACTTCCGCAAGAAATCGTATCTCCGTAACGAAGTTATAATATAACAGATGTCTAATAAAGAAAATCGGCTCCAAAACTCCATGTCAAACTTGTGGAGGTGGATGCAGATGCTCTTTTGTTAACTTGATTGTATTTTAATTCCTCAGCCCAACAGCGCAAGAAGACTACAACGGCTGGTGGCACGCACTGCGGATCATTGGCTTCTGCCTGTCGTTCCTCAACAGCTGCGTCAATCCTATAGCGCTGTACTGCACCAGCGGCATCTTCAGGAAACACTTTAATAGGTAAGCGATAAACAAATAAACACATATAGAAACCTTGTGTGGCAGACATTGGTATTAACGATAACACCGACACACAGCATTATTGGTAGGTATCATGAATTATACACAAATAAGTAGGTACCCATACTGTATATCTGTCCGTTTATTACCTTTTCACGCCTTAGCGACTGAATGGATTTAGATGGAAGGCACACATCTACATGTGTGCCTTTCATACGGTCATATAGTTAGGACGTAGGATACTTTTTGCATGCGGCAGTAGGTACGTTCCTTCAGCTGCATCCGGTTAGACTAGAAGCCGACCCCAACATAGTTGGGAAAAGGCTAAGCAGATGAGATGTTGAGTAGGTACGTTCTTGTGGGATAATTTCCGACTTCCACGCGAGTGAAGCAGCAGGCAAAAGCTAGTAAATAATAACAGTTCAAAACTTTTTCGGTCCGAGGTCCTAACCTAATGCTCCCATAATGAAATATAATACCTACCAAATAAATAAAACAGTAGGTTATGTCAAAAACCCACTCTACCGTGCAAGTCCTCCCATTTTCTCTAATATGTAGTTTGACCGAGGTATTTGAATGCCACAATGCGGAAGTTTGATCGTTATTAACTAGTCAAAGGAATAACTGGAATCTTCGGTTTTATAGTGATAAAATGGCACTATTATCATTTTAATTATATAATAGGGAAGCCAATACCAAAAAATATATATTTAAAATATTCTTGGAAATAGGTATCCTAAAATTGATCTGTCACAGGCCTATGCACAATTTTACATGAAGGAGTCTAAAAGTTGACGTCATAATTACAGGATTATCGACTAGTGAACATTTGGAAAACTTACACAAGGTTTTCCATCATTTGGCAAAGTATGGTTTAAGAGTTAAAAAAGAGAAGTGACCTTTTTGCCAAGTCATTTAACCAAGCTTGCCAAGCTATTTATCTAGGGTATGTAATTAGTAAAGAGGGCGTACATACGTGTCCCAAAAAGGTAAAGGTTATTGTCGATACACCTGTAAACCTAGCAGAACTCCGGTCGTTTATAGGCGTGATTATGCATTACTCAAATTTCATTCAAAATTTAAATACAATTTTATATGAGTTGTTAAAGTCGGGGTCGAAATATGACTGGAACGTAAATATAAATGTCAAAAGGCATTCATAAATGTTAAGGCCATGCTAACGAGTAGTGAAGTCCTAATGCTAAACTCTGTCGAGTTACCGCTGATACTGATTGCGGACGCCAGTAGTGTCGGTGTGACTGTCACACCCAACGGCAGCCGGCGAGCGGCCTGTCGCATCTGCCTCACGCTCGCTCACTCCTGCTGAGCGTAACTCCACGCAGATTGACGGGTTTAGCAATAATATATGCAGTACGCAAATACCTTGTATGGAAGGAAATTTACCATGAGAACAGATCATAAATCCTTGACCTATATATTCGGTAACAACAAGGTGTTTGTCGGCGTCTCGGTTGCAACGTTGGGCCGTTCTTTTACCTGAGTACTAGTCAGATGATGTTATATTCACTTACAGACTGAGGGGCAAGCCATTGCCGAATCAATGACAGAATTGTTTCAACATCTAAGGGTCGTCGGCCTAGTGTATAACAGTAAACTAGTTGCTATCTCAAAATTCACACAGCTATAGGACAGTTATTGGTCAAGTGACGATTAACTACTCAAATTGATATAAAACGACTCGCGGAAAGTAGGTCGGTAAAATAAATGCCTGTACGTTAACCGTACAGATCCATACCTAGTCTTAACAAAATCCAATCCACAAGGTGGCGGTAAAATCCAAAATTACAATTCCAAGTCAAACGTATGAGCGATCTTCGGTACCTAGTGTAAAAACAAGGGTCGTACAAGGTAGGCAGGGTCAGAGTCCGTAAAAAACGGAAAAAATAATCAGGAAAACGCGTCGGAAAACACGAATCGAGCGAGCAAGCAAAAGCAGTCGGCAACTGTCTAGTGTCATGATGTCAGTAATACCAGTGACATAGACTAAAAATATAAGACTGGTTTTAATCGATATGAAATCGTAAATCATTATATTGGTCTTTCAGTAATTAATTGATATTTTATTTATTAATATGACTGTAATTAAATGCACTAGTTTGTTTATATATATAGTGCTTTGATTACTTTCAGTTAATTACTTAGCGCTACCTAGTGCGAAGGTTTTCGTTACCTATTTGTATTTTTTGTAATCGGTTACTCGATAATGTCACGAAAACTATCTTTCTCATATTTCACCGCTTCCTGAAAGAGAATTGAGCTGATTTTTAATATTCTAAGATAAAAAAAATTATGACAAATTTTATAGATCATCTTATTACATTTAGGCCCACCGTTTTTCGATCCGATCAGCCTGTAAAGCGAGGAAAGGTAACAGACAGACAGTTACTTTCACTTAAAATAAGTATGGATAAGTCCTTGTATAAGTATGGATATGATAATGAGTTAAACTCTTCTTTTAAATGAAAAATTATATTTATTTGTACGAGTATAAAGGCGTTTTTTTGTGACGACTGACAGTTTTGTATGGAGAAACTGTCAAAAATTCAAAATTTATTCGAATGTGAACACTTATATAAAAGTTTGGTCGAATTCATCCTTAGTAGGTTTATAGAAACACTTATTCACGTCAATAAACTTGTAACGTAGGCCCGTGGAGTTTCGTGCCTGTTCTTATCCGTTGGTACCTGCTTCGCTTTGGAATGGGCAACTAGCTTCATCTTTCTGACTGAGCGACCCCTTGACAATTCAAAAGTGCCTGTAATTGCATTATTTGAAACTAGCTGTTGCCCGCGACTTCGTCTGCAATCTAGGATGAAAAGTAGCCGCGCCATGTGCCAAATGTCAATAAATGCGTCCAGTAGTTTTAGCGTGAAAGCGTAATAAACAAACAAACTTACTTTCGCAATTATTATATTAGTTAGGATAAATGCTTTGGGTTTGGATTGAAATAATATTTTTTAAACCAGATGAAGTCGACGTTTTCTATCCGACTACTCGGAGAAGAAACACCGAAACCAACTCCGAGGTCACAGTCTCTTTTTAACCGACTTCTAAAAGGAGGAGGTTCTCAATTCGTCTGTATGTTTTTTTTTTTGTATGTTTGTTACGCGATTACTCAAAGACGGATGGACCGATTTGGAAAATTCTTTTTTTGTTTGAAAGGGTATACTTCCGAGGTGGTCCATATAAATTTTATTAACTTTGCTTGAGGGGTTTTTGAGTTAGCTTCAATAATGCGTAGATATATTTCCCACCTATTTTATGTGGATGATGTGATGATGTTTTAATAACTTCCTATCACTGTTATTTACATGGCTATGTCTACAATTATTGTGCTCAATTATGTATTCGAATTTGTGTGGGGTAGGTTCCACAACTAAAAAGTGAAAAATAAAAACTTTTTAGCAAAAAATAAAACCGACTTCCGAAACAGAACACTACAAAGTGAAAAATAACTATAATTTCGGAAGTCGGTGGCAAAAAACGAAAATACAAAACCAAAGACACCGACTACTAAAGTCCAGACATTATCTTGGTTAGATCATAATGTGAGGCCTATGTAGATTAGTGATTAGTTTTAAATAAGGAATTCATATTGTTTCCAGGTACCTCTTATGCCGCAGCAACTCTACGCATGGTCCACGAGGTTCCCTCTCCCTGTCCACCTCAAGAAGACTGCACTCTAGCAGGAAAACCAACATCAGCATGGTGCCTAGAACGTAAGTTTTTTTAATACTATTGAGAAGCAAACAAATAGGTGGCCCACCTGCTCCCCAGTAGCGTAACATACTCAAGCACAAACAAATAGGCGGCCCATCTGCTCCCCAGTAGTGTAACATACTCGAGCACAAACGAATAGGTGGCCCACCTGCTCCCAAGTAGCGTAACATACTCAAACACAGACAAATAGGTGGCCCACCTGCTCCCCAGTAGTGTAACATACTCACGCACAGACAAATAGGTGGCCCAGCTGCTCCCCAGTAGCGTAACATACTCAAGCACAGACAAATAGGTGGCCCACCTGCTCCCCAGTAGTGTAACATACTCACGCACAGACAAATAGGTGGCCCAGCTGTTCCCCAGTAGCGTAACATACTCAAGCACAAACAAATAGGCGACCCATCAGCTCCCCAGTAGTGTAACATACTTGAGCACAAACGAATAGGTGGCCCACCTGCTCCCAAGTAGCGTAACATACTCAAACACAGACAAATAGGTGGCCCACCTGCTCCCCAGTAGTGTAACATACTCAAGCACAGACAAATAGGTGGCCCAGCAGCTCCCCAGTAGCGTAACATACTCAAGCACAGACAAATAGGTGGCCCACTTGCTCCCCAGTAGCGTAACATACTCAAGCATAGACAAATAGGTGGCCCACCTGCTTCCCAGTAGCGTAACATACTCAAGCACAGACAAATAGCTGGCCCACCTTCTCCCCAGTAGCGTAACATACTCGAGCACAGACAATTAGGTGGCCCACCTGCTCCCCAGTAGCGTAACATACTCAAGCACAGACAATTAGGTGGCCCACCTGCTCCCCAGTAGCGTAACATACTCAAGCACAGACAATTAGGTGGCCCACCTGCTCCCCAGTAGTGTAACATACTCAAGCACAGACAAATAGGCGGCCCACTTGCTCCCCAGTAGCTTAACATACTCAAGCATAGACAAATAGGTGGCCCACCTGCTTCCCAGTAGCGTAACATACTCAAGCACAGACAAATAGCTGGCCCACCTGCTCTCCAGTAGCGTAACATACTCGAGCACAGACAATTAGGTGGCCCACCTGCTCCCCAGTAGCGTAACATACTCAAGCACAGACAATTAGGTGGCCCACCTGCTCCCCAGTAGCGTAACATACTCAAGCACAGACAAATAGGTGGCCCACCTGCTCCCCAGTAGTGTAACATACTCAAGCACAGACAATTAGGTGGCCCACCTGCTCCCCAGTAGTGTAACTTAAGTAACATTTTGCATAAATTATAAATATCAGTGTTGGGGAATGCCGTCGTGTAGACGGACCATGTCCATTGTTGGTGTTGCTTTCGATCATCAAAATAACACTATGCAAGACAGCCGACCCCATAGTTTAAGTAGAATAATAAAGTACACGCATTGTATTGGGGCACATATTGTATTTAGGTACTTATTTCCGAGTATTTACAGCGATGTTATAAGGGCTTCTAAACTTTTTGTCCCAAATTCATTAGTTTATTTTTAAATGGACTGATTAATCACGAGTGCAGAAGGCTAATTTACCCAGTTATTGATTGCGATAGGCTCAGCTTACCATATATGAATCAATGTAAGTATTTTGACTTACCCACAATCTCTATTTACAGGACCAGCGTCGGGCGTGAGAGTAGCATCAGGCTGCTCAACAATGGCTCCTCAAAGCTCTGAGGCAGGAGTCGTGGCCTCCGGTCCACGGCTAACAACAACCAAGAGCGGTCCAAAGAGAACTATAGCAAATCGTTTGTCTATAAAACAGACTGTTTAGCACCTTTTCCCAAGTGTTGTGAGAACGAAAACGGAGTGAAACTTCTAGAAACTAATTTTGATGGCAAGGATGCTAGCAGCACTGAAAGCTTCTTCCTGCCTGTAGATAACTTTCGCTCCTGTTAACCTATTTTGTTTGTAAAGGTTAGACCTAACGAATACAGGAGAAAAGTAAAATCTGTTAAAATGGCAGTGGAAGCGGTGTCCGAGCGCGTCAGTCATACAGACCCATGAGACCATAGGCCTGTGACCTAAAACCTAGCAAACTCGGACATTGTGGGTCGCTGTGAAAGGCATATTTTGGTACAAAAATTTGGTCCCAGACTAGCGTATACACAGAATTAATGCCGTTCAAATCCTTCTGAAATTAGACGGTCTGGGGTGTGGCACGCTACGGTAATCAACAAAAGTTGTACATACTTAGACATTGTACTATACTTAGAGCTCTTACACACCACGTTATTTTCTTGTAACGCATTTGCAGCGCAAACCGTGCAGATTTCTCAAGTTTAGTAAGGAAGAAAACGCGCCATCGACGCGCGTTACAGGGAACGCGCGTAGGCGTCGCGTATAAGAAACGTCGCGTGGTTGGGCCCTTATTTAACTCTTTGGTCGCCTAACCAAACATTAGTGCACTGTTTACCAAAAAACTTAAGATCTTGGTAAAATAGAATCTTATGTTTATGACTTTTTATTCTCACCCGTTGATTCTTAGTGACTGTATTATGTGAATAATCTATTTGTAAATACACAATTCCTATAAGAACTTGCATTTGAGTCTGTTTCTCTCTAAACCTCCGGAAAAAAAAGAACGTACCTACACACTACACTCGTACCTAATGTTGGCCACATACATAGTCCTAATCATTTCATGGCGCTTTCAATTCCGCGATTAAATAGGTAAATTTATAAAATCAGAAAACTTTGTCATAATGAAAACTATCTGAATAAATGCTATCATACTGAAAATTAACACCGACCTACTTATTTGAATATCATGCGCCTAGACAAAATGTAAAAGCAATAAATATTTGTTGTACCTCGTTGCTTTGATACTTTATAATGAGACAGCAAGTATTTCAATGGGGTTAAAAACTGTAATTTGTAGATGTCGCCATTGTTAATTGTTGATTGATTGAATTTGACAGCTAGCTGACACTATCCAATTTTTTTATGTAAACAAGCGACTTCTGTAACGCATTTATTAATTAATCCCAGTGGTCTCTAATATACCTACAAGTACGCATTAGAGGTCAGTGATTAAGTCTCATCGCGCAGCTGTTGACTGAAAAAAAAATGTGAATTTCATTATTCACCAAAGACAAAAAAAAATAAAACTCTGACAGAAACCTCAACAAAGCAAAAATTACAAAGTCAGTAATTTTCCTCACTTAACTCTGCTCTTTTACCAATGATTCAAATGAAAGACACTTTTTCTGCTCATCTTTTAATGAGTACCTCTCCAAGTCGCATATTTTTTTATAGTACCTACAATAATGACAGTGACAGGACATTCGACAGTGCTGCCGTCTTACAAGCGTGCTTTCAGTTTTTAACCCACCTACAGCATTCAATATATTCAATTAAATAGTTTTAATTTGCAACGAAATGCATTTTACTAAGTTGCATAATTATGTAGACGCCAGCAGGTCAACCTACCCAAAACTGTCAGATTTTCCCAATCAACATTGAATGCTTTAGCAATAAAGTCGAAAATCTATTAAAGAAATCCGACAGATTGTAGTAGCTTGATGTGCTGGTGTCTGTACATGACATACTTCACATATTCGTACATTGTAAATAAATTATAATAACTGTTTATACCTAATAGCAATTATTATTACCTATATATAAGTACCTAAACGTTACCTATAGGTAGTGTAATTTATTGTAAATAATAGTGCCAGATTTAACCTAACTAATATGATACCACTACTAAATCAAAAGAAAATACTATTAATACCTATGTTGTTTATTATTATCCACAAAGGTTTTATCTTTACTTTTTTTTGTGGCTAAGTAATAACAGCCGCTTGAGTAGATCCATCAGGTTAAGCTTCGCTTGCCGAGGTTGGTCCATCAATGGGTGACCATCTTTACATAGGTACCGAGACCTCCGTGCCACGGAAAGCACGTTAAGCGGCTGTCCCGGCTGTCATTGGTGGATCTTGGACAGTCGGTACGGATCGTCAGAAACCCGAAAGTCTGACAACCAGTCTTACCAAGGGGTATCGTATTACCCAGTAACTGGGTTGTGAAGGACAGATAGGCAGTCGCTCCAAGTAAAATACTGGTATTCAGCTGCATCAGGTTAGACTGGAAGCCGACCTCAACATAGTTGGGAAAGGGCTAGGCAGATTCAGACCATACCAACACATACATGACCGAAACTAAAAGATTATGGCATAATATATCTGTGAAGGTTCAAAGGCAGGAATTTTGATTGTTAAGGTGACTTGAAGTTATGCTTCCACCCGCACAGGGGTCTACTGCTGAAAATGTTGATTTGCTCCTGCAACTGACTTGCACTTTGCAAACATTCGCAGCAAGTCATATTATTACTAGTTTTACGAAACAAAACGGTCAAAATGTAAATAACTTGCAGGACAAGACTTGCACCAAACTTACACACTAAAACTCGCAGCTATTTAAACAAATCACCCGCCGAGTAATTTCGTAGGTACCACAATAACAATTGAAATGATGGCCGTTTAGACAATTCGACAACATTCATTGCATTAAATTAAGTTATCAAGCAGACGAATTTTTCAAACATATGAAGCAATGGATTAGGAATTTCTTTTAAAATCCTTTGGTTTGTAAAAGAAAGTATGATACACAATTAGGGTGATGGTCTGTGAAAACCTGATTAATTTCGCCCCCGTTCAATTATTTGTTTGTTTATGCTTTCAGTCAACCATAGGTATCCCTGCAGAAAACTGATCAAACCATGATTACATTTTCAGAAACCGTACCAGAACTGTATGTTTTTCTAGTCATTCGTTGCCGCTCTTTGTACTAATGTTTGTACATAACATAGTATATGTAAATAAAATATTTAAAATAAACATATGAATATAGTTTTTAATAATTTACTGTTGTTTGATTTTATTTGTAGCCTTGAGTGAAAATACTAATACTAAGTCTTCCGCACCCTGAGCAGTCAGCTCCCACAGTTCATTAGTGTGGGTATAATACATTCATAAGAAAATCGCTAAGAAGAAGAATAAATTCATGGTATAGATATAATAAAGTAATCTCTAAGTACTAAGCGACTACACGCTAAGGGCTCCTCCTGTGGGGAACGAACCTCGGCTTAGGGCGTCGCTGGGAGGAGGACAGCAAGATGGGACAGGCTGGATCAAATTAGAGTAATTATTATTATCAGGAGAGTTTAAAGCTACTGGCTCAGCTACGCCACCAGTTGGCACTGCATTACCGAGCAAGGAACGGGGAGGTCGATTACTGCGGGGTCGTCGCGAGGGACCTCGGCGGCGAGGTCGGAATGTCGATTTGTTTTTGTTCCTACAGTCCCTACTGCTCTCCTGGAGAAGAGTTATGGGGTCGTCGGGATCTGATAGGAGTTAGCACCACGAATCACAGAGTACACTCCTACCAACTTATCTGTGAAATGGCGAAAATTGGAACTACGGCCATCATGTTGAAAAGTCATTCGATTGTCAGTGTCTACCACATTCGGGTTCTCTGGTTGTTTTGTCGTGATATTGCGGAATTTATAAAGTTAAATATGTCGAAAGCTATTAAAAGTGATGCTCGAAACATTATTCTAAAGGTTAAAACCTTTTTTGAAGAAGAAGCTCGGGCGGGGTTTGCGATTATTCCATTTAATCAATTGTACAAACGAATTTCGGCAGCGACAGGTTAGTGTTGTCAACTTTCTTGTTATAAATTACCCGATACATAACTAATTATTTAAGTCCATGAAATATTCGTTTCTATTCTTGCTTAGCGTAACGGTAGTGAGTGAGCAAACTAACCTGCCGGATTTCAAATTTCTACTAACATTTATTTTATTATCTTATATTTCAGGTGTGAGTCAAGGACTAATTTCAAAAATAGTTAAGGAAGGGCACGCAGCAGAAGAAACTGGTACAAAAATTTGGACACCAGGCAAGGAGAGAAAACGTAAAAGTGGATTTGTGCATGTTGATGATTTTGACATGGGAGTTATACGGAGGAAAGTATGTAATGAATTTTATTCTGCTAAAAAGAGGTCCCTACTGTTAAAAAGCTTCTAGAGGTCTTAAAGACAGAAATAAATTACGGAAGGTTCTTATGGAGAGCTAAGTACTTGCATGCAGTGGATAAAAATAATAAATCTCCCCAGCCCCGGCCCATAATCTATTTAGATGAGACCTATATTCACTCTTCGCATACATCGGGTAAATGTTGGCAAGGAGAGGGTGAAGACGGAGTATTGGAGCCTGTATCGAAAGGGCAAAGATATATTATTGGGTGAATATTTGACCTTTAAACCGCCGTCATTACCTTCCGCCAAAAGTTGATGAAAGAGAATATATTTAATGAAATATTTCAGCAATTCCTGATTCTGGTCCTTAAGCAGATTCTGGGAATTGATGAAATATTTCATTAACGATATTCTCCTTCATCAACTTTTGGCGGAAGGTAATGACGGCGGTTTAAAGGTTGAATATTCACCCTATTGTTCATGCGGGAGGAGATACTGGCAACAAATGCACTACTTGTGTTTGAATCAAACACAAAAACTGGTGATTATCATGACGAGATGAATAGTACCAACTTTAAAAAGTGTGTCATTGAAAAACTTGTGCCTAATTTACGAGAGCCATCCATAATAGTGATGGATAAGGCTCCTTATCAACGTATTTGTGTGAATAAAGTCCCAAATACGAATTCCTTAAAAAAGATATGCAATTATGGTTGACCCAAAATAAAATTGACTACGGAGAGAATTTGACTTAACCTCAGCTTTTAGAAATAATTAAGAGAAAGAAGCCTGAACCTGTATATGAGACTGAAAAAAATTTAGAAGACAATAGACACAAATGCTTATATTTACCACCTTATCACTGTGATCTCAATCCCATTGAACTCATATGGAGCACAATAAAAAGAAAAGTTGCTGATGTAAATATTGAGCACGAAAATGCTGAAATTCCCCACCTAGTTAGAGAAGCTTTTGAAGCTATTACAGTTCATGAGTGGGCACAGCATTGTAAACACGTTCGCAGGTTAGAAAGAGAATACTTAAAACATGATTTGTATTTGGATAAACCTTTTATTATAGAAGTGGTAAGTGACACTGAAACCGAAAGCAATAGTGATAATGATGATAGTGGTACGGAAATAAGCGGACTATGGCCTCACAACCAGGATGAAGTTGTGTATGCAGGTTCATCTAAAGATCACAATTACTGTAAACCTGGTTTTATAAATCATTGTAAAGCAATTTGTTTTTTTTTTTTATTACACTACATTACCACTAGGTACCACTGCTAATTATAATTAGTCAAATCTGGTGTTAGGAGTTACGTACGGTCATAACTAAATGCTAGACATTCAGGTAGGTACCTCTTGCAGGGTAGGTGCCTACTTAACCTCGCATTAAATGAAAGTTGTATCCCCCCCGTGTAACATTTTATCTGCTGAATTTCCACTTCATTGGATTACTTTTTAGATAAAGCCATTGTTTATTGCTGAGAGACTAAACTGTTAGCGTACCTACGTAACTGTAAATTATCAAAATCTTTTTATTTATTTTATTATTTTTATATAGGTAGGTATCATTGTTTTTAATTTGTAAAAACTGTAATTCTTATTAAACGATTGTCTAATGTGAAATTTCCTTCTTGAAAACTTACTCAATTTTGGGTACCTTATTAGCAACACTGAATCGACGGTGCCGTCCTCTTTCAGTTCACAGTGTAGTGGTATGGAACCACACATGCACACACATGCGCTTAAGTGCGCATGTCTGCGAAGTTCATGACACAGTCAACAGTCAACAGTCGTCAGTCGACGTCACGACAACACGCAACACTGTCGTTACCTACCGCGTCATTCGCGTCATTTCATAATTGTCATACAATCAGTTATTGTACCGTGTTAATTTTAATATCATTTTATTAAACTCATGTGTACCACTAAATGAACATTTAATTTCATAGAACCTAAATCACGTCCCAACAAAAGTTCTATAACAGATAAGTTGGTTGGACTGTACTTTTATACAGGGTGATTTTTAAAACATGCGACAAAATATAAGGGGGTGTTCTACCCATCAATATGAACAACTTTTACTATGGGACCAACTAAGAATTCACAAAAAAAAAAAATTACCTTCCCATGTAAAAGCACATACCCGATTGGACCATTTTGTATAAAAAGGTCGAAATTTTTTTGCGAATTCCGAGTTGGTCCCATAGTAAAAGTTATTCATATTGATGGGTAGAACACCCCCTTAAATTTTGTCGCATGTTTTCAAAGTCAACCTGTATATCCACGAATCACTAAAATACGTTGAGCCACAGATTTCTAATATGTAGCAGAGCGCTAAACGAATTTAGCAATGTTTTATTTCTGTCAATTGTTTGAAGTTGTCAGGGATGAAATAATGGTTTAAACATGTTCAGTGTATTTATGATTTTTGATGCAAGCAGGCCTAGGAAACATAAAAACCTGTTTTATGCATACAAAAGATTATTTGAATTTATTATTTGTCGGTTTATCTATTTGCTTAACGGACAGGAAAGGATATAGGCTAATTTTAGTCTACAGGGGGTTAAGGGGTTGATTCTTTAAAATCAGTCCACGGGGTCAAGTTATTAAAATTTATTATCTGTCTATTTGTTACCTTTTCACTCCTTAACGGCTGAATGGAATTAGATGAAAGGCATACAGAGAAGCCATGATTTGGATTCGGGCATAGGATCATTTTTAGGCTAGTAATTAAACGATCGAATATAAATTCAAACTAAGGGTGTCAAAAATACTGATTCTGGCGTACTGAAATATGATACTAAGTGGGCGAAACACTGAGGGCGAACACAAATATTGAAAACGGCGACTTAAAAATACGAATTTGAAGTACGAGTTATTCAGAAGGATCAGTCTATAATAATTCTTAAGCGAACAAATTTCTATTTGAGTAACTATTTTGCAGCTCACATTATATTCAACAAATGGCATATATTTTATTCCGCCTTATATGCTAATCGAGGTGTTTCATATAATGTATACTTTTTCTATTTCTTTGCCAAAAATTACTCCCGTCGCGTCGCGTCGGTATGATAGGTATGTTATTATTATTATCACGACGCAATAGCTATGTTGCTGGCAACAGTCGTGATATTGATTTGATATTTGCTGTAGCAATACGGCAGAGGCTGTCATTCTGTCAGCCAAACACTGACATTAGAAACGTCTCAGTGCAGCTGTCAATTGTCAATTGGACTTATCTGTCTTGTGATTGTGAGTGTGATTTCAATTTTCATATTTTTTATGGTTGTTCCTGCACTGACTGTTGCCTCCCAAGCTTAATTCAAAATTGAATTTTTGCTTTAAAATTCAACCGGTAACTTATCGTAATATCCTTATATTAAAACCAAAGTCTGAGCTTCTATCAAGTTTTATTAATCAATGCTGTTTGATTACAATGAACCATGGTGAATGTTATGAAAGGAGTTCTCGTCGAATGGTGTGTAATGAAATCAAATATTTTCATTCTATTAGATAAATTTATTTCAAACAACCCTCCGTGGCAAACTCTTGTCATGAAACTAAAGCTACTACAACGTTAAAAGAGGTTATGGTTAATAATCAAAATTAGGGTGTACAATTAGGTAGGTACTCCTTTAAATTTCTATGTAGTCCAAGTCTGCAGGAATGTTGAAACTTTGGTCTATCACATCGTTTTCGGTTTGAAAGGTATTTTTTATGTATGACTTCATTATATAAATGTTTTCTGTCCATCTGTTTACTGCTGCTTTTAAGTCCTGAAATATTGTTTTTGAATTTCAGTTTCAACCTAAGTAATTGGCTTAGCTAGTTGTCGTAAATAATCATTTTAGAGGAATAAGCACAGTAAAATTATTACAAACACACATAAGTACAGTGTCGAGACATAAACAAAAGTTAGACTTATGTCTAGACTCAGTATATTTTGAATAGAGATGTAAGCTTTGCTATTCAAAATATACTATTGTAGAAAACATCT